>JAFIDM010002131.1:19145267-19181165 GCA_023159025.1 Thereuonema tuberculata | reverse complement strand
AGCTGTCAATGCTATATACCTCTCATTTTGAAGCTATTAAGAATATACAATATAATACCAAAACAAATAACGAGAAGGGTTTTTATTAATGGGCACAATACACAAAATATTTTATTGAAAAAAACCATCAGTACTTTTATAACAATAAAAATGCATTAAAATTCACAAGCAGTCTGTTGTTTTTTTACCATGCTACCATGTTGAGCCTACAAATGAAATTGATTTATTGATAATGTGTCTTTATGTTATATATAAAATGCAGAACTCATGTAGAAGGTTTCCCTTAGATCTGCTTCAATTCCAATTACGTTTAAGAATCTTTTTGAATTTGGAAACCTTCAAATTTTACCAATGATATTCTTTGAATAAGAATACATGAGAACTCAACGGATGGCGTTACTTTACTTTTCAAAAGCAATAGGCCAGCGAAGTCTTACGTCTCTTGGTTAATTGCAAATCATTACCGCCATCTGGTGCTTGATCGGAAAACGACCGATTTTTGTTACGAATTTTATCCCACTTCCCTTTGGATTCCGCACCTGAGATTCATGTCATTTAATAAATACAATCTATAGATTCATTCTTTAAAGTTTCATTAACATCTCAATTTTTAGAGTTCGAGAGGTTTCAGGAAAACCTTCTTGCATTACCCAAAATCTGTTCACAGTACTTGTATTTAAAAAGCTTACCGATTGGAAATCGGTCTTTACGTCTTATATATACGTCTTATATTTATCTTTTAAAATGAACAGTAGTCTTATAAATGGCAAAAGAAATTTTATACGAAGGGAATAACGAAATTTTTGTATGAATTTTTGAAATATATTTTTGGTTTTCAGTTTAGAATTTTTAGAAACATTTCTGTCTTTCTAAAGATTAAATGATGGATGAGCTTAATCTTTACTCTGTTAATTTTAAACATTACAATGTAAATGGATTGTTAAATTTTCACTCTTTTTGACTTTCTCAGTTGGGAAGTTCTTTGCTTAATTTGCTTTTTTTAATATTTGAACGTAAAATACATTATTTGGAATAATGCTGGAGTAAAAATTAAAATATATTTCTCCAAATTTTGTATAAATATATGCTAAGATATCAAAACTTAGAAATGTAAAGGGTAGGAGCATATCTTACTAGTGTTTCACTTGTGCTTTATTTATTATTTATTTATTAAATGAAAGATTGAAATAAATTTAAAATTTTTGATCAACGGACACTGATTTATGAATCTTGCTTGAAAAATAAATTATGGAAATTGAAAAAGAACATCAAGAAAGGAGTGAATCAAAGTTGATAATAATACAAATCATTTGTTTCGTTTACATTTGTTATATATGATCACTGGAATAAATAAACAAGTTTTAAAGGAATGCGATCCAATATTAAGAACCTCCAACCCTTTAAATATAAGAATAATATTTAGCAATGGTATTATTGTAAAACTAATTTCGAACCTTTGGAATTTCGAAATAGTCAACGAACGAAGTTTTGTATAATATACTCTGTCCAAAAAAATCGAAGCACCACTAAACAATAGCATCCCTAAAATGCGCATGAATATTCCTTTATACCACATATGCAAATGATTAAATTTGCAAGATCAATGAGTGTTCCCGTCAGTCATACTGCGCTCTTCTGCTGTGCAAGTAGCAACGTATAAAACAGGTAACAATTGCGGACGGGTTATCTTTTCTCGTTGTCGGCGTTGCAGTTCCCTGCAGACATAAACAAATAATTCCCTTACGATATTGTCGAAGAGCTTATTGCCAATGGGACGACTTCGAACGTGGTCGCGTAATCGGGATGCGTGAAGCTGGATGGTCATTCAGAATAATAGGTCGCCACCTTCACCGTTCGGTCGCTATTGTAAAGGTGCTGGCACGGTGGTTGGCTGGTAGGTTGGGTTACAGGCACAGCGGCCTTTACGACGTCTGTCTTTAACCCCACAACAGTGATGGCGTCATCTGGAGTGGTGTCGTAGCCGATCAGCCTGGCTGCCTGCAGACTGACAGTGCGTAGGGTTCAGCGATGAATCCCGCTTCAGTCTTGGAGAAGATGACCATCGGATCCGTGTTTGGAAGTGCCCGGGCCAGCGGTCCCAAGCAGCCTTTGTTTTACAGAGACACACAGCCATTATCCCTGGTGTGATGGTGTGGGGTGCTATCTGTTACGACAGCAAGTCACCACTAATCATCCTGTGTGCAATTGTAACAGCTCAACGATTACGCATATTTAATTTCAATAAACATATTAACTTCCTTCATGGTGATTCGATTTTTTTTGCAACAGAATATACATCGAAATCTGATCACTTTGCCACAATTTAGCTTTACTATTAATCAAACGTTTTATCATATACTCAATCACCAAAAGTCATGGCACACCTGCCTAATAACGTGTTGGGCCTCTCTGGCCCATATAACGGCGGCAATCCGTCGTGGAAGAGAGTCTACCAGTCCCCTTAACACATCGGCAGGCACTGCAAGCCATGCTGTCTCCATTGCACTCCATAATGCTGCTGCATTTACCAGTTGTGTTGGTGACGACCTGACAGATCGTTCGATGACGTTCCACAAATGTTCAATGGGATTGCAATCTGTGGAACGTGGAAGCCAAATCCTTGTCGTGAAGTCGGTACCATGTTCCTCCAGCCACTGCCGTGTCACAAGGGCCGTGTGTGGAGGCGCATTATCTTGCTGAAAGGTGCCGTCGCCCTCGGGGTAAAATAAGTTCATGAAGGAGTGCAGGTGGTCCCCAAGCAGATCGACGTAGGAAGTAGCAAGCAGAGTGGATGTCACATGCACCAACGGACCCATTGCATGCCACGAGAAAACACTCCAGACCAGTATGGAGCCTCCACCTGCCTGAGTGGTCCCCACCTGACAAGCGGGGTCCATGACTTCGTGTGGCCTGCGGCAGACACGGACCACGACCATCGGCCCGATACAGCTGAAACCGTGAGTCGTCGGACCAGGCAACCCTTCGCCAGTCCTCAGCGGTCCAATGTCGATGTTGGTTGGCCAAGGCTAGGCGTTGCCGACGATGTGCAGCCGTCAAGAGTGGCACCCGTCGTGGCCTCCTGCTCTTAAAGCCTGCAACGCCCAAGGTTCGCCGAAATGTCGTCACGGACAAAGTCGTGGGACGTCCCTGGTTGTATCGCATGGTGATTTTGTCCCGCTGTCGCCCTTCGGTCAGCACTTCCACGCCGGGTGACCGGCGAACACTTCTGGCATCAACGAGGCGTGAGCGGCCCGTCCGCTGTCCGACGTGGGTTGTAACCCCTCCTTGGGTGTACTCTCAATACACCCTTCAAACGGTTGTGCGGGAAAATTGCAGGATGTTGGCTACATCTAATATTGAGGCACCCATCCCTCTGGCACCAACAATCATCCCCAGTTCAAATGAGGATAGCTCTCGGCGTGCTGCCATTTCTGCAGCTAGTTTTGCTTACAATGATTGTGTGGTCTCAAGGAGTCCAGTGCACTTGCATTCCGAGAATGGAAGCAGAGGGATCTGTCTCATTACAAGGAACCTGATTGGTGGGGTGTGCCATGATTTTTGGTGATTGAGTGTATATTCAGTTGGTTCATTGCAAAAACATTGTAATAGAAAATTGCTTTCTAAATTAATTGATTACAGAATTATAGATTATGATTATAGAAAAAGGAAAATCTGATCAGAAATAGAGAATGTAACTATTCTCTAAAATAAGAGATTTGGTACTTAAAAATATATTATTTTTTAAAGTAGGGGAGCATGGGGCATCGCGTAACAAAAAAGGTAAATTTCAGCGCATCTCCCACGTTTATGTAACAAATGAAATGAGTCTTTTTTAAAACATGCTATTAATTATTGGGTAACGATGGAGATTTCTATTGCTTTCATTAACACATTATGCTTCACTGTAATTATAGATATATGTCAGACTGATGTTTATTACACTGTATCAATACCTGGGACAAAGTGTAACAGACATGTGGACTCAGCCAAACTCATAATTGAATGTAAAACTACGATAATTAGAGTTAAGGATGTATAGTTAGATTTATTCTTGAACAATATATTTGGTTTACTCGATCAAAACTAGTGTTTTACGGTAGTTCTTGCATTTTTCTTCTTATTTTGGATATTTAGGTTATCCAGATTAACGTCAATATGATCTCAACTTTTTGCAATTAGAGATTGTAGTTACATCATTGTTTTATTTATCTCTGATTCAGATGTTACATCTGTCTCAACTGGAGACATGAACTTGCATGGATCTTTCACTGTTTTTGCTGATCTCAAAATCATCATCCTAATCTTTCTGTTTTATTTTTTTTCTAGACACCACACTGACTTTTTCCTTGAAATCATGACTAATACAAAATCACCAACATTCAATTCCGAATTTCTATAATAGGATCATAATCTTCTTCCAGACAGTTAATATCATCGGAGGATGTCACGACTGCAGAATCAGCCTTGTCGTTTGTCATATCCAATTCCTCTCTAAGCAATTTTTTTAATACTTTCTTTACTAATTTAAATTTCTTGGAATATTTTGTTATTGTTTACGTTGTACGAAGCTTTCCTTGATAGGTGTATACGTTGGTATGCAACTTCTTCATCTTTCCTTTTGTCGCGAAGTTTCTGTTTTCTGTCTTAGGATCTACACGAAACATTCAGGTCTGAGGATCCGTGTAGGAATCTGATTAGGGTCATTCCATATCAAATCATCCAGAAATTTTAGGAAATGTCACCCACCCTCACAGAAAACTTTGAAATTTTGTATAATTGAAGTTTACCTAGATATATGAACATTTCCAAAATTTAAATGTTGCAGGTTAAGTAATTTTTCAGTAATGGTCTCCAGAAGTTACATGGATCCAGGAACTCAGGTGTTCCATGGACGAGCTCCTTGATAATTTAAAAATGCAATAGTTCCTACAGTTTTTGCAGTAGAACCTTGATTTTTTTTTTAAATTAAAGAGGAATGTTTATATTTTTATGTTCTTGCTTCTTTTATTGAGTAATCATAAGTTTGTTTTTAGAAAAAAAATGTAAATATTTTTTTTCAAATAAATTCGATACCTGGGCATTGTATTTTTTTTAAGGTATTGCTCCATCATAGATTCCTTTGAAAATTTTACAATATTATTATAAATCCTTCATTATGTCACACAAAAAAAATCAGTTTGTAGAAATGATGGGAAGTGTAGAAAAAACGCTATATTGAAAAAAAAAATTAAATTGATAATTTCTGACTATCATGTCACCTGTAAAATGAGCACCATAAAAAATATATATGAACAGAAGCGTCTTGTTTTAAGTAATTTAGCTGAAATGTATTCTCTCTATGAAAAGAAGTATCCTGAAGACAAAGTAGGATTTTCAAAATTTGAATCTCTTCGACCAAAACAGTGTATACTCGTAGGATCATCAGGAACACCTATCGTATGTGTCAACACTTACAGTCAAAATGTTAATTGCTTCTAAATTCTATTTCTATTAAAGTAACATACCATGATCTAATAAAGACAGTTTCTAACATAACAAATACTCGTAGCAAACTACAGAATATATTAAAGTATGAAAATCCAAAAAATAATTACAGCCTTAGAAACAATAACAGGATTTTAACGAAACTGTTCAGCCAGTTAAATCCTGAGATATATAATGTAAAAAATATCGGAAAATTAAAAAATCTTCTAATAGAAAAAATAATCAATGAAAAAATAATTTGGAACATATAAATGAAAAAGCTAAAGAAACTATATCTTTATATCTTGTTTTATTTTATATCTTATTCATGTTGCGCTTGTTATTTTTACATAATATTTTAATTCACTCTAATTAGGTACTGTTCTTATTTTTCATATAATATTTTTACTTCACTCTAATTATGTACTGTTCTAATTTTTTTTTGTAATATTTTTACAAAAGATTTTTTTTGTAATATTTTTACTTAATGTATTCTTTATTATCTATCATACTTAACTACTCTCAGCACCTACATCACAGGTACGTGAGTTTACCTAGTAGGACTGTAATGTTTAAATTTGCAAGAAATAAATAAAAAAAAATAAAAAAAATAACCGAGCCTGTATGCTCCTTCTGTGCAAAAAATGCCCCCCCCCCCTTCCCAGTTCTTTACTTCAAACACACTTAAAAAATGAAATAGAAAACTATGATCCTGATGTGATGGTTCAGTACAGTCAATGGGTATCAACTCGGCTGTCCTAAGGTAAAAGGAAGTAACTGCAAATTTTCTGATTTTTCGTTTTCTGCATTTTCTACGTAAGGAAGTATCTACACATCTTCCAAAGCAATTTGGTAATGATCTGCTGTTAAGTATGTCCCCTATTTCGATGATCAAAGGTAGCAACTGACTCACAATATGCTTATATCTACGTTCAAAGGCAGCAAATAATCAGTTTTCAAATTGCTAGTTGCTTCCTTTTACCTTAGCACGGCCCAACTGATAGAATGACTTTAAATGTTCAAATCACCACTCTATCAGAATTCTTTGACACACTAATTAAGAAAATTGAAACACACTCCACACTCTTTTATTGCTCAATCACAGTCTGATTATCTGAAAATGAAGAAAGAAACACTTGATGAAGGATCAGTGTTAATTTTAATGGATTTCAGTGAAAATCTCCATTTTGTTGTTCAAGATGAAGTACAGGGGTACCATTGGAACAATGGTAGCTGCACTCTTCACACTGTTGTTATGTATTACAAAAAAGATCAACAGTTGCAAGCAAAAAATTTTTGTATCATTTCTGATGATCTAGAACATGATGTGGTCCTTGTGTATCAGACTCAGAAGACTGTATTGAAATTTTTGAAGTTTGAATTTCCTGAAATTCCACTTGCTTATGCTGAATATTTCTCTGACGGATGTGCTGCACAATATAAAAATTGTAAGAATTTCAGAAATATCTGCTACCATGAATACGATTTCAATATAAAGTGCAGCTGGTCTTTTTTTTGCAACCAGCCATGGCAAATCTCCCTGCGATGGTATTGGTGGCACTGTCAAAAGACTTGTCACCAAAACAAATTTGCAAAGACTATATAAAGATCAAATACTTACTGCATCGCAGGTATTTGAATTCCGTCGGGAAAACCTACAAGGCATTTCAGTTCTCTGTTTCAAAAGATGAAATGGTTCAAGTCAGAAATTTTCTTTCCCACGCTTTGAAAGTGCAAAAACTGTTCCTGGAACACGATCTATGCATCACATTATACCACTATCACCAACCAAGATTGGAGCAAAAAGGCTAAGCTATGATACTGATTTTAGTATCATTCATGATTTCTCTGCACTTCCGCCACTGATGCCATTATGCTCTGTGCAGCCCAACTGCTATGTTGCATTTTTATATGACTCTTCTTGGTATCTGGGGATTGTTGGGAAAGTGAATGGTGTAGAAGGAGATGTTACAGTAAGGTTCATGCATCCTCATGGACCATCCCCGTCCTTCTATTGGCCTGATAATGATGTTTGTGATGTCCCATTCTCACATATTCTATTTGAAGTTGAAATCACCACAGCAACAGGCCATACTTATTCTCTAAACAAAAAGTCTTCTAGATTGGTGGAAGAAAAGTGGTCATTATACAAAAAAATATTAAATGTGAAGCATTAAAGCATCTTGTCATATATATATTTCCAAATGAACTTGAATGCAGATACATATCTTATATAATGTACGAGTATATTTTATAGTTTGTAGTTTTGTTTTATATTGCAATTTTTTTTACATTTGTATATTTTTGTGCTCACTTATGTTGTTAATGTTTCTTGAGTAGTTAACAGTATTTCTATTATTGTGATATTTTTGGAATGTTAATGGCTGAATGAAAATGTTTTCAAAATTCAAGATGAATTTTTTTTTTGTGAGTACCAATCATTTCTCAAAACTGATTTTTTTTGTGAGGAAACTTTACTATTTGTAAATCACTTTGTAATTTTTTCAATGATTTTCAGATGGGGGCAAGTGTCCAAATTTTTTTTTAGAAATTTAACCAAAAAAAAATTAATTTACAAAATTTTATATGGCCAATTCTTTCACGATTTTTTTTTGGTAAGAACAATTCATTTCTCAAAACTGATTTTTTTTGTGATGAAACTTTACTATTTGTAAATCACTTTCTAATTTTTTCAAGGATTTTCAGATGGGGGCAAGTATCCAAATTTTTTTTTTAGAAATTTAACCAAAAAAACATTAAACTACAAAATTTTTTTGGGCCAATTCTTTCACGATTTTTTTTTGGTAAGAACAATTCATTTCTACAAAATGATTTTTTTTGTGACAAAACTTTACTATTTGTAAATCACTTCCTAATTTTTTCAAGGATTTTCAGAGTAGAGCAAGTGTCCAAATTTTTTTTTTAAATTAACCAAAAAAAAAAACAAAAAAAATTATAAAACAATTAAAAAAAAATTTATACGGCCAATTCTTTTATGTTTTCATAAACTACATGTCACAACGCATATTCAGGGAAAAAATTGTCATCCTACTTGTTTCCATTTAAAAACTGCAGCAAATTTTCAAATTTTCACGATTCGCTTTGAAGTACCAAATTGCATCAAACTTTCTGCTATTATTACCAACAGAATGTATATAAAGCAATAAAAATTGGCAAAAGTTCATGAAATTAAGTATAATAGCAGTACACAAAATCTTAGTTCTCAACTAGGTAGTGGGTGACATGGCCTGGATGACTTGACATGGAATAACCCATTAGTCTGTTTATTTCTGTCTTAGAATATACTACCACAGTTGCACTATCATTGATATTACCTTCTTTTGAAGGTCATGATCATAGGTTATCAATTGTCAGCATTTCAATTTTATCTTCTGAGCTGTCTGCCACAGCAATGCTAAAAACAATTACCATCAATAAATAGATCGGAGTTATAGGTGACGATATCTGTCTTCCTAAAACCAAGTATGATGTCTGACGGTATCATAGAATTCGAATGCTTTCGAACGCATTCTGCAAATACTGGATTTGGCAAATACTGAGTTTAGTTATTATAATTTGCACTGCTCTCATTTGAAATGAATATTGTATCAGAATGGAATTAAAGATTGTATGTATATTCACGTGAGTTTTATGAGATATATTTCCTGCAAAAAAGGATTTCACAATATTTAAATCTTATTATGTTTGCTAAATTTATTTATGTATTTTATATTATGTTTGCTTTAAAAATATTTCGTCAGTGTAACATCTGGGGCATAGTATAACATTGTTAAACTTTGCCCGCTGCTTAAATGTTTCACTATGCAACGTAGGGTAACATTTTAGATAAACAAGTTAGTATAATTTTTTGCTGTAGCATAATTTTAAGGGTAACCCAGAATAACAATAAATCCAAAACTAAAATAATAAAGAAAGTTCAATAACCTAAGGAAAAATTAAAAAAAATCGTTAGGAATAAGGAAAAGGAAAAAAACAAAAAACAAAAAAACACGGACATTGAGGAAAAAAATGTATACATAGGATTTTAACCTACAGTGTCTGAATTCGAAACCTTAACCATCAAGCTGTAGATGACAACTGAAATCAGATGGTTTCATTTCTAATATTTAAGCTAACAGCGAAAATCCATTGAAATCAATAAGAACTATCTGGAACATGTGGGAGGGCGCATTGGCCCCTGAAAAAAAACCCATTCCTACAGTTTTTGTAATTCTAAACACGAAGATTAAATCTGTTTGTCGAGCCGACCTTCTGTTCGAGAATTGTTAGGGGTGGACAGACACGGACGGACAGGACAAACTCAATAGCTACCGTTTTTAGTCACAATATCTCCCAAATTACAGGTATATGTAACCTATTTATTAATCGTTAAATAATATTGATGTGTATACAATGAAACACTTTCATTACTATAATATTTCATCTACATATAATATTAACTTAAAGAAAAGTCAGCATCACATGATAAATAAAAGAAAATACTTTAATTACCTGAAAACCAAACAAAATAGTTTTAATTCAAATATGCTGCACAGTACCTACCATTGGCTATTAGTAGGAAGTGCCAACTTAGCTACGCTAGACGTTTTGTAATCGATTTCGTCGTGATTTCAGCAAAATTCAAAATTCTAACTGTAACCAGTGTTACACCGTCTTCTCGTACTTGAGGATATATCGAAATATGAACATAAATAAAATGAACTTAAACTGCTGGTAAATTTAAAATTAATTCACAGAAGTCCAAAACCCAAGGACGGACGTTCTTTTCACCCTAACAATTCACGACTATAGCCAAATATGTACACAGATTTATTGCCAGAATAAGAACACATAATACGACATGAAAATATAATATAATATAATATAATATAATATAATATAATATAATATAATTAGAAAATGGTTATAAATGAAGTAAAATGTAAGTTGCAATAAGTTTGTCTGCAAAAGTAAACAGTTTCCAAGAACATAGATGGAGAATGGATGTCCACTGCTGACGATAGCCAGGCAGAGTAACATATCAGTATGGAATACGGCCATCTCGAACCGCGATGTAAGTCACACAACATAGTGGCATCCGTAATACCAAGTTATCAAAGGGTTTCTGAGGCAAATTGTTCCACTTCTACTTCAAAGGAAGAATGAGTCCCTGATTGGCTTTTGGATGAGGTTCGTATAGCCTTCCAAGATGTGATCGATGGGTTCAGTACCAAAGGACTGGGTGGACTGTAGGACCAGTCTGAAGGAGAATTCCGATCACCGTCAGCAGTACTGTAACTAGAAGATTTGGGGCTCTGGGTTAACAAGTGATTATGGTTTTGTTAAAAAAATACCACTTCGTTCGGGATCCGGCTTTGCTCGGGGGCCCCGGGGCACTAACGGTGCCGCGGTGGAATCCGCAGGAATCCGCAGCGAAGCGCTTCGCCCCGATCACGATAATAAGATACATAACGTAACAGATACAGATACCTTTATTATATGAATATTTAAATACTGAATTGACCTATACAATCAATGATAATTGTTAAAGTATTGTTAGATTTAAAATTGCTTTGACGTTAAAATACTGCCGTAATTGTCTTAATTGATGCTAATTTTCCATTAAGATTAACAATATAAGAAACAATTTGAACATTTACAATTAGCGTTCTTAAATATAAGCAAATTAAAGTAAAGAACTTACAATAGAGTTGTTTATCACCAAAGCATGGTATTGTGATCCTGCTAAACAATAACATGCATATTACTGTTATCAATTCACGAGTTTCATATCATCTTTTCAAACAAAATGGCGTAAAGAAGCAATGGCGTGAAGAAGCAATGGCGTGAGAACAAAGCATTTCAGGTAAACCAAACGAGATTTTTTTTGTATATTCTTTTACATGAGATTTTTCAACTGGAGTAATGAATATGAGACTCTTGAACAAGTTTAACTAATTACAAAGTTTCAGGTGAACTTGATTTTTTTTTTCTTTTTTTTTTAATTTTTGTGGAATAAGAAGTAGCCATTTTCGTATATGAAAAAATTGTAAGGTTGAATTAGAATATCTTTTCATTAATTTTATCACAATGTTAAGTATTGCATAAAGAAGTTTAAGTAATTACTAATTTTCAGGTGAACTTGTTTTGTTTCGAATAAATATTTGTGGTATAAGAAGTAGACATTTTTAGATGAAAAAAATTGTAGGGTTAAAGAAGAATATATTTTCACTTACTTTAGAACAATCTTAGATATTATTACGTATGCAATTCTTACTATTTATTTTAATGATATGGATTTTAAACTAATAATTATGCATGAAAAATATATTTTCATATAGATCCGAGTGAAGAGATTTTGTTTGTTAATTAAGTGAATAAGATAGAAAATATTTCATTATTATTAATTCAAAATTTCATAAATAGCTTTTTTTTTAACTTTATTTAAAACTGGATCAAGATTTTCAAAAAATTTCATTTTTTCTCTATATCTGGTTTCTGTTTTTATGTTAAAATAATTTTAATAGTATTTTTTTAAATATTTTTTGTTGATTTTACAGGTTCCAGAGACAAAACAACAAAACTGATATCATCATGGATTTTATGGTTCTAGTAAGGATTTTTTTTTATAATATTAGTAAATATAGGAAGAATGCGCTACTAATTCCGATTTAGCTCCTACAGTTTTCAGATAAATTATTATATTATTTTAGATTTATTATTATTACTACTTACATACACTTACATAAGTAATTATATAATTAAAAATTTTTTAAGAAGTTTTCATGAGATGCAAATAAGGATAATTGGCTGTGACATTTGAAATACATGATTTTTAGAATGTGCTGCTTTTAAAATATTTTTTGTTGATTACAGGTTCCAGAGACAAAAGAGCAAAACTGATATCATCATGGATTATAAGCTCATAGTAAGGTTTTTTTTGAAAATATTAGTAAATGTAGGAATGTTTGAAAAAAATATTTTATTTGTATTTTCTACTTACTACTGTAAAATCCTTGACCGTAAATACGAATTTTTCTAAACAAAATTAAGAAAAGAGGTATGCTCATTTTTACATTTATTTTGAAAAATGTTATCTGAACCCTTGCAGGATTTGCAGATCAATTTTTATGTTTGTACTGCTAGATCCAATTCAAACAATTGCTTAATGTTTATTGTATATAATAGAACAGAATGTAGTACTATGTAGAACAATTACAACAATAATTGGTTTGTCAGTTACCAATATAAATTGAGAATATAACTTTTTAAATCTTCTTTCAAATTAGTAATAATGATTTAAAGAAACTCCTTAAAATTGCTGCAGCAAAGAAAATTGATGGATCAATTTAAATTAATGTGAATTCAAATAGATTGTTGTTTTGCAACCTTTGCGTTTGTCTAATCAAAGAAAGACCTAAATTTCATATAGTACCGTAATAGTTTTATTTCTTACTCAGGGTGTGCCTCTGTTCGTTTCGTTTCTTGGCTGTTTTCATTTCGGTGGAATCAGATGATTCCCTTTGAACACACGGGGCTTAAAGGGTTTAACAAGTCAGTCTGATAAGTCATTTAATATTCTACGGAAGTTGCGTTTTGTAAAGGTTCCTTGAACCCGTAACGAAATCTGAAAGTCGAAAGTTTTAGATCTCGTCACTGATTGATTCATGTCTCTGAAAGTATTTAAAAAAAATTATTGCCAATTACAAGAAGCATCGCTTTACAAATGATAGCAACCTATCACCAAAATCAATGACTACTTCAGTGAATAAAAGAATGTTGAAAACCGGTACTGTGTGATTCGACTATAGGGAGAAATATTCTCGCATAAAGATCCGCGTCCTCAGTCAGTAGATCCACCGTCTATGTCATTCAGATTTACATCGTACAGTATTCAGATAGATTATTATATTTACTTACATTTATTATTGTTAATACTTACTTATGCTTACATAACTAATTACGTAATTTTTACAGAATTCAAATTTTTTGAAGGAGTTTTCATGAGATGCAGATAAGGATAATTGATTGCGCCATTTAAAATACTTGACTTTCAGAATGTGCTACTAAAGCCAGAAAAAGCATAAGCTGGACAACATGAGAACTAAATACGCACAAATAAATATATATTTCTATGAAGCTGTTAAATTTGTAATATTAAGAAAAGTTACGTACTTATTATTATTAATATTATGACTACTAATGAAATTTGAGTTTCATGTCGTTTAATAGAAGATTTCTTTGTTTTAATACTTATCTAACAAAAGATATTACTATTCCTATAAAACTTGTAATAATGGATTCATTTAAAAAACGTATGATGAAAACAAATTTAATTCCTTATATGTTTACAATCATCAGTGTGAGGTGCATGAAAAGCCTGGGTCGGCTCCAAAATATGTTGGGATTTTTTGGGTCCCTGGCTCATAAAACAAGTAGGTTAGACTGAAGTTGGATCTAACTGTGTTCTGCTGTGTGTTCTGTTTATGTGTTCTGTTTATTCAGCGAGAGCAAGGGCGTTTATATTTACAATGATCGGTCAGTGACTGAGGACTTCTGACATTTCATTGGGTGATTTAAAATAACATGTGATTCGTAACTGAAATTAACTGAAGATTTTAAATTACATGGAATTATGGGAACCCTCAGCCGTTGAAATTCAAAAGAAAACAAACGGAAAAAATAGTTAACGGTTATAATTTGAAATTTAAAACTGATTAGATTATAATTGATTGGACAGTAAAATACATATAAATAAGAAAATAAGCAAAATAATTATAAATATGGTTAAAAAACTCATCACAATATTATGAATACTAATAAATTTTTAGTTCATATGTCGTTCAATAGAATATTTCTTTGTTTCAATACTTGTCTACCAAAAGATATTACTAATCCTATAAAACTTATAATACTGGATTCTTTTAAAAAACGTTTGATGAAAACAAATTTAATTCACTGTAAGTTTACTTTACAATTTGAAAAAATAAACTTTATTTTTACACTTTTTCTATTTTCATAGATCTTATTTGTATTTAGTTTAATTATAATTAGAGAAGATCCATCCGGTAACGCTGATTCAGATACTGATAATCAAGTAATGATCAAGTTTCAGTTTACTCCCTTCTTTTCTCAAGAAAGTACTGCATTAACATTGCATGTGTGATGCCCAAGATCGACTCAATCTTTCGACTGCTCTAAAGGAAATTTAAATATTGTTCTTCCGAAGAATGCGAACATGTATGCTGTCGTTTTGTTGGTTTCTCGGGACTTTGAAGAAAGTTATGAGTATTTGGAACTGATCTGAAGAAAGATAAAATACAAAGAAAATTCCCCGAATTAATGTAACCACTTGCTACTTCTGTTTGATATTAGCTTGTTTCTTAACTTCATTTCTTAAAAAATATCTAGAAGCCACTACAACATATCTCCTATTTCCAACTAATTTCTTCACAATCTGAACAACAATTGACAACATCCAAACATCCGCTTTTAGGTTGCAACTGAATAACATCAACTGAAGACATTGTCACTTATTTACATAAGACAACTTAACTCATTTTTTAATGACATATCTTCAAATTTCATGTATTTCTAATTCATTTTTACTATTTAATTTTAATTATCATTTGAGTTTTGATTTTTTTTCGTTAATATAAACCACTGCATATAAAGATACCTTCATTCATGAGAAAGTATTTTTTTTTTCTTCTGAAAACAAATTAATACGTGACAGTTCATTCTGGCAACAAATTTATGAATTACAAGGTATTTAAAAGTTTATAAAGGATTCCCAAAACCAAATTCTAACTTCTGTTAATTTTGAATAATATTAATTTTTTTTAAGAAAAGATGGAAATATTTTCATCTATGTGTTTACATTAATCTATTTTTATTATCTCTTAGGGTCTTCTCGTGGTAATTTTTTTCATCATTTTCTATGCAATTGCCAAAATTTGGAGACATTGGTATCCGGCAAGTGCAACGAATATTTTTGGAGGGAAGAAATTTCTTGTTTACTTGTTTAGACATACCAGAAGGTTAATAAGTTTAATATATATACGTTGTAAGCCATCTAATAATTTCTTCTTAGTTACTTATTGACTTGATTTGTAATTTCTGATATTATTACGAATTTATTCTAATGTTCAAGGGGGAAACAGAACACCCAATGAAAAAGAAACAAAAAAGAAGAGATTACTGTGAACCTTTAATCACTGTCAAAGTTCCTGTAACAGCTGCAGCGTATCTGACCATCTGCGTGCAATGGTTCAGACAATCTTCGATAGTCAAAATGCATAAGTTGTTTTAAAGAGCATGAGGATGAAATAAATGAACTATCCTAGTGTCCCCAGTAACTGGACCTTAATATTATCAAAACTCTAGGAAAGCAACATTTCTCCCATCTTCATAACTCACAGACGAGGAGGTGATTTTACGGGAGAATGGTATAAATACCGTTACTTAATGTGCTAGACCTGTATGCATTTACTCCACGTCCAATTATTGTTGTTCAGAGTTAATGGTTAATTAATGATTACGGTGAACCAAATCTATATAAAATAAAGATTTTTGAAGATATTTATACAAAAATATTTCTATTAGCTTGTCTTGCCCTGTATTTCACACATTTGTATATATAGATATATAAAAGCAGTCAGAAATTTGGAATTCTTTTAAAAGAGCCAATAGAAAGAATAGATTTTTGTTTCTATAAGGATATTATAATTGACCCATGCGTCATCAGCGGCATTAACAGAAATTTAAGTAACTAAATAGAAAAACTAAAACAAACATATTACAAGACTTTGCTCTGTTTAATTTCATACTACAAAACTAAAATTAAAAAGGTAAAAAGATACAAATCCCATAATACATGAGTAATAGATAGTGTAATTATATTTATATTCAATTCAAAATTAGCTTTAAATATCGAATAGCAAAACTCATGGTTTTAACATAACATAGCCGGATCTAAAAGTTTCGCGTGGCAAAGATTTCATTCAATCAATCATTTACAATTAAATCCAGAATAGAATATAAGAATAAAATGTAAGAATTAACTTACATTCCCAATTTTGAAGTTTGTTTCATTGCTTCATATTAAAGTTAATATTAATGAAGCGTTATAATTCCAATACATATACTATCAGAGAAACTACAGCAATAAAATGTCGATCAGAAATGTTTCAGGTCGTTGTTTAATGCATAATGTTTTGTTGTATTTGAGTTTTAGTTGAAGTTGCAACCTTTTTTTTTTGTTTTTGTACAACTTTTTAGACAGAAACATTACCTTGATAACATTCTAAGAAATTGAAGAAAGGGAATTAGCCCTAGGAAAAAATCAGTTCGAAATAGTTTTTACATGCTGTATTTTTTGATCTGTTAATAATTTGCTGTATTGCCCGTCTTGCAATTTTTTTGAGTTATTAAAATAAAGGAGAAAAGAAAACATTAAAAGCCGTTTTAAAAAAATCTTCTTCAATTAAAAGAAAATTTTCTCCTTTTTTAACAAGCATAACTGAAAATATCCTATAAAAAATTTCTGCAGTACTTTTATGATTGAAGCAAAAATAATAGAAAATAATCTTTATAAATAAAAAAAAACTAGGTCATGCATAGGTAGGAAAGCTAGGTAGAATATAAGGGAAGACAGGAGACAATCTCTTCATTCGTTTGTCTTTGGGATGGACATGTATAGTGAAATAATTCCTTATTTGAACTCCAGTATCAAAGTCAAATGAATTAACTAGAAAACTACCAAAGAGGGAACTATTTGTCATTTTGAAATGCTCAGTTTTTAAAAAGCAAATAAACAAGGTTTCGAAAAATAAAGCACCACAGAACTATGTAACTATGAGGCGAGTTTCATAGATTATATATTTTAAAATAGAATTTAAATTCAATGGTTTTAAATTTTTTAGATAATAATAAATTCTGAGAAATCAGATAAATAAGATCACAAAAGATAAATTAAAAAAAAAACTCGTCACAGTAGATTATTTCTATATTGAATATTGGAAAGCATTCTGAAATCAGTCATAAAAACGTTTACTGTTTAGTTGGTTTCACTCTAAGAATGCAATTTGGTAATCAATACTTTTTCTTTTCATTCATAGGCGTCGGGATGCACCATATCCTCGTAACAATGCAATCCATGGGGGAGTGGGCTAAAGTTCGTATCAAAATTCTCAAGAATCGGTCTTTTTCCTTTGAAGCACCAGATGGCGTTAATGATTTGCCATTAACCAAGACATGTAAGACTTCGCTGGCCTTTTGCTTTAGAAAAGAAAAGTGATGCCATCTATTGAAATCTGATGTAACCTTATTCAACGGAAGTCATTTGTAAAATTGGAAAGTTTCTGATAGTT
Organism: Thereuonema tuberculata; assembly: GCA_023159025.1. Classification (NCBI taxonomy): domain Eukaryota; kingdom Metazoa; phylum Arthropoda; class Chilopoda; order Scutigeromorpha; family Scutigeridae; genus Thereuonema; species Thereuonema tuberculata. The sequence continues at coordinate 19,163,331 of JAFIDM010002131.1, read as the reverse complement.
TACTTAAATAAAATGTATTGGGTCCATTAATAAAAATTCTTTTATTTTTTTTTGTATTATTTTTTATTTCTTTATTGACACATTCATTTTGACAATATCTAATTATAATTTCAAATAATTTCAATGCAAGAATAACTAATTACTACATAAGAATAATTGATAATACTAGTAAAAAAACCGTTTGAAATATGAATTTTGATGTAATAAAAGTTCAGCCTACGGACATACTAAGAAAAGAAAAGAAAATGAAAAAAAATTAGAAAATAAAATAAAAACGTCATGATCGATTTCGTTAGCGTTCAGACTAACATCTGGTGAAGAAAAATATAACAAGATCCAGTCTTTATAGGCGAAGACATAGTTCCAAACTAATGATTATTCAGATGTAGATGAGGTAAACTGATGTTTGCAGTGGGATGTAGGAAGTGAAGAACCAATCCATTTTTAGAATGGTTCAGTATTGCCTACAGAGTTCTCGGCTATTAACTGATGAATGTGGAAGTGAAGACTGGCATTTAACTTACAAAATACGGCTATATCTTGTACGAAGAATATAAGTTTAACGTGCGTGAAGTATAATTGATGGAATAAGAGTTCAGATGAGGTAAACTGATATTTGCAGTCTAACGAAATCGGTCGTGACATTTTTATTTTATTTATTTATTTATATTTTTTTCTCAGTTTATTTTATTCTTCGTTCTAGATATAGCCGTATTTTGTAAGTTAAATGCCAGTCTTTACTTCAACATTCATCAGTTATTAGCTGAGGACTCTATAGACAATATTCAACCATTCTAAAAATGGATTGGTTCTTCACTTCCTACATCCTAACTACCTCATCTACATCTGAATAATCATTGGTTTGGAACTGTGTCTTCGCCTATAAAGATTGGATCTTGTGTTATTTTTCTTCACCCGATGATGTTAGTCTGAGCGCTAACGAAATATATCGTAACGTTTTTATTTAATTTTTTTTTCATTTTATTTTCTTTTCTTAGTATGTGCGTAGGGTGAACTTTTATTCCATCAAATATATTTCACGCACGTTAAACTTCTATGAATTCTCTGTCTTATTTTTTAAATTTTATTTTATGTCATAGATTTATAAAAATTTTGCGTTTGTAATATTTTGAACAAATTTTCTGTTAGAATAAATTAAACGAAACTGACATGTAAAATAATCATATTACTAAAATAACGTTATTCTGATATTAAAGATAAGCGATGATATTTAACCGTTCTTCTATTTCTGCCTAATGGACGTTTTTGAATTGATGACCCAAGGAATTGTGGAGTTATTGCTCTTGCTCACCTTTCAAGGATCACCCACAGATATTGATAGTTAAAATGAGAAAGAGGTCCATTAATAATAAAACAACCGTTTGCTTTGGAAACAATTTGAACGTGCATCCTTCCTTCAGAAAATCCGAAGAATTCCAGGAAAGCAGATTTTGGATTCCTAAATTTGATTTAATTAAAATTATTTTTTTAAATTAAAATAAGCTACAGTAAATGATGATAGTAAATACAAAAAAAAAAGTTCATAAAAATGAAGGATAAAAAAAATATTGTAATGTATGTGGGTACAAAGGACGGCAAATATTTGGAAAGGAGTTTTGGAAGTTTTCTGCTTTTTATTTTAAAAACAGGGGTTTTTATACAAAAAGGAATAGTTGGAAACAAAGAAATAGCCTGCCATTGGTAGGTTTTGAAAAACAAAAAGGAAGGAGTTAAAAACAGATGAAGGGTGGAAGGTGAAAAGGGTGGGGGGTCGAGGTCATGGAACTGAGCTATCATAAAAATAACGGTCAGTTTAACGGAAAAATAATGAAAGAATTTTGAAATAAAGTTTAGTTAATATTAATCAATAAATATAAATATAAAATATAAATAAATATAAAATATAAATCATTACAATATTAATCACACATTAAAACAACCCTGAAGAAAATGTAAATTATTGAACTGATATGAAAGGAAGGAGTAAAAACATTTTATGCGAAAGATATATCAAATTCAGCAATATGAATTTTAATATGTGCAATTTTCTTTAAATTTAAATATTTTTTTTTGCTTCTTTACATTTTTACATGTGGTTTTGTTTATTTTATCTGTTACCAATGGTTTGTAATTGCATTGATCAGTATTAGATGTCTTCCCTTTCACCAATCCATGATTTTCAGAACTTTGGACCAATCCGAATCTCTTTTTGTCGATTTTCACTTGTCGCCTACCAAATAAGTTTCATTTTAATTTGTAAATTCTTTGTAAATTTGTAAATTCTTTATATAGACCAATTACTGGCACCAACGTTTCAGTTTTTACTGTTAGCCTATGTAATGAGGGGAAATTTGAGGGTTATTTGCTTTAGTCCAATGTATCTGTGCTATGCCTATTGAATTTGTAATAATTTGAAATATTGTTACCTTTCGTTTTGCTCACTCCCCCGCTAATGAAGTCGATTTGTCCAACCCAGCTTACCTGTGCGAAGTCGATCAGTTCGAGGGCAGGAACGAGGCAGTCATCGCCTATATATAGAGAGGCAGAGCGCTTGGAAGGCAGTTCGTTAGTGGCGTTCGGCCACGAGATGGTCTCCAATTGGAGAAAGCGTAGCAGTCGAGTTGTGTGGTCAGCAGCCGCGGGAAGACTCCCCTTCGGGAGACAGCAGTCGAGTAGGTTTTCGGGCAGGTGTCCTGAGAGAATTCCCAACCGGGACATTGAAACCGAAGAGTTTAGCAGATGTACTCCGAGATGTAGACCTACGTTTGAGCAAAATTAGAAGAAGTGAATAGTGGCAAACCGCCACGGGAAGGTCTTTCAAACCGAAGATTTAGAAGAATCGTCAGCCGTAAGAAGTGTTCCCATTGCCGTAGAGGCTTAGCGAAGACCGGTGATCGACAGCAGGCTACGGACAAGCCAACCTTAGCCGAGAGAAGAACGCCAATTCCCGTAGAAGTTCAAGGAAGACCGGTGATCGATCGAAGACTACAGACAAGTTCCCTTTGCCGAGAGAAAAGTTCCTGTCACCAAAGAGGCTCGAAGCAGCGCACATCCCGTCAGACGACCTCGGAGAGATGGCAGCCGAACCGCAGAAGACGATCCTGTTGTTGTGGAACTAACCAGACGTCTCGCCAGTCGATAGAAGTCTACGCTGAAGCTGGCCCTTATCCGAAGATTGCATATTCTGATTGAGATTCTCTGTATTTGGAATTAAACTGGGAGAATAAAATGTCTCTGTTATTTTAAGAACTTTTGTTCCGTCGTCTTCCGTACCCCTCCGCCACCGAACGATCGTGCCCACATGAAAGTACGGTAGCAATATAGAAAACAGATTAGACTTAATTTTAACAAAATATCAAAAAACTTTTTAGTTCACCAAACAGTGGCACTTTTAGTATTAATACTGGCACATCATGTCTTTATTCTGGCACCCGCCAGTAGTTGGTGCCTGTATACACAGGCTTTAATAGCCTACACTTCATCTTCGCTATTAAAGCAAAGGCTAATTATTAATTGAGTGTAGCCTGCTTTTTTCGTATTTATGTTATAGAGGCCAGATTAATGTTTCATGATTCATTTTAATACACTTTTCAGAATGATTTCTACAACTTTTTTTTTTTTATTTAGGCTTAAAACATATGAACGTAAATACCGTATATTTTTGAACTTTTAGGAAGATCAGGGCAACTTCGTGAAGAAAGGAAGAATGTTAAATTATTTTTATAAATCGGCCTAATTGTTTTATTATATCTGCATGATTAGCACAGCCACAAATGGTATTAATCTAGTATTCATCAGACGTTTGTAAATTTCTTAATGTGAATTGATGAGAAACAAGGATTAGATATAGTAATTTAAAATGAAAAATTAGTAATTACAGGTCCATCAGTTTGTCCATCATTTTTTGAATTACTTTTAAGCAGTCAATCGCAAGATTCTGCTGAATTTGATCTATGTTAGGTTATAAAGGGACCAAATGATGAGAAACCGTCTATGAACAGAAGGGTAGGATTCTTATTAGTGACTAGGCGAATGATTAAAAAATTCCGCTCCATGCCTTAACTTCCAAGTTAGAACGACAGGAGCAGCAGTCATTTTACCGCGCTCTTTCTCCAACAGACCCTGTTCTAGGAAAATAAGCTCGAAAGGTTTCAAATAAGATAACTTTTAATATAAGGAGTTTTGTAAGTTGAATTTCTAAAGTTCTCAAAAAGAATCAATATTATTTTGCTTCTTTTTTGTATCTCGATTTCATTTTATTTTTTATTGAGATGTTGGTAAAAGTTATTCTACGGAGTACACGTGATAAACTGGATTTAAAACATAGAGTTTCAGGTTTGAATTATCACTTATGAAAATATAATTTGTGACGTTTACTCTAATAACTTGAATAAACCAGGCAATAAAGAATTTATCCTGAATATAATCTACAAACCTACCCATACAAACAAAACAATATTCAATAAAGAACTTAGACATAATTTATTAGAAATAAAAAATAAAAATGAAAAAGATTATAATTGTATTTATATTGGGGATATCAATATGGATATTGATCCAGATAAAGAAATTAACAAAAATATAAATAATTATCTAAATAATTTATATACTTTAGGATACAAAAATCATATTTATAAAACAACTAGGAATGTAGTAACAACAAGATCTTCCTCAAAAACATGTATTGATCATTGTTTTACTCATCTTAATAATTATGAAATAAATGCGAACATTGTTGAATGGGATATATCAGATCACTATGGAATTCTTATTGAAATTTACCAAAATGTCAGCAAAAATAAAGATCAGATCAAAAACAAAAGAACGAGATATCCTATGGATCAACTGTATTTTAATAAGAAAGTTTATGATTTAACAAATGAAATTAAAATCAATTACAATAAAGATCCTAATGCTTATATAAGCAAATTAAAAAGGATTATAGAAAAAGCTAGAAATAATACCAAAAATGATATAAAAACAAAACAAAATAATCATTATAAATTCAAAAACAATATCAAGAGTAAATTTAAACAAGAATGGATGGATGAAGATTTAATGAGACACATAGAAGAAAAAGATATGTTATTTAAAAAATTTAAAAATAACAAGACAAATAAAATATATGAAAAAAATTATAAAAAGAAAAGAAATTGGTTGAAAAATTATATAAATAAAAAAAAGAAACAGTATATAAATAAACTCTTTGAGAATAGTTTACATTCAAATAACATGTGGAATATTATAAAAAGTGATATTAGTAATAACAAATGTAAAAATGACAATCGAGAAATTAATAAATTATTAGCTAATTATGATATTAACATAATTAATTCAAAATTTTGAAAAGTTTTTAATTATAAAACTCATAGTAATTTTGATCATTTTAATTTACAAAATTATAAAGTTAATGAGCCTAACAACCCTAAGTCTATGGTTTTACTTCTGCCTAATCAAAATGATATTTTACATATAATTCAAAATTTAAGAAAAACTTACAGTGCAGGTGTTGATAGTATAACTATCAATGAAATTAATAACAATAAAGACACAGTTTCTTTATTTCTTATGGAATTATTTAGAAATATCGTTCAAACCAATAAATATCCAAATTTGTGGAAGATTGCTTATATCATTCCAATACATAAAAGTGGTAAATATAATATTTTTGACAACTACAGACCAATCTCAATTCTCTCTAATATTTCAAAAATTATTGAAAGTTATCTAACCAAGTCTATATATAATTATGTTACAAAAATGAAAATCCTCAACAATAATCAATATGCTTATCAAAATAACAGTAGTACAACTAAACTCCTACATAATTTAAACAATGATATAAATAAAAACTTAAATGACGGAAAAATAACATATATTGCATTAATAGATTTTAGTAAAGCATTTGATAACGTTAATCATTCTATTCTTTTAAAAAAATTAGAAAACTATGGAATAAGAGGTAATGTACATAACCTATTGAAAAACTATCTTGAAAACAGAAAATTTAAAATTAAAATTAAAGATAACATTAGTAACACTTATAATATAAAAAAAGGTGTACCACAAGGCTCAAATTTGGGACCTATTTTATTTATATTGTACATAAACTCTGTATGCAAGTGCATTAAACACTCTTCAATCTATATATATGCAGATGATATTTTAATATTAAATAGTAACAAAAACCAAGACATTGCTTTCGGTCTTCTTCAACAAGACTTAAACAATATATCTAAATGGTCTTTCAATAATAAAATGACGATCAATCATAAAAAAACCAAAATTATGGTTATTAAGAATAAAAATAAAAAAATATATTATAATAAATCTTTTATTTTACATGAAAATTCATGCAGTAACATAAATAACATAAATTCAATTATAAGTAATGACTGTAACTGTAATGCTATTGATTTTGTAAATAATCAAAAGTATTTAGGTGTTTTTATCGATGATAATTACAATTGGAATTTTCATTATAACTATATTGTTAAAAAACTACATACTTTCACTTATATGTTTTATCATTTAAAACATATCTACCCTTTAAGGCAAAAACTTATAATTTACAAAGCATTAGTTGATTCTGTTTTGGATTATGGATTGGGTTGTTGGATTTTTTTAAATAAATGTCAAATTGATAATATCAATAAATTGATTTTAAAGATTTTTAATAGCATTTACATTAATTATAAAAACGAAACTTCTGAACAAAAATTAAAAATTCGTTATAAATACAAAATATTAAAAATAGAAGAAAAATTTATTTATAAAACTATTTTGAACAATTTCTACAAAATTAGAGACAAAAAACAAAACTACAACATTGGTGTTTCGACTAGAAATAACTGCTTGAATATTTTTGAAATTAGTAAACCAAATAATAATTTTGGTCTCAGATTAGACAATTATGTCAAATTTAAATTATTTAGTCAAATAAATTGGGAAAATTATACTAGTAATTGCATTAAATGTATTAAAAATCAATTAATCTATGATATAATTAATGATAAAATTAAAAAAAACTTTTAATCTATGCTTTTAATTTCAACTTTATAAGTCATATAACAAATTTCCAGCACCTATAACACAGGTGTAATTAATCTAATTGCACCTAATAGGACTGGTTAACATTAAAAAAAAAAAAAAAGAATTCGAATGGGAGCCCTACCTCCCGCGAACCCTTGAGCCTGCATAGGCCTGTCGTGGGGACCCCTTTAACCTTTATATGTCAAAAGAAGAGAAACATCACATTTACATTTATTTAACTTGAGAATATTTTTTTTTTACATTGTATATAGTTTCTCTGAAATTACTCTGGCCTTTTACTCAGAAATTATTTTGTGGACTTTTTTTTTTTCTCTGGAGCTATATGTAACCGCTAGACCTCATACATAACTAAATTTGGACTCAGTAACTATGATTGCTCTGGAGCTAATTCAGTAATTTTTTCTTCAAAGTTATTTCAAAGCAGTTTCCTGTTTGTAAATTCTAAACCTCTTTTCATATATTCTGTCTTTGTTAAATCTTGTTTTCTCTAGTGTAAAGACATTAATAAAATGTTTCAAAGATATAAAGTTACCCACATTTCGTATACTTTCAGGTTTATAGAAACTGGTTTCATGATGTACACGAAACTTAGATACAAGAGGATTTTAGGAATGACTGGACTTTTAATAAGTCAAAACATTACAGGCAGGCAAATGCAAAATTAAGGAATACAAAGAAATAGAAGAATAAAGATGTTAAACAACAAATGTCATGTTCTAAAATAGATATTAACCCTTAAAACTAAATGATTACTAATTCATAATCTCTAATTAACTCAGCCATTTCCTTCAAGCTGTAGTTAAGTCAACTGTTGGAAGGAACCAGTCACATCGAAGGGTCGCAGTTGTGAGAAGACTGTGAGATATCTTATCGTACATTGTTGGATGACTTTTTCTCATGGCAACCAGGAATTAAAAATAAGCTCAACAATTAATAATGAAGAAGAGATCTCTATTATTCTAGAATTCCACTGAAAAATGAGTCTTATTCTCGGACTATTCAGGACTGTTTCAGATTCCGGAGCCCTTTGGAGGAGGGTGTTTTTTGAGTTTCATAACGTAGTCCTTATGTTGGCCTAAAAACTTGACATTTAACCTTGATAGACCTACTAATTTAATGCCAATATAGGAAGATAGATATTTGTTGTCTCATAGGAGTGGCAAAGATATAAATCTCCGACGCTTCCCTTACCAGCAGGGACTAATTTAAATTGTGTGTCCCAACGCTCCTCCCTATCCTGCCTTAACACTGGGAAAGTGTTAGAAGGAGCTGGAGGTTCAGAGTTCAGTTTCCAGCGGAGGACAGGCGATCTTTTTTCCTTGGTGTTTCTCCTCCAGACAGGTTTAAACCAACCCCCTGTAAAATGGGGAACAGGTTTCTTTCTCGGGTTAATTACGGTCCCAACGATTCTTCTTCTCGATGGTCGAGAATCGTTGTGACCTACTCCTCCAAAACCTCAAATAGATCTGCATTGGCTATAAATTAGGATACTTTTTTGATGATCTTGAGGGACCATCAGGAGGGGAAAAAAAACCGAAAAAATAGTCTGTGGATGAACCTGCTTATGCAGATCGCAGATTCCAATATCTACACCACTGAGCAACCGAATCCACATATTGTTAATATATCTTAATACAATATCTTGTTTCTTTATCTTTCTTCATATTTTAGTTACATTACCATTTGCTTCGTTTAGCTTCAATTCTATAATTTATTTTTAACCGATATACAGAATTGCAGACATTGAAACATCTGGGATGGAATCTGACAATTCCTGAAAATTACAGCAATTCTTCACTTCCTTTATATTTAAACTTAGAATTTGTTTTCTATGGCAAAGTCTGAAAGTTTGGAAAATTCTTAGAAATTCTTGAATTTCCAAAATAAGATGTGTGTTCAGTCAAAGTCAGGAAATCAGATACATTCTATCTGTTCTCCATAACTTGACTTTACTTTTATAAGAAAACTAGGCGGATACCGTCCCTTCGCTCCTGAACCCTTGCATATACAGTAAAACCTGGTTAAGTCGTCACTCAAGGAACCAAACATTTTTGACGACTTAAGTGGAGTGACGAATTAGGCGGAGTGGGCATTTTTGAAACAAAAAACCACTGAAATACAGTATTTTCATGAATTGCAGTAGGATTCGGTGAGAAAAACAAGATTTTCAGAAATTAATTCATGCAATGATGAGTGGAAAATAAAAAATAAAACACTTTTTATAGCTAGCATATTTTAATATTTTTAAAAGAAAGGCAATGTCTGTCTTTGAAACGTTCCAGCCAACCGTTCCAGCCATCGAAATCTTCAATGTTCAACTCCTTACCATTTTCCATGGCTTTTTCTTTGAGAATCACGGCAGAAATCGGCACATTTTGGGATCTGGTATGTTTTAGCCTTCGAACTAAAACCTCCTCGATTTCGTGAAACTTCGATTTCCTCATTCTCTTTCTTTTGTCTTTGCAGTCAGCTTCTTCAATTACTTGTTTCGATGAAAGAATATCATTTAAAGTAGTCCTGGGAATATGGTGTTTTTTGGCAAAAGCTGTTTTCGAAATATTTGATTTTTCAAAAAGTGCAATTAAGTCTTTTTTTTTTCTTTAAAAAGATAACGAAGTAAGTTTTTGTTTCCCTGGCATGTTAAAAACGTAATCGAATTAAATTTGGTGACGTGTAAAGGAGGATTATTTTACATTATTGTGTATGAGACCTCGTCGGAACCAAAGAAAAACGACGACTTAAACGGAGTGACGACTTATCCGGGTGACGACTAAAGGAGGTTTTACTGTATAGCATTCAAAAAATAAACTTTATTTATTTAGCAAATAATGTTGAGATCGTGGAAGAATATACACTTCCCCGCCCGTTGTGGCTTCTCCGGATAACTCAGATGTATTGCGGGTTGGCGGCACACATCAAAAATTTAAAGCAAAAAATCACATTTTTATAAGAAAAAATGCTTGCAAACGAAGAAACGTTTGTGAATGAGTGATATATCGTTCGATAGAACTTTCAAATACCAATATTTTATCAATGTAATGTTCTCTTCTAACTTTTATATTTTTCGTTTAACTTGAGAAAAAGTCAAAATTTGACCCTTTAAATTAAGGCGACATCTTGGAAACCCAAAACTTTTTTCGAAAGATTTTTATAGCATTTTGTTTGTCTTAAAAATATTTACATTTTATCCATTTGTATGACCAATCTATCTCTTACAGTTTGGTCGCAAAATTGGAAAAATTGAAAGTCTTATGACAGAATGACAGACAGAATAACGTCTTTATAATATACAATAATAAGCAAATCTTAAGACTTGATAAATTCTGATAAACTACTTTTTATCGTAATATTTCGTCTTTGAGCAAGAAGACTTCATCACAAGAATGAAGACAGAAAAAATATATCCCTCCTACTCCAGAATTCGTATTACTGTACGTAAAGAACTTCAATTTACATAATAAACAGTAACAAGTCTTCTATGAAATTATTATTAAATTGAAATTCTTTATGTACTAAGAATTTTGGAGGAAGAGGGATACATTTTTTCAGTTTTCATTCATGTGATGAAGTATTCTTGCCCAAAAAAGACGAAATATTACGATTAAATTGTTGCAAAAGGAGTTTATCAGAATGTGTCATTTCTTTGATATGATAATTTAGAGTCGAAAATTTTAAGACTTGTAGAGATCGATTTTGATTCTATACCTAACTCCTTAAATAAAGGAATTTTCCAAAAGTTAAAAAGGATTAATTTACTAATCATCATCATTAATATTCTATCATTAATATTCTGTTTCATGACAGTTCCACGGCAAAAACAATAAAATCATTGAAGTCTCTTCCTCCATTTTTCTCTGTCTCTTTCATTACTTGATATCCATTCTCTCTTCCCATATCATCCAGTATGATTATTATTATTCTTCCCCTTGGGCGCTTTCCCTCAATTTTTCCCTCCAATACATTTTTCAAAAAGGCTGTCTCCTCTTAATACATGTTAATACAAGACATTCACTAATATTCCAAAAATATTTTAATGTGAGGCTTGGTGTGAAGAGAGAAGAACTGTTGAAAATTTTACTGAAGACAGATATTAATTTAAAGGATATTACAGTATTTATTTTTAAGTGGAAAGATTAATATTCAAATAAATGAGAAATTTCTTACAGGAGAACATTGGAAATAGAAGGAAGAAAAGTTCTGTACAACGAAACATTTTTCATACTTTTTTTAAATAATTGTTTGGTTGTTGTTTTTTTAAATTTTTGTTTTAAATAATTGCTTTTTACCATTTACAATAGATTTATATTTAAAATAGCTTAAAATATCATAAATTAAAGGAATATTCAAATTTTTATTCAATTCGAAATTCACTCTCAAACTAGATTATTAACTCATGCTAGTCTATTAATTACTTGTTTTCTGCTTTTTATCTCCTGTAGATCCCGAGATAAAAATCTTATGATTAGTTACAAATCCTATATAATCTTTGTATATACTACAAAGTAGTTGTGTTTAATTGAGAAGTTTGGAATTAGAAAACAAAATTGCATTACAGTAAAGATTGATCGAATATACAGGGTGATTCACGAAGATATGCAGAAACTTCGGGAGCTCATTCTACATGTAAAAGTAAAGGAAAAAAGTTATATAAACATAGGTCCGGAAATGCTTCTGTAGCGAGTTAAGGCTAGCGAAAGATTTCGCCTATAATTTAGTACCCTGGGTGAAATGAAGTCTGGGAAGGTAAATTAAGGGGCGAAATCAGTAGTTTAAATTATGGTTGTTGACCTGAAAAATTGAATGAAACATACCGCAGAACTGTACCTCCAATTGGTTTGAAGCTTATCCCACGTGGCACCTACAAAAAAGTTGGCAACACAATAACAGCTGTTCAACAATAATGGGAATTGCATTGTTTTGATTTTTTGTGAGAGCTCACAGCTGAGGTGTAGCCCATGTGCTTATTCTTGTATTATATTATGGGCGACATCTTTCGCTAGCCGTAACTCGATACCGAAGCATTTCCGGACCTATGTTTATATAACTTTTTTTCTTTACTTTTACATGTAGATTGAGCTACCGAAGTTTCTGCATATCTTCGTGAATCATCCAGTATAAGGCGTCATTACAAACGCAATGCTTGAAAGGCCCCAAGAAACCATGAATGTTTGTTCTTTTCCAACTTTTTGAACCAATGACTACATCTTGTTGCAACTTGATGTCCATATTTAAGGATGAGAAACGATCTAATTTTTCCATTTGAAATCTTTTCCAAGTAGGTCTTAGTCAAGAAATTAGAACGAAAGGTTACAAAATTTGTCACAGAAAAGCATTCGAAACAAAATAATTTATATCTAACATTGCGTTTTAGTTTGTTTATTTAATATTTCCGGATGCTTTGATAAATTAATAAATCAACGTTGATAAATTTAATCGACTTATAAACGTAAGTGAAAAATGCAACTTTAATTAATATAATAGAAACTTTCTACTGTTTATATTTAGCAGATAGTATAATTTAAAAATAAACGTAATCTTATCGGTTGTGGTGTTTCCACGAAGTAAAAATAAAGAAAGTATAGTATTTAAGGAATAAAGAAGTTTTGAGTGGCTTTTTTAAGAAACAGTAGAAATGAAGTATCCTGTGTATTTTACAAGAGTATATTAAAAAGTTAATAAATTTCATTACGGGAACCACACGGATTATTTTCTAATTTATTTATATAAATAACAAACTTAAAAGATAATAAATAATGAAATTCTTCCCATCCCTTTGCTACCCTAAACAAAATAAAAAATAAGAAAATAGTTTCAGGAGTCCTTGCATTATGGACATTATTTTAATTTTCATAATTAACAAAAATAAAGTTAAAGAAAACATAGATCATAAAAAAAAATACTAAATGAGATATGGCAGAAAATAAAGAATGTAATTGTATAATTATCTTTAATTTTTAATTCAATACATAAAGTATCCAGTGACATTTTATTATACTTTATTGTTTTCTATGATTTACAATAGAAGACAAGATATAGAAAGATACAAGAAATATGAAACGATAATATAATATATAAAACTTAAGTAGACACCCGTTGTTAATATAAAAATTACCAAACCGAAGCAGATGCTTCCGAAAGTGAAAAAATTAAAAATTAAATGAGATAGAATTAGTTTTATAGATTTAATCCTAACAGTTTTTAAACCATTTTTTTTTCTTTATACCCATTCACAGTTTAGGAGAAAGAGTAACTCGCTTTATACCATTAACACTACTTGACATGACACTTTTCATAACCACTCTGAATTGTAATAAACTATAATTTTTGTGAATTCTTTTAATAATATCCACTCTCTGTTTTAGCTGTTTCATTATCAGAATTCTACGGTGATATATACATGCAATGCAAATATTTTGCTCAGCTGAAGCTTTCTATTGGTAGGTGATCACATTACATTTCTGCTCGGCTAATGTGACCTATTGGGAAAAAAAAGCATCCTTAAAATAGTGTAATAATGAGATTCCACTTAAATTTATATTATAGACAAATATATTATGTATTATAATATTAAAGAGAAATATATTTCAACATTTAATTTTTAGTTTACTTCTTGTTATTTTTCTTATTGCTTAAATTTTTAAATGTTTGAGATGAAGTAGTGATTTATTATAGGCTTTAGGTTATAACATACTTATAGACAGTGTCAGACCTCATCAATAACTTGTCGACTACAAATTCGTAAATATTTTCATAAAATTTGGAAAAAAAATCATTCTTTAAAACTAATGAGTTAATTAATATTGATTATTCTATTCTTATCTTAAAAGGTTTCACGCTTTTTCACCATTCATTTAGAAAAAATACCTTTTGACGTTTGAGGCTAAAGCATCATATCCCTATCCTCAAATGAGGTTAGGACGAGAGAAAGGATTAAATGCAGGTTTCAGCCAGTCTGAAGCGCTTCTGCCTTAATCATCACAGAAAAACAACAGAATTTGTTCAGGAATCTTCGCTTCACATTGATTGGGCGAATGACCGAAGTGGAGACGAAACCTTTAGTGAAAATTCCTTGCCCCTCGCTAGAAATCGAAGTGAGGTCTCCCAGATATTAAATAAGAGCATTGTCACTCAGCTACAGAAACATAAAGCAAACAAACAAACAAAAACCATTTGCACTGAAAAATTAAATCAAACAAATTGTGCTACCTTCACAAAAAAAGAAGAATTAATTGAAGTTTGTAATTTATAATCTGTTTCCTTAGAAAAATGAGGCTTAGTAAATCAGTCCACCTGTACATGTGTGTGTGTGTGTGGTTGTGTTCTCTCATTAACTTTTTAAACCTCTGAATGGATATTCTTGGAACTTGTCATGATTATTTGCGAGACAGGCGACAACCTGTTTTTTGTCATTGAATCTTTGCATGTTGGTTCCTGTCGAGAAACCATTGTGTAAAAGTGACTAAAATTCCCTTAGGAGATAATTAGAAACGAAACAGTATCAAACAATGCCTGCTAATCCTTTTAGTAATCCACTAATCCAAGATGCTTTGATATATTTAAAGTTAGTTGATTTTGTGCTTAGATTAGGTTGTGGTGAATGTGCAGTAAATGTCAGGAAAGCGACTTTAGGTCTTTTGTACTATCCCCGCACCGAAAGAAGGAGAGACAAAGGTAATTATGAAGAAAGAATGGTGGAAACAGAACAGCGGAAACGGGAGAAGCCTAGGAAAACCTACCCGAGAAGTCCCAAATTCCAGTGAGAAAAAAACAAAAGACAAAAAAAAGAGCAACAGATTAAATTCAATTCTTCTCGTTTTTATATCAGATCGAAGTTAGAGTTCAAAATTTAAAGTTGTTAGTTAGATGTTAGTACCCCTCACTGCAGGCCTTTACAGGCCTATTGGGGCGCAGGAGGTCAGGCTCCGGCGATGCAAACCACGGGACAAAGTTGGGGCCGGGTGGTTAGCCTGACGCCCGCCCGCCTTTAACTCCCGGGAAAGAAACCCGGTACCCATTTGAGAGAGAGCTGGGTAGACCCTAGGACCCGTTTGGAGATGAAAGGAGCGTGGAAAAATCCCGCCCTCCGCCGAGGCCGGGAATCGATCCTGTCACCTCCAACCCGCAGCCCAGCGCAAAATTTAAAGTAGCAGCAGATAAAGTTTAACGCTCAGAAACCTCATCTATTCTTTGTCTACTATTTTGTTTATGAAAAAGAGGCATAACCTTTAATCTGACAATAGATGCATCATTCAAAAGATTTCCTTGTTTCTAAATATTTTTCATTTTTATTTTCCATCCTGGCTGTCCATCATTTGTACAGAGGAATGATAAATTTGTAAATGATAAATTTGTAAAAAGAGCATCGTTATGATTTGTAATTAAATTTTATCTTACAAATTTATGAAATTTGAAAGTGTTTGTCAAGGTGCAATACATACTAAAAATAACTGGAATGACTGAAATACAGACTTGCTTTCCAAATATACACAGAAGATCTTCAGAAGCAGAATTAAACGATGTCCTTCGTAGAATATATGTCGTAATTAAACAGTTTCCACCACATGTACCTGTTTTAGAAGAATTAGGGTTATTTATTTATATTTATAAAAACTAAATTATTGTTAACCTAATTTATCATGTAATACTATCCTAATTAAGATTTGCATCCTTACCAGTTTTTAATTTAATTTTACCAAAACAAATCAAAATAGGTATGATTTCAGTATATTGTAACTCCTAGAAAAACAATGTTCTATTCCAGTAGTTCAATAGAATTATTACTTGTAACACTGCTTACACTAAAAAGAATTTCAATTTTAAACAGTGCAATAAAGATTTTTGCGATTTGAAATTATGTGGACGGACGATCAAGATTAATGAAAAATTTAATTTACGTGAGTAACTTTTTCCTAATACTTCTTATATGGGGTTTTAAAAATCATTCCAGCTTTTTTCTTTCAGTTGATAAGCTACAAGTATTTTTTCCACAATACCCGGCTCATGGCATTTACGCCTATGGCTTCAACTAGGGACAGAAACTGTACACTATTGAGCCGAAGTAGCTTTGCCCCGGGTATAGAAGGCAGTAACATTTTTTCCACTAGAAACACGGAAGTAGAAAGATGTATCCATGCCGGCACCTGGATTCAAACCTGGTTCAGATGTATCAGCCTCATGGCAGGCCATTGCCTTGATCACAAGACTATGCCTGAATGGCAGAAAACTACAAGTGAATAACAGGAAATTAAGGAGATTAACAGGTGTTTATGGTTTAAAAGTATAATAGCAGAACTAAGAAAGCTTTAACTTAGAATGAAGATTTAGAAAAACTTGAGAATCTGCCGCTCAGGCTTATTCTACTTATTTCGTTTATTTAAATGAGTAAATAATTCCATTAGCATCTTCCAGGAATATCGGATATTTTTCAATAAAATATCCAGTATATTTTGAGGGCTATTAAAATATAAAGTTGTATAAAATCTTAACTGATATTGTACATTTCTGAAGTAATCAAATGAAAAGAATTTCATAACAACTGTTATTTGTGAGGTTATTTTGAGTTATCAGAAATGTAACTTTTCAAAATTAGAAAATAATGATTCTTATTCCTTCCTTGTATTATTTTTTAAGCATTAATATCTTAAACAACTTAAGAAGTAACACAACTGAGAAAATACTGCTAATAACAACGCATTTCAGCACCAAAAACGAAAATTTAATCTGTTATTTTTATGAATCCGATACTTAATAATATTAGAAGCCGGTCTATCGATTTTTTTAAAAGCTAAATTTTAGAATGTTGATTCTGTTAGTTACTACTAAAAGAAAATGTGATTTAACACAGATAGATAGGAAAGATGACACTGTATAACAGACGGAAAGAAAATAAAATTTGTGTTTTTGCATGTTTATTAATGCAATTGAAACAGAAACAAATTCAGGTTTAACAATTTCAAACAGCATTTTATATGTTGGTTTTCTTTCCAAAGTTGTAAGTTTCCAATTTTTTTAACTAAGTTAGGAAAAATCATTGCTCTTGAATACTGAAAAATAGAAAAATAATGTGGATAAATTTTCTAAGCCAACCAGACAATAGCCAATTTTTTATTTTAAAATTACTACCATATTCGCCCTTTCCTGCATGCTTCATTATCACTAACACAACACTGCTTATTAAATGCTTTACGTTCCATCTTTCCAGACTCCGTGTTATCTCTGTATTGCACTATAGAAACATGATTATAAAATACAACAAAAAGAAACTTACTTGAAGGAAAAAGTATAAAAAAAATATAAACGTTATTGACAGCACTACAAATAATGTACCACAAATTAAGAGGTACCTGAAATAAAAGAAGTCATTTTATTAATATATGTCTTTTTATAAATATACAGTGAAACTTCTCCGAGCGGCCACCCCTGTATAGCGGCAACCCTTCTAAACGGCCAATTTTTCATGGCACGGATTTTTCGACTCATAGACCTAATGTTAAAATAACCTGTATCAGCGGCCATCCGACCCCCTCTAAACGGCCACCGAGTGGGATCGCCCATTTCATTTTTCGGGAAATTCTAGTCACTCCATGCTTTAATTTTGACGAAATTATCGAAAATTCCGAAGCGGTTGCAAACGAATCGGTTGGAGATCTGTTTTTTAAAGTAAAAAACGAACTTGAAAAAATGGTTGTATTAGAGAAAAGTAAAAACTTAAAACAGACACAAATTGTAGCCTTTTTTAAAAAAATGTAAGAAAGCATGAAATAAAGTACTGTACTATTTTCTCTTTAGATAAGTTTTAAATTTCATTTTAAATAAGGAATATATGTCAGACTTGTTTAGATTATGCATTATAGCAATTATCTTATAATAGTAAATAAAACCCTTCAGAGCGGCCACCCCCTCTGAGCGGCCAAATATTCTCGGTACTGTGGGGTGGCCGCTCAGAGAGGTTTCACTGTATTAACATGTGATTTTATTAATACATATTAATATGTGATTTTATTAATACATA
>JAFIDM010002131.1:19105865-19130523 GCA_023159025.1 Thereuonema tuberculata | reverse complement strand
GGCGATTTAAAAAAAAGAAAAAGAATAACATAAAACAGAATACATAGCATATAGAAAATAAGATTTTTAGATCACAATTCTTTATGGAATATGACATCCTTTTTTTTCTCAGTATAAAGATAAAATCTCAATCAAAATGGTCTCGAATATCATGAGAAATTAAAAAATAACCTTCTGTTATGCAATGTTTGGTTTGGTTCAAAAACCAAGCCTTTTTTCTTGAATACTATTCGTTTCAATAAAGAGATTAAAGTATTACCCGATTTATATCTTTAGAGTATATAATATTCGTAAAAACAAAGAAACAAATAAAAATTATAAGTTTTATATAAGTAAGTATTTTTCAGCATCTTTCCAAAGGAATATGAAGCAAATAGCATATATATATATTTTTTTTTATTTGCACAGCATATACACAACAGTTGAAGAATATGATTGGAAAATATGATAATTATTATTAACGTTTAGTCTCTTGCAAAATATCTTCTAGTGGATGATACTGAAAGTTTTATGAGGATTAGACAAAAAAGAACACACTCAAAATAAACGTCTCAGGAAACCGTTCAGTTCTGAGTTTGCCTAATCTGGCACACTTGGGACAGTAATATGGCATTCTCTCAATTGCACACTAAAGTTTAATATGAAGCACTTTAAACACTCGAAGCACTTTCTTTTGCTGAAATGCAATTAACGATAATAGTTCACACTAAATTTCTTGCACTATCAAAGTTTGAAATTCTAATCATCAATAAATCTTATTCCTATGCTTCCGATAATGTAATTGAATCGCACTTATTATTTACACGCAGCACTTTAACACTAAATGCAGCTTTAATTCTATCAATCCAGTAGCACTTATAATTGTCACACAATAATTCTTTGCTCACGTTGCTATGCGACGTTCACTTAAATTAGTTCACTTATTTACTTGGAGCACTTACGTTTCACACTAAGTTTCTTTCATAACAGGGTCAATGACTATCAATTGCCTATTTCTGGACCTGTTGAAGTAATAAAATAGTTCTACTATCAATACCTCGAACGCTACTTCATTGTTGATAACACTTTTATCCGTTCGTCCGATGTAGGAGTTTTAAATTCTTGTTACGTCTTCATCCAATGATTTTTTTTCTACAGTCCGAAATAATATCTGCAATGCGTAGATTCATGGAACCAATCAGTATGAATCCCTTCGCCTTGCGCCGTCAAATGCGTCATCCTTGTTACGTCGAATCTATCCATGACATCTGCGTAGCATCTCACGACGACGTCAGACTGTCTGCTCACATATAACATACTTGGGTTCTGCGCAGTTCTGCCGCTACTCTGGCTTTTTCCACTTTTACCCTCAAACCAGGCTGTTGAGCATTTTTATCTCAGTTTGCCACCACGTCATAATGATTCAAAACTAAATAATTCACTATTTAATTTACATTTGAAGCCAACATTTATTAATTCTTAATTTATATTTCTATAGTGAATAACGGCTTCAGAATATAATCTACTTTCTATAGTGAATAACGACTTCAGAATATAATCTACTTTTGATGCTAGATGACGTAAAAATGTAATAAAAAAACGAATATCTTACTTGCGAAAGCAGTGGGCGGCGGTAACGACGTGGAGGTTTGTTATTAAGGTTCCTCCACAGAAGCGCCTATTTGAATAGACTAACGCAACCTAAAAATCAAATGACATATTATATTTGTTATTCTGCTAATTTACTTGAATAACCTTACAAAGAATTTTAACAAAATAGAAAAATTCAATAGATTCCATCTGAAAAAGACTCTTACAGATTCTTTTGTTAATTTGATTTGCTAGTATTTAGCTAAAGCTGGTTGACACTTAGTCATTAGTCATTTGCTTTGACAGTGTCCATGGTAACCGTAAAATAGCCAGAGGACTTCTAAAGCAGTGGCCGTTCCATTCGTGACAATCTTTCTGTCATCTTTTCAGGCAATAAGACATCAGAGCACCTTAAGTCGAAACAGACAACTTGGCTGTCGAATTATATTGGTATTTTTTAGTAGAACATCAAAAAAGAGTAAAGAAAAATGTACATATCATTCATGCCTTGAGCTATCGTCAAAGAATATGGAATATGGAAAAATATTTACATAATAATTTAAAAATTATTTTTAATTTCTGTTGGAAAGTTCTATCTAAAATTGAGTATCTAACTATATTTGTAGTGAAGAAACGAAAAATTCTGAACATTATAGATTTCAGAATATATATAAATTTGAAGTCAATGTAATTTATCGAGATACTCTTAGATTACCTGCCATGGAAATTCTCCTTCTGATGCTACTTCACCGCCTACAATTCGTGGCGTAACTGACTCTCCACAAGCTGAAATTCAAAAAGTAATTACAGACAGATATTTACACAAGTAGATATTTACATTTATCAATCGAGAAATTTATTACATTTGTTAATCGAAATATATGTAATGTTTATAATGACAATTATAAAATATATCTGTATAGTACAAAGAAAGCCTTTAAACATTTCAGCAGGAGTATTATTATTGATATTTTGATTGTGTACGTTTTCTTTCATTTATTCGTTATTAATAAAACCTAAGATTTGAATCTAAAAATTAAATTTCACTTTCTTAAATAAGTAGTAATGGAGATCATTTAAGAATCTTGAAAGACAAATTCGAATTACAGAAACATTAAATTTTATTATTAAAAATTCTTTATATTCTTAATATTTTTAGATTTTTTTTTTTCAGAATCACAATACTTTGGTAATTGTTTTTTTTATGTATCTGGTTGTTGATGTTGGAAAGACATAACAGATTTAGGCCTCAGTTCATCTCTGTTAAGTTTCTGCCCGTGAATATGGATTCGGAAAGAAATACGCCTATCAATTTCACACTTCCATATAGTTGCAATCCATAACTAGAAAGAGATTACAGCAAACGTAGAATTTGACTAAATTGTGACATATTTAGCCTTCGTTTAACAAAAGTTGTTTTCTGTAACAAAAGCTAGAATCGTGATAAAAATCGTAAAAAATACCCTTTATATTTTCATCTCGAACAAAATTCTCAACTCGGCACGAACTTACATAAAATATTAAATTTCTGCCAAATTTACTGATCACTATATAAAATAAGTTACACTATTGGCCAGAATGAAAATTGGATATTTTTTCGAATACTGTAACTTTTTCTCAAAATTAATTCAATATTAAAAATTTAATATTTTCATTACTTAAGTTTCAAATCAATGTAGAACATTTTGTTTAAGAAGTGTTATTTCAAAGACGGATTCTTGAAATTTGCTCTGGCCTGAATTATCCGTAAAGAAAATTAGAAGTGGAAAGTAAGAGTATTATTCTCAGATTTTTATATTGTGAAATAAACTATTCTAAAAATTTCATTGACGGAATTGACTGAAGAGAAAATATCACAAAGTAGTGAATTGTTAACTGTGAAGTTAACGGTGCTTAGAAATGGGGCGTTAATGAAGTTTAATATCTAGGTATCAGGTGATGCTTGTTCTAAATTATGCAGGGTGATTCTAAATTCATTGGACAGACGTTAAGGGATAGTAGGGCACACCATTAAAAATTTTTGGTCAAACACTATGTCTGTAACTGTAGCGTTTTCATTCCACGACAGGTTAAAGAACCATCCCGACACAAGCAACAAACCTGTTGCATATAGCGTAGATGTTAGCAAAAACACCGTGTGGAGAATTTTGCACCAGAAGCAATTACATTCCATTTACAGAGAATTGACGCATTGACAGCTGAGGACTATCCTCGACACGTGGACTTCTGCCACTTTTTCATGTAGCAGAGTGCAGTGCTTCCAGTACCGATCTTGCAGCACATGTGCTCTTCACAGATGAAGCATTGTTTACACGAGAGTGAATGTTTAATGTGCACAATTGACATGTGTGAGCAAAATTAAATCCACACGCTACACTGCCAGCAACGATTCTATCTCAATCTTTGGGCGGGTACCGTCAGCTAAAGCCCTCTATTACCATAGCAGCGGCATTTGCCGACAACGCTGCTCTGCTACTGGACAGCATACGATCACATGACCGCAAACCGCCATTTTGGAGTCACACTACTTTGAACGCCGCTGTGTAGAGCTGTGTGGGCACCTATTCTCTGTTTCTTCAAAGTTTGGAAAATTTTAAAATGCCAGAACATTTCTGTGCATTTAATTATTCTAATTAATTGGTGCCTCGTCATCAATAGTGTAATTTAGAATGCCACAACGCAATTAAATCGTTCTCGCGTGAGATATGGTTCCAACGAATTTCAAGAAGTTGTTTCTTCGACACAAATAAAAAATTAAAAGCATGCAATAATAATATCATCAAGTAGTTTAAAATAAAAATAAAAACTAAGAGCAATAAAAAACAAATTAATAAAAAAAACCTTCTATAAAACCAATCATAAAATTACAAATAGAACAATAATTTAAATAAAATCAAAATATAAAAAATAAAAAACAATCACAAATATAAATAATAAAAAATTCTGGCAGGAAAACCAAAACAATTTTTTTTTAGTTTTTATGTTTTTATCCTCCTACTTATGGTTTTATTATCAATTATTATTCTATCTGTTATTTTATTATTGTTTTATAGGCCGTTTTTATTATTATTATTTTGATTTTTTATTTAATTTTATGTTTTTTATCATTTACTTATTTTTTTTTATGTTGAAATTTATAGAAAATTTCTATACATACCTTATATTCTAAATATTGTACAAAATTATATTAAACTATATATTTTCAGATACGTAGTTTTGTTGTAAAAAAAAAAAACCCACAATAGTTTAGCGTTAAATTTGAATAAAAGCTACTTTTTGAAGTATGAAATTATAAAGTAAAAATATTATAAATAAAAATCATTTTCACTACTTTGTTAAAATATGATTAACCCCATTCGAAATGGATTATATACTTAAAAGCTGTTCTTCGAAACGATACGGTTTTAAAAAATATATATCTTAAAAAAAAAAATAACAAAAGAAAAATTGAAAAAGCAAATTTTGTTTATAATTGGTCTTTCTATCAAAAGATAGTAATTTACTACTGGAAAGTAAACAGTTAAATTTGTTCGAGTTAGCGCGCACAACACAGCAGCAACAGAGCGGGTGACTGCAAAATGGCGGCAGTCGCTACTTTCGTAATATAGGGCTTTACCATCAGCAACCAAACAGCGCCCTCTACCAGGACCTGAACTACCATCCTTTCACCGAGGGCAAGGGTATATTTCGGCTTCCCCTCCTCCCCCTCCACGCCATACTCACTCGAAGCCGGCGACCTCGGCACATTCCCCGTCTGCCCACCCCCACCCCTAGTTCCGGCTCTGCCCTCTACCATATAAAAGCGACAGTTGCGCAAATACATCGTCTGACAAAAATACTTTGTTTTATTGTGCCCTACAACCTTTAAAAGTTTTTCCTATGAATTTATAATCACCCTACATTAATTAAAACTACGAATCAACGAAGTATACGTAATTCTTAATGGTATTCCTTAAAAAAATAATAATAGAAAAAAAAAGAATAGAAATTTGAATTACCACATGAATTGTTATCTGTCTGGAAGATTGATATTGGATAAATATTTGCAGTGTTGTTTCCAGAAAATCCTCCTCCAAATTTACTTTCAGGAAAAGCTGTAATCAGAACGCAGTCAAAAAAATTATATTTAATTACTTAATAATAATAAATGTAAACTCATTATCTGAAAATGATTGTAATGTGAAGCTTTTGAACCCTTTGTCCATATCACTGAATTTTACATTAAAGGATCTTGTGAAATATCCAAAGGAATCACTTTTTCAAATTAAAACTTCCTGATTACTACTAAATGATATGCAAATGAAAATTATTATTAAGTGTTTAGTTACACAGCAATTCAAGTAGCAAAAGTGTTTATGAAACTTTAAAGTGGCGCCATTGTTAGCATTTCAGATTGATAGTACTTTGAAAGTTAACAGATATTATTATAATAAAAGGGATATTACATACAGCGTGCATCAGTTGGATCCGGTCAATTTTGCATATCCTAGCAATTATCAAATGACTTGCTATCGTATCGACTTTTTTCGACATTTAAACAGCGCTTCAGCCAATACCATATTCAGAATATACGACACTGAGCAATTAACAGCGGGACAAAAATCTTCAGCGCTCCTAGCGGCAAGCCCAGACGACCAAAACCTCGTATCTGCATATCCAATAATTATATAATATAAATAAGTTAATCTACAAATTTGTCGCCGCGCCGGTGTGGTCGAGCGGTCTCAGGCCAGTTTGCTGGCGTGCGGGTTCAAATCCCGGTTGTGAACATGGATGTTTCGATTTCCTTTCCTGTGTTGTAAAGCCTCTTCTTCACTTTCTCTTCGGTCTGACGTCATTCCGTAATGGCGTCCTAGAGAAGGCAACGGGAAACCACTCCAGTATCTGTTCCCAAGAATAACTTACGGTTTCTCCTAGGGGTCGCCCTTCGGGGGTCACTAGGGGCCGTGAACTTTCAACCAATCTTCGGATTGAATTACTGTGTATGTATACAAATTTGTTGATAATATTTATATTAATTATAAGCATCAAACTATAGAAAATAAATTAAAACTAAGAATTAAATATAAAAGTGGAAATATTGAAGAAAATGTATCTATGAGACTCTTTTACGCAATTTTTGTAAATATAATTTTCTTTAATTTGTTTTATAATTCCAATAGTTTAACAAGCATTGGTTGGTTACAAGCATTTGATTTTTCAAAAATTAAAAAGAATTTTGGGTTATTAATAAATTAACTTTTTCATAAGTTTATGACAGCAATAATATTGAAGTAATAAAAAGTCAATTAATTCTGATGTTGTACACCATAACATTATAAGAAATTTCTCATGTAATCGAAAGTAATTGAATTAATCTTTCCGGACACATAAACTTTCCACCACCTATTATAGAGGAGTAATTTTATAATTACACCTAATAGGACTGTTTAACATTTTAAAAAATATTTTTTCCGGCTTATCCTTTTTGTGGACCGATCTTAAAAGTAATCTTAAAAGTCGAATCAAATGGTTGTTTGAAGTGGAAAGTTCTGGTGCAATTGTTTCTAGGGGTTTATTTTATGTTTTTTGCTGAACACCAATCTGGAGTCGTGCAACAAATAATTTCCCCGCAAATATGAGAAATCATCAAAAACACCACTAAAAATAATGTTTTTTAGTTGTTTTCAGCTTATAACTTGCAAAGCAAGCTATTTACGAAAAAAATGGTCCTGTAGTAAAATAAAGAGGAGAATATTACTTACCATTTATGTCTCGAACATTTTTTTGCACGTTGTATGGTTTCCACCCAAAAGACTGTTGAAATATCGAGGAAATCAGTAATTTTTGGAAAATAGAAAAAAAAATCATTAATATATATTTTTTATTAAATATAGATAAACATTATTCGATATGCTAATAAATGAGACGAATTTCTGTACAATTTATATATATTTAAATACTAATACGAGCCCTTTTAGAAACGGGTTCCATAGTTTCTGCAAGGCAGGCTTCAGTTCTTCTACGCCTAAAACAAATAATCAGTGACTTAATTCCAAATACTTGACAATTTATTGAATAGATATGAAAGCAGTACCTATTACGAAACATATTTTGAACGCACAAATAAATAGTGAATGAAGAAATAAAGGTGATAGAGAATTGCCTAGTTACCTTTGAGTAATTCAAGGAACTCTGGGTCATCCTCTGCTTTTTCTTCAATTTCTGCAACGGGCATGTTATTGCAGCTATTCTCGCAGTTCAGCCACATATTGGAACAGTTGAGGCCTGCATTTTTTGTTCAGGCCTGCATTTTTTGCATTCACAGTTTGTCTGACAGGTTTTCATGCATTTGCAAGAAATAAGTTTTAAAACTGCTTCTGGTGCTGGTGGCTTTAGCGTTGGTACTGGCTGCAGACCACTTTTGGTTTTCTTCCAACCCCATAGCTCAGGATCTTTTTCATTTCCAAGCAGTAATACTCTCAACGAATGTCGCTGTGCTTCAGCCTCGGTAGGACTAGGGACGCCAAATGGGCTGTTATTCTGTATGCAGATCTAAGGTAGCATTTATACCGCAATTTGTTAAGGACGTGCCTTCCTTGTCAGTCAATTTGTACAATGCAGTGAAAAAGGTAAGGCCAGCATTAGTAACAGCGTCAGCATGTGCCGTAGGATCTTTATAAATTTCAATAGTCTTGGTTAGAGCAGAGTTTTTCTTGAGGGTTTCGAGAAAGCTTTCCTACTTCGTACTTCATCTTTCCTACTTTGAACGAGGCTGAAGTTATGTCACATCCTCCCATGGCATGCAAAAACAGTATATTGCCACTGATGGATTGATCTGGTTGGCAGCCAGGGGAAAAAATGAATGGTGAAACTGTCCCTTTGCACGTCTTCAGAAAGTATACATTTGAATGTACACCCCGACAACGACCAATCATGATCACCAGCAAATCTACATCTTCATCCACAATAAATACTGAGTTATGCTGTTGTGCGAGATCCATTGCTGTGGTTACAATAAGTGTATCCGCATTTTCTTGTGCCTGCTTTGTGTGAATGCCGACTGCTGCAAACTTGCCCTTCAACATTGAGATGAGACGGTTTTTCTTTTTCATATTGCCTAGGAATTTTTCTTGTGGCACTGTCGGGATCATTGTTTCGTCGAACATGACATCTACTGACGTCTATTTGCATGATCTTCTTGTTCGCTCAGCATTTTTAGTACCTTCTCGAGGGTAATCATCGAAGACGATTACAGCACTGTCCTTGTACTTGGACTTGACAAATGAAACATAACTTCAACAAATTGATGAAAATGATTGACCCTGGTCTACACGACTCTATGCAGCAAGTATTCTCCATCTATGACATATACACATCCTTGGAGATTTGCCTGTTCAGTTGGTGTGAATGCTTTGTAAAAAGCAGACTTGGTTCCTTTTCTCATACCATAAGTCGTCAAAAAGGGGTAACGGATAAGGGCACAGTTCGTATTTTAAGAACTCTTCAAGTTTTTCATCAGATTGTTTAGCAATTGTGATTCTTTGAAAAATAGTCGTAGGATTGATGGGGATGGTTTCATCACTTATTTTGATTGCTTTGTTCATCGTAGCAAGTGGCAACACTCTGTCTTTCCTGTAGAATTTAACAGTTTCAATATCAGCACTCAAAATTCTATCAATTGCGAGAAGTCCAATCTTCTTGGCCATGTTAAGGTTGATGGTGCTGTCTCCTACAACATTAGTGGTAAGAGATAAGATATCTGTGAAATCAGGAAAAGATTCCAGCAAAACGGCGTGAGAAAGTCGCTAGATTTAGTCGCTAAAATCGCACCAGTGCCAGCCTGAGAGGCGTTTAGCATGAAACCCCCCCGCCCCCTGTGATTTAGAAAAGGGGGAGTTCGAGGTCAAACGGACCAAAGAAGGAATTCTTCTATGGTTTGCCAGATAAACACGTTGAAAGGCAAGGAACTGCAGTTGAAATAATTTACTTGAAAGGAAAATCGCAATTTATTTATTTATTTATTTTGCCCCGATATTTCAACACTCTTATGCATGAAAACCATAAGACGTACAAAACAAATGTTAGAGACATAAATTGTAGGGAATTTCCTCCTCTCTATTCTACTACCGACCCACTTTTTAGTTAAATAGCTTGCTCTGCAAGTTGCTAAAACATTATTTTTAGTGGTTTTTTTGATGATTTCTCAAATTTACGGGGAAAAGTTTTGTTGGACAACTTCAGATTGTGTTCAGCACACCAAAAAAACATAAAATAAACCACTAAAAACAATTACACCAGAATTTTCCACTTCGAGCCCTTTTTGTGCACCATTTGACTGGACTATTAATTATCATTTAACGAGACAGCTTACACAAGATTCCGTAGAAAATTAATTTTTTTATTTGTATAAAATATTTATATTAAACGACGAAAGATTTTATTTATATTTCTTACGTTTATTCATTTACTAAATTCCTATTCCTCTTGTTCTGTCTAGGTCAATATTTATAAATATGAACTTCTTTATGTACTATTTAGCAGCATGCATTTATATTGAAATTTGGTTTTGCCAGGACTTGCCACTAGGTGCGCTGCTGTCAAGTTGTCTCCCATGTTAACGATGAGAATGGCAGAAGTGTCGGGTATTATTTATATGGGATTTGGCTTCGGTGATGATGTACTGGTTCTCTTCAGTAGTATTGTGAAGTGTGACCCTTTCTCAGCATGTTTCCTTGCATAGGTCAGAACCAGGGTCTTCAATTTTGTTCTTGATTGCAGTCATTCATTTCTTTCAAGTTTCGGAGAAAAATCATATTCCTCATCAAATAAAAGTCTTGCTGCAGAGATGTTGCTCTTCATAAATAAACTTAATGACAGAAACACTTTGTTTTAACATCAACCGAAACGCGCCACTTTCCTAGTCTGACATTGTGAATTATCGCTCGGTCAATAATGGTCATTGAATGTCACACTGTGCTCATACTGACGTCAGATTTATGCCCATTGTTGTAGAAGGTGAAGCATTTCGGTGCCCGCCTTCCGATTTTAGGATAAAGTTATTCTTGTGAAAACATATAAACTGCTCTCGAAAATGGCTCCCAGGAAGAAATTACCGGGTTGACCGGGTCGCATATAACCATTCTTTACATTGATGCAAAACATGGGAAACTGTAAGCTCTGCCGATTGGCTGTTCGGCGCGTGAGTAACAAAGATGGCGTCTGAGAGCTCAATCGAAATTATGACTTCTTCAGAAACACATCTTTTGGAATTCCTTCCAGCCACTTTCATTAATGAAATCGTTGAGAGATCTGAGAATAAGGCAACAATAAGAAGGAATTTAAAAGGCATGGATGACATTAACATGTGAATGCAAGAAGTTTAAAAACAAAATGAATGTACGCTGTGGCCGACTGATGACTCCGAAAATATTTCCCTTCAAAAATTGTAATTTCCCTGAATTACTTAATTTTTTATAAATTCAGTATTGCAATAAATCACTGAATACATTCTCTATTTTATTATACTTTTATAAATTCACTATTATATCAATAAATTAATGAATATTTTATATATATTTTATTTCTATTTTATATGAATATTTTAAATGACCGAAATTAATGAATTCATTTTCAATTTACAGGAATGTTTTAAATGCCAGGAAAAATAATTAATGACGAATGTGATATCGTTCAGGATTACAGTTAGATATTCTTTGACTACATTGGTAACAGTTAAAACAACCCAATAAGAATTACAAAGTATTCTGTCAAGACAGAATGTGATATCGATCAATATTTCAACTGAAAATTATTAGCAATGCATTAAAGTATTCAGTAAATCTACAGAATTGTCTTCGATTTGCTTAAGAATCTTCAAATCTCTTTTCTGAAATCATTTCAATATTTTTTTAATAATAAAAATGTTGTGATTTAAAATATTTTCCATTCAATTATCTAGAAGTGTAGGTCCTAACGGAGACATTCTATAAATTTCATTAAGTAAAATAACCATAATGGTTAAATACTGATCAAAAGAGGAGAATAATATTATTAATTAAGTTCACTTTTTTATGCTCTAAGAACTTATTAAGGTTTACAGAACGATAATATAAAAGAAAAGCTATATGTGAAATCACTCACTTTTTCCTAAGCCTATTAGTAGAATTACGAAGAAGAATATAGAAGTTATATTGATATTCGCTTTCATTGCTTCTCATAAATCATCCAAGAGAACTAAAGGCAGAATTACACTCCACAGATATTTACATTCCAAGTACTGAAATCGAAACCATTTGCTTAGAACAGAAACATCAGGAATAAGAGTATAAGGTTTTTCCTACAATTACAAATTAATTAATGAATATTAACAGTTACTTCTACGTTGCTTAATTGCTATATCTCCACTACATTATTAGGAGGTGAAAGAATTATATTTTTAAATTATTAAATTCTTTGTTATTAATTTACCAGGTATTGCATTTGTTTTCAAATATAAGAATGAAGTGATGTCTTTATTTAACAAATTTTTTTGAAGTGAAAACAATTTCAGGTTTTAGTAAAAATTTTATTACGTTATTGGGCGTTCTCATTTCACTAATTTTTTATCTTAAAATTATTACGAAATTTGAATATCTATAATTTAATAAAAATTTGCGTAAAATAGTAAAAAAAAAATAGTACATGAAGAGCTAGACATGATTCTAACAGTCATGAATGATATGAGGAAGAGAATTTCAAATCTATTAACTGGAGACAGCGGATATTTTAAATCAGATGAGAACAACACGGCTCTCAATTTTGTTATCTTATTTTATAAGAGTCTGATTTAGGGGGGGAAAGCGAACAAATATTGGCCGAAAATTGGGACTTTTTATAACAACCAATAAATGAAACCAAGTTTACTAGATTAAATTCCAGCTGTTCCACAGTTTTTTGCAATGATCATCCAGGTAAATAATTACCAGTTATCATAGAGGTTTTTTATGGAGTAGCCGTGAGAATGAATATAATACTTCCCTAATAAAATAATAAAATACTTATTAATAATAAATAAGGCAAAATTCATAAGCCTGATTTCATCGTTGGTAACAAATGAATTTTTAAGCGCATTTACCCAATAAAAAGCTCATTCATTTTTTTTAACATTTCATCCGACAGAAAAAAAGGAGTTTGCTTTGCAAATGGTCGGGTAGTTTTGATTTTCGGATATGTTATTAGTGTCGGGCTTTTATCATAAAACCAAAGTTTTCGACCTCCGCGCGTCACGGCGCGCCATTTGGTAGCAACAAAACAACAAAATTTTTGACCTTAGCTATGTTTTTCCACAATATTTCCGGAACGGTTTGCTTTACAGAAAAAATATACGCTCCAAATATATAGTAGATTAAATTTGTCACAGTTTGAGCCAAAAACCAGCTCCGTAGTTGCAATAGTGACCGAGATACAGGCTTCCCAAAAATCCCGATTTTCTCAAAATTTATGAAAATTTTGATTGTTCGGCAATTTCTGTTGAATATCACCGAAACCAATAAAATAGCGCAAACGTCGTAAGGAACAAATTTAAAGGCTAGGAAATTTGCTATAAAGAAAGCACAATCGGATGTTTCTACGACATATAGTTAAGGATATACAGTTGTTCAACGAAAGGATGTAAAAAGTTTGACATCAAAAAATTGTCCAGGAAAATGATACATTTTAGTAAGCAAAACGTCGGGTAGTTTTGAGTTTTAGATATGATGTTATTGTTGGGCTTATACCATAAAATCCACGTTTTCGACATCCGCGCGCCACGGCGCACCAAGTGATATGAACAAAACATCACAATTTTGGACCTTTTCAATGTTTTTACACAATATCTCCTGAAAGGTTTGTTTCATACAAAATATTACCCTTCTCAGATTTAAAGTAGAGTAAATTTGTCACAGTTTGAGTCCAAAACCAGCCCTGTAGTAGCAATAGTGACTGAGATACAGGCTTCCCAAAAATCACGATTTTCTCGAAAAAGTATGAAAATTATGATTGTTCGGCAATTTCTGTTGAATATCACCGAAACCAATAAAATAACGTAAACGTCATAAGGAACAAATTTAAAGAATAGGAAATTTGCTATAAAGAAAACACAGAGCTAGTTTTTGGCTCAAATTGTGACAAATTTACTCTAATCTATATTTGGAATGGATATTATTTTCTTAAAGCAAACCGTTCAGGAGATATTGTGGAAAAACATAGTAAAGGCCAAAAATTTTGTTGTTTTGTTGCTGCCACGTGGCGCGCCATGAGCGCGGAGGTCGAAAACTTGGATTTTATGGTATAAGCCCAACACTAACAACATATCCAAAAATGAGAATTACCCAAACTTTTGCATACCAAAATATACCATTTTACTGGACTATATTTTGTAAGTATGCTTTTGATTTATTAAATATGATTTTCACAGAATTGACACAGTAATTTCGGAGTTTTCTTAGACAACTTTATTATTGTTATTACATATATGCCTGGTAATTTTTAATTTTCTATAAACACGATACAGACCATTTAAATCCCAACAGAACGAAAAAATATTTCATAAATAATAAATAATAATCATCATACTGTCCTCCCAATGAGAGATGGCCGCCCTGTTTTTGTGAGATCTGCGCATGTATCATCGATTAGTCTGGTCAGGCACTTCCGTCTGATGTTATGACAGGACGCCGCCATTACGGTAAAGGCTTGTTACTTTGCAAAAGAGCATTGTATTTATAAATAATATATATTTATTTACTTATATAAATACTTATTGTTAGCAAGTGGTATTGAAATAACGCTAAGTAGTCGAGAGAAGTTTTAATTTGGCCTTATCAACATGTCTTTCTCAGTGAAAACAGACTCTGTCGTCCATTGTGACAGGAAAACATAATTGATCAACTACCGGAAGGGCTGCGCAGTTCAAACTTCCGCCGGTCAACTTTCATTTTGAGGACAATAGACACTGATAAGAAGATTATTATTTAACCTCCAGAAATTAAATTCTCTGTACTGTAGTGATAGTTGTGTAGTGATAAGTCGCCATCTGTGGCAGTCTACACTGATTATTGGGTGGATGGCATCTCTAGTTCAAGACAGTTTTGTAATTTTTTTTTTAACATGTTCATTGTAATCATGTTCTTTATTATCATTACAATTATTATAATGAAGTGATGAATAATCTTTTTTAAATGCTAGAATATTCTTTATATCAATATTCTGAAATATTCAATTGCTTATATACCATGTTCTGGAACTATTATACCATGTTCTGAAGATTTATAAATCGGTGATCTCTCTTTATCGAGTCTAAAAATTACATCTTTTGATTCTTCTAAGACATGTTGGAATGTAGCTGCATTTATACTTTGAATGTTTATTTCCATTAACATTTAGAACAAATTTATCTGATGATATCAAAATACAAGAAATAAGAACGATCTTTATTTCACAGACGCACGACCTGCAAACGATAACATTATTTTTATCCCCTTAAAAGCAATGATTTATATAAAAAGAAATAGTATGGGACTTCACTTTCCAAATCCTCCAAATCAAGACAAGCATTTCACACAGTTAAATATCATCCACAGCATTTACAACCAAATGCTTACCGACGACATTAAATCAAAAAACGAAACAACATGACGTCACATAACAAGGATAACTCACAAATTATGGTACGACTAATAGCGATTAATTTTGCAGTACATCTTAATTTAAATTGTGAATACATTTGTGAAAGTAGATTGAGAAGTATAACTCTAATTGCTTTTTATTTATTAATATTTATTTAACAGAGAGCACCTTAAATTTAAAATATATTTTTAAAGAATATTTTAAACAGAAACGCATCATTTATTGTTTTGATAATAATTAACTAGTACAAGCAATTCCAGTAGTTGTTTGATTCTTTATCCAGTCGTAAAAGGAAGCTACTCGAGTATAAAGGGATGGCATTTGGGGCAAACCACATTTCCACCCCACCGATACAATTCCTACGAAAAACCAACTGTTGTTGTCTGAATTCTTAATTAGCATTGGAGATCCTGAATCACCTTAGTTAACAAAATAAAAAGATGAAAATTAGATGATATCCTTCTTAATAAAACAATTGTAAAATGTAAAATATATTTGCTTTATTGAAAGAATGAAACTGACATACTAATACAGTCGAACCTCCATACATCGAAGCAGCAAATTGGCGGAAAAAAATTCGATATATAGAAATTTCGATATACAGAATTTTATCTTAATTACTCTTAAAACATTAAAATTAAAGCTAATTTTCATATATGAAACTCAATTTCTAATTTATACGCGAATCACATTAAATGAAAGTTAATACGGTTAATTAAAAAATGAATTAATATGAAATATTTATTGAGTACTACATACCTTTAAAAAAAACAATAATCCAGACAGTGGTTACAATGATCACACTTACATTTTTGTTAATATCTCGAATATCTTGCTGAACAGCCAGTTTTGCGGAAAGTTCATCAAAGAAATGTTAGCTTTTATTCAGTCCACAAAAAACTTCATCAGGAACATTTTCCACGAATTGAAGTCCCCGACATATTTCTTTTTTCGATGGCTTGGAAATGTTTTCAGATTCATTTACTTCCTCTGGTTCTTCGATTTCTTTTTCAGTTTCATGAAACGAACTCAGTATGTCTTCGTCTATAGGATAATCAACAATGGCATTCCGATTTTTTATAATAGTCGGGAATACCAAATTTAGGTGAAATGTCTTTTTTGCGCATTCCGCTATCTACATTCATCAGCAATTCAACTTTATCCACACTTTTATCCCAATAAGTCTTGAAAAAAAATTTCGATATGTAGAGATTTTTTCGATATATAGAAAGAGTTTTTCTATGTAATGAACATGGATTTTTGCTAAGAGTTCGATATATAGAAAATTTCGATATGTGGAAGTTCGATATATGGAGGTTCGACTGTACATCTTTTAAATTCGAGAACATTTATAAAACACCTTTAACACTAGCCTGCGAAAAAAAAAAAAATTTCTCCGGCAAAAGGTTGAAGAGCTGATTTACCCTAATTTAGGTGTGCTGAGTTCAAATATGTAAACCGTTTTTGCCTATCACGTACAGTTTTTTGCTATTTGAAATCCAAATTTTACACATTGCTATAATTTCGATAGAAAACACCATAATAGAGAATATATGTAATTTTAATGGGACATGATCAAATTGCAACGAATATACAAAAAAGTAACATGTTCATTGCTAGAATGTATGAATCTCACTTCAAGAACACTATTGTTTGCTGCACTTTGATGTGAATGAACGCTGTGTTGATTTGCGTTTGTGTTCCTCAGTAGTGACAGAGGTACCGAAAGCAGGGACTACTTCTATCAAAACTCTTCACGTACTGCTTCGTAATTCCCAATTTAATATGTAAAGGGGGCAATAACACACTTTGAGGATCAATTAATGGACGATTTACAATGTTTTTTTCTCCAGACACGAACTGTTTCCTCTTGGGCCACTCAGACACTAACCAGTGACGATCCCTCTCCCGAGAGTCCCACTCACACAGAAAACACGGAACTTTGTATATCCTCCTTGCTGCCCTAATATGATACCGCACACTTTTAAATCACAGCACAGTAACCATTTGTGTTCATTGTAGTTCAGTTTCTGCAACACCCTAGATAAATTGTGATAGTTTTCAGGAAGTGATGTTGAATGGGCGACTGGCACTGAAGCAAGTTTATTTCCATTGTGCAGAAGAACACCTTTGAGACTTCTTTTACTGGCATCAATAAATAGACGCCAGTCCTTTGCTTGGTAAATAGTTCCAAGACGACGAATTAAGCCAGGATATCACAGCAAAACACAAGTTCGTCTTCGTGAACAAAAAACTGCCGGAATTCTTCCTCCCGATTTCTGTAACAATATGAATTTGTCCCAGGAAGTAAAAGATTTTT
The DNA here is from genome assembly GCA_023159025.1 of Thereuonema tuberculata. NCBI lineage: Eukaryota > Metazoa > Arthropoda > Chilopoda > Scutigeromorpha > Scutigeridae > Thereuonema > Thereuonema tuberculata. The sequence continues at coordinate 19,113,005 of JAFIDM010002131.1, read as the reverse complement.
CTCTTTAAATCTTGATCCTAAAAGTTCTCTCTTTTCTTTTGTGAGGCCTAGGTCACGCACCAAATCATTTTGTCACACTGATTATAAAGATGTGGAGTTTTATCCTCAACATCCGATAGAAAGGTATCATCATCACCATCCTCCGCACTTGAAGATGACGAAGACACACTCTCTGGTAACTGTTTTGGTGGTTTTGGGACAGGAATATCGGGTCCATGTGGTACAGGGGTTATGGCAGATGGAAGGCAGGGATACACAATGTGCTTTTTGTTTTTCATATTGAATCCGGACACTTTACATACACAAAAATAACAGTCGTCAAAGTGATTTGTTTGTTCCCGCCAAACCATTGGGATTCCGAATGGCATTATGGCAACAACCCTTTGTACCATTGCCGCAGGTTTTCTACACACGTTTTACACACAATATAGGGTGCGAAATTCTTGTCCTGATCACCTAACTTCATGTTAAAATATCCCAATTACAGGCTTTTTATAAATGGTGTTATATTTCGCTTCTGGCCTTTACTTGTATATTGGTCATATATATATAACAGAAAGAGTTGGGATTGTTCACACATTTTCGCCTCCCAACATCTCTACCACTTGCCATTTTAACACAAACTACCTCACTTATTCACTCAATCGACTTCAAGTGCACGTTGAAACATATAGACAAAGGCATGCCACACGTTCTCACACTCTCCTCTCAGACTACGGAGGAACGCGATTTTCGCGTTTTTACCTTGTCTGACACTGCGCATGCGCGAACTACAACTGTTCTATTTGTTGTTCCGGTAATCCTGTATGATTACCTACTTCCCTCCAAAACACAGCTCATACAATATTTTCTCTCAGACATGTCCGTACCTGCATTCCATACAATCAAGCCAAACCTCATTTACAATAACGATGCTCAATTAGCATACACATGAGACGGATTTATGACAAATCTGTACGTGATACGAAACAACTGGATTTTTTTTTTACATAAGGACACTAAATGTAATGTTTATCACATACAATTACTTTTGCCGGAAAATCTTCGCAGGCCAGTGTAATTATTTAATTGTAGATGACAGAAAAATAAGATTTTCTAATTTTTATTTATACGAACCATGTCTTTCATTAATATTTCTTTTTTATTTTAATAATGAACTATGAAATTTCACACTCAATATCGAAAAAGCATTATTCAGATGTTCAATATTTTATAAATGTTGATTTCCACAAAGCAGCATTATTTGATACATGGTTCTGAAATTATAATAATATCTATAAGCCGGGGTTTTTGGAAATTACCTTAATCTAAAAGTTGGGCAATGTTATAATATTTAGATCAAGAATCACTGCTGATATATCATAGAAAGCAATCCAAATTATATTCATTGAAAGGAAATGAAATAGAAATACCAACAATCTCCTGATTAGAATCCCAGTCCTGCTATTGTCTTCACTATTCCGTTACACCTCAAAAGCTTGGTTAAATCCGATAGACATGTAATCAGTGTCTGCAATCTTTCTGAGATGTAAATGCTGATTTAAGAAAGATTTTAATTTACTATCACAGAACACGTTATTAAACTTTTTTTCAATAATAATACAGAAATTCAAATATTAATTTCAAACATGAAGAAGCCCTTCAACATATATTTAGGGAAATAAAGAAATTGCCACCTCGATGGACATCTTGACCCCTTCGCTGTTTTTCTAGATGTGACTAGAGTATTTTCTTTACTTTATTTTTTGTCTTCTTTTTGCGTAAATCCTATAAATCAATTCCGAATAAGATGGAATAATTATTACAATGTGATACAGTCGATGAAATCACTACACAATCACCATAAAAAATGAATATTTGTCAAGATCATATAAACATACGGATATAAATAAAAACATATACTGAATCAAAATAAAAAAAATACATTATTGATTGATACATCAAAATACATAATACATAATAAGTTAATAGCTCCATCCTTAATGTAAACGAAAAATGAAGAAATGCGGAAAAGAATAGCTGTTTTTTTAAATCTGTTTTTGGAATTTAAAACCTTAGATTGATTAGTAAAATAAATAATAAATAATTCATCATTTTGATATCCTAAAATAGTACTAACTTCCTTTCAGGCATAGGTAAGCAGTATTGGCGATAGCTGAATGAATTGACTGATAAGGCTGAACTTGGATTCATATCCAGGTATAGGATTTGATCTTTCCTTTCTTTTCAGTATTTGTCTCCTGTTCTCTATCTCTTCTTCCTGATTACTTTATCTTCTATATTTTTATATTCTATGCAGCCATTAATTTTCATTAATGAAGTATAATTCTAAGTTTTTCAGAATTATTTCAAACTTAGTGTTAAATAGTTGTGATCTTATACTATCCTTACAACAAAAAGGACATTTTGAATTGAAAGTTTGAATATAAATTATGCAGTTTTATAATCAAATTCCACATTAGCATCCAATAGTAAATTTCATGTCTTTAACAATGGATAGATTCGAAACCATTTCGCGTTTCCTTCGCATTAGCATAAATCAAACAAAGGTAATAGTCATTGTAAGTCTAGAAAAAATAAACTGAAAAGCCAAGTAAAAAAATAAAGCTGACATTGTCATTGAGCATTTTTTTTTAAAAATTTAACGTGCAGAGATATATATAATAAAGTGAAGAAATACAAGGCTTCATCTGAGTAAACAAAAGGTTCTCGCACCGTGGCCTATTATGTCGGGAATCTGGAACAGCTCTTTCAGCTTAAATTCTTTTGAGCCCGGTGGTTGGTGGGACAAAGAATTTGAGGCCTTGCGATGCACGGTTATTTATCATAGTTGCGTTGACTTTGCTTGAGGGCATTTCGGGGACCTGAATTGGTTTTCGTATATTTGTCTCACACTCTGAGCTATCATCAAGGGAATATCTGGCAGAAGAAGCGTAATAAGGCTGAAACAGCTGTCTCAGATTCCCGACATAATAGCTTAGGGTGCGAGAACGTTTTGCAACCTTGTATTTTTTTACGTTATTGTCATTGAGCAATTTGAATGAAATAATTTATAAAATTGTCTGGAACAATTAAATCCTTTCATATTCCATTATTTCCTTATTTTCTATTATAAAACAAAAAAGCATTTTTTTTACTAATTCACTGTTTATAATCTATTTTTTTATATCATACGATATTTTGTAAAATAGTAGATCCTTCATAACACAGACAACAATAAATTAATTAAAATTTTAGTTTTTAAAATCTTTTCGAATTTTTTAAAATTTATTCATAAATTTATATTTGAGAAGACAATACTCCTCTACCGATTTCTAATAGAAAACAAGAGTTCTCCAAAATGATTTTGCTCTTAAATACTACAGAAGTGTTTTAAAGGAATTATTTTTGATAGACATTCCGACAGTATCAAAAGACAAATTATACAATCGAATTTAGTTCTTTATAGCTAACGTTATGGAGTATGTTTTGCTGTCGTTATAAGGCTTATGCTATAGTAATTTGCAAAAAAAAGGGTTTACCATATATGGTCATTATGTAACGATCGATTTTGATTTATACATAAATATACATACATAAATCTATCAGGCAAAACTCAAAGCAACCTCTTCGAGTGTCGCAAAGCAAAGATTTCAATCAATCATTTGCAATTTTGAAATTTAGTAAGTAGTCCTATAGAATATAATAATAAAATTAACTTATATTACTAAACATATATATAAACGTACTTCCTGATATTGCCTTCACAATCAAAGAAGAATCATCCTGAACGCTTTCTTTTCTAGACGTTTTAGTCATGAGGAAGGTGACGATGTTTGAGACTACCGTTTACAGTAACCAATGGCCGCTGGAATAACGTTTAACTACAATTCAGCTTTACCCCTCAGCTATAAAATCAATGTTTTACAAATGGCGGTACAAAGAGCAATGCGTGTATGTTCTAATGAAAGGTTGTTTTATGAAGAAACCACTACTATCAAGAAGATATTTAAGTGTCATAATTTCATCGGCACTAAGAAACTACTGATACACTAAGAAGTCATGCCCTTAGAATGATGACAATAAGTTTTTTATCAGCGTCTTATTCCATCAAGGTTTATGAAATAAACTTAAAGGTTTATGAAATAAACTTAAACCTATTATAGCTTCTGTGAACATCAAGACGGTATGCAAAGCTACCAACATACTCGGCGCAAGATTAGCTAATAGTCATAATAAGACTGTCCTTTATACCAGAGACAGAAAAGATGTTGTTTATGGTATCCGTTGTAAAACAGAGTTAAATGAGATGGATGTGTAGGAGAGACTAAACGTAAGCTCAAAATCCGTTTCAATGAACAAGCAACCGCCGTCAGATAAAAGAATGACAATATCTAACAGCAGAAATATAGGAAGAAATATTTTGTAACACTTTATTTTGCATACTGTATTTTTTTTTTTGCTTTCTTATTTGTGTTTACTTTCTTGGGTTGATTTTATTTCATAGTTTATTTATTTATTTACTTATTTATTTTTTTCATAATTTTTTTTTGTCTGTCTTTTCCTAAGATTTTGATTCTTCCCTTTGAATTTATTGTTGTTTTGTTGCCTATTTGTCTGTATTGTCCAGTCTCGCTGTCTCCTAACAATTAGAGCCAAGTCCGTCCGAAGAATGCCCTTCCCCCTCACGAATGGACGATCGCGTACGGTGTTGGTTGACTCTGACCAAGGGCGTTTCCTTGGTAACAACGGTCTTTTTAAATTTATATTTTTTTATATTTGTAGTCCGATGATGAAAACCGCTATAGGTTTTCGAAACTTGTAACTGGTTAATTTTCTTATTAACTCTGCTTCTAATGTTTTTGTGCAAACGGTCGCTTCATATTTATTACAGTTGCACGTTAATACATTCATTACTTTAAGTTAGCCTCTTCTGTCGATGACAGCTTGAGTCCTTCAAATCTGTGATTTTAATTTATTTTTCTTTTTTATCACCACATATCTTCTCCACCAGGTTCTGTTTTGTGCTTTCTTGCACATTCGTTGTAAATCAGGAAGATCCATTGACTTATATTATCACTCTGGGTCATGTTCTGTCTTACCGCTCCTTGTTTTTCATCTATCATTCTGTCATGTATTAGCAGATATCAGAAGTATTTCACTTTTGTCTTCTAGTAATCAGAAGCTTTTGTTCTTACTTCTGTAGCGTTTGTCTTTTTTGATGTCGAGGTATTCGCATATCTTCAGACTCCTTAAGCCTGATCCACATCTCTGTGCCATATAGCAATGTTAATCATATATCTCATTAGTTAATCTTATTAGTTAATATTAATCTTACTTTTCTAAGATAAAATATTTTTGATTTTATAGAATTTACTTCTTGCTATTTAAGTTCCCTTCTTTAGTCGTTTGTGCTCTTACGATCTATGTGATTAGATGTCCTAAGTATGGTAAGATCTTCCACATTATCCACCAAGAATTAAATATCTTGGGAAAGAGGCATATTCCAATTGCAGAAACATTTTTCTTAAACATTTTATTTCAAATGCTGGGTTTTTTTAGTATCTACCGTTTTGATGTATTGATTAGAGGAGATGTTTTTAAAGATTTTGATATTTTTACAACAAAATTAACGTGCCTAACCATCATAAATTAAAAATAAAGAAACTATAGTGGCACTAACCTTAATCTAAAACTTTAAACAACCACGACGTTTCGGAGCTTCATGGATGAAGCCCCCTTTTCAAGTGGAACGAGTCATATTTAACAAAAAACCTTTCCTTATCTGAGATTGTAAAACAGAAAGGAATGGCCATTCCCATTTTAATAAAAACACCTCCTGGCGACAGATGCATTAAATACGCACAGGAAGTGGTCGTCTGCAAAGGTTTCAAATACAATCAAATGGAAAAAACTATTAGGAAATTTATTTAAAGGAACTATCACAATTATCGAAGCCCGTATTCCAGCACATTTGAAGTAGAAAGGTCCTGATTATAGCTACCTAACAATCTTATCATGCAAGATTCATAAAAGATACGCAAATATTTATTTTTACGTATCCCAAGAATCTCTATCTGTCCTAAGTCGACCGAATGACCCGTTCGCTGGCAGTGAAGGGCAGTACCGTAAGACAGATTACCATTTCTTACAGCAGAATCGTGTTCCCTTAGGCGTGCACTTAACTCCCTTTTGGAATGGCCTACGTATAAACAACTATTATTGCCTCTAACGGAGGATTTACATCTAATCCCATAAATGGAACCTCGAGTACTTAATCTATTATCTACATTAGATTGCCTTCTATTTAAGAAAGATATCACGGTATTCTGTGGCTTGCAAGCTACACCAATCCCCGCTTAAAATAAATAAAAACATATAAATTCCCGAAATAAAAACAGAAAGATAGTGAGATATTTGTCATTGCCTGTATGAAGTTTAGGCTTTCAGCGATTATCGACCTACAGGATTAGTTGTGTTCAGAAGGTCGTTTAACCCCCATGTAAGAAACCCGGTATTCATTTGACAGAAGGCTGGGTGAATCCAAGGGTCCATCTGGAGGAGAAATAGTGTGGAAAAATTCCCGACCACCTCCGGAAATTGAACCCAGGCTCCTCCAATCTTTTACTCCACTGTTGTTTCGAAATAAAAACAGAAAGATAGTGAGATATTTGTCATTGCCTGTATTATTTATTGTAATCCTTCTATTAGTTACGATCTGTAGATTAAATTCAATACAAATCTAGATAGGAGATGATTACGTAATCAGGTAAAATAAGAGTCTATAATAAAGTGTTTTGACTTAAAATGATAACCAAAAATATAATTATACACTAGCATTGTAATTAGCATTGTAGTCAAACAAATCTTCTAAAATTTAAATTTATTTCTAAAATAAACATGAGTAAATATATAATCCTGATCTAATTTATGTCTGTTCGTCAATATTTATTTAATAATAACGAACAGGGTAGGTCGTTAAGTTCCCATCTGGATGACCATTAGACTTGTCCTTAGTAAACTAGTTAACCACTGCAGCCTACACCATCGCTTGTTTCCTGCTTTATCCAGTCGTAATAGGAGGTCAGTCGAGTATAGAAGGCCGGTTTCATTTTCAGAGCACATTTAAACCCCATTGAAACGATTCCAACAAAAAACCAG
>JAFIDM010002131.1:19065863-19105855 GCA_023159025.1 Thereuonema tuberculata | reverse complement strand
TCAGAGCACATTTAAACCCCATTGAAACGATTCCAACAAAAAACCAGCGACTTGTTACAGGATTCTGAATTAACATGGACGATCCTGAATCACCCTGTAATAACAAAAATGAAACAGTTAAACATTAGCTTACTTTTAGTGTTTTGTCTATACAGGGTGTTTCAAAAATACACGGCATAATTTCAGGTATGTATTTCCCACATGTAGACAATCAAAATAGTTCATTACAACATATGTCCGGAAATGCTTCATTTCCGAGTTATGGCCTTCACAACATTGAAAATCACCGGAACGTTTTTCGTTCCGCCGGTCGTTGCCATTACAGAAGATGTTCAAAATGACCACCTCCTGCTTGAATACAGACCTCACATCGATGTCTCAATGACCTGCGAACACGATCCCACACTCCAGGAATGTTGCGTATGTCCTCAGAACGTGCCACAATTCGATTCCGAAGGGATTCCAAATCAGGCACCGGAGACGAATAAACCAATGATTTTAAATGGCCCCACAAGTAGAAATCGAGAGGGTTCAGATCAGGTGAGCGTGGAGGCCAAGCAATTGGGCCACCTCTACCTATCCATCGATCAGGAAACGTTCGATCCAAGTACCGGCGAGCCGTACGACTGAAGTGTGCAGGAGCGCCGTCATGCAAGAAGTGAGCGTGCTGACGATCGATCAGTCGAGTGTCGTCATAAACATGAGGTATGGTGTTTTCCAGGAAGTTTGTGTACGCCTGCCCCGTAAGTCTGTTTACAAGTACATGGGGTCCAACTAATCGATCACCAATGATACCGGCCCACATGTTGAGGGAGAACCGCACCTGGTGATGAGATACAACAGTTGCATTTGGGTTTTCATACGCCCATACATGCTGATTGTGGAAATTTGTTATGCCATCTCGTGTGAACTGTGCTTCATCTGTAAATACGAAAAACGTTCCGGTGATTTTCAATGTTGTGAAGGCCATAACTCGGAAATGAAGCATTTCCGGACATATGTTGTAATGAACTATTTTGATTGTCTACATGTGGGAAATACATACCTGAAATTATGCCGTGTATTTTTGAAACACCCTGTATAAACTTATTTGTTTTTATTTTAATATTAAATGGTATTTTGATTGAGATTCTCCAATTCTTTAAGAAACTGTTAATTAATACCAAAAGTAATTTACTAAATCACTAGACTAAGTTGTATATTAAATGACATGCCAGAACAGCTTTTTCACGCTAATATGGCGATCATCAGCTAGAAGCAGTCACAAGTAAACAACCAAGTCTCGATACACGAGCCTATAGGAAATATAGTCGGAATAAATGTGGAATCTGCAAATCCATCAAAAAAAAAAAAACAATAAAAAACTCACCAAAAGGATAACTGGTGAGAAAAATCATGTGCATGTTTTCTCCAGTCGTTATGACTTTTGTTACGGAGAATGCGTAAAACTGCGTAAAAATTTAGAATGGGCATTTAAATAATAATAAACATCAGTGGGTGAGACCAAGTTGTTTACTAAATGACATCCTAGAACAGTTATGAATTTTATTGCCAGTTATACTTTTGGCGAGTTTTTTATTGCTTATTTTAGCTTTTCAGGCTCCACATTGATTCCGACGATACTTCATATACGCCCGTATATCGAGACCTGGTTGTTTACTGACTGCTTCTAGCTGATGATCGCCATATTAGCATGAAACACCTGTTCTAGGATGTCACTTAGTAAGCAAGTTGGTCTCACCAATTGATGTTTCTTAATATTTATATGCGCTAAAAAATTTTAGCATCCAAGGAGTTATCTTTTAGCTGAGTTTTTTATTTTTTATTTTCGCTTTGCCGGTTCCAGATTGATTCCGATGATAAATCACTTTAAATTTCTTTGTTTGATTGATTGTATGTTTGTTTTGTTTTTTTTTTTTTGTTTTTTTGGCATTTTTGTAATATTTTCGAACATGAAAGATTCGGCATACTGAAATAGTGAATATTACATTAAGTAAACATTATGCAACAATTATAGTTAATTTTAGTTATTGAAATTATACGAATATCCGGTATTTACGTAAAACATCGAGAGAAGTTCCTTATACTATACGGATACTTTCTTGCTGATCCTTTCTTAAGGGCATTTCACATGGCATGACAGAAATTCGGACTATAAATTCTTCGTACGGATTGTCTTCTCCGAGTGGTTTTCGGAGCCCATTCCACATGACTCATAAATCATAGATAATTGTTCACAGGAAATGATATTAATATCCGGTCTAAAATTATAAGACAACTTCCCAAATCTTCAGAGGGTCCCTCCATCCTCCCCGACATCTTAAAAATGTAAAAGAGAAGGAATTTGTTTCCCCGAAGCTTTGCGTCTGCAAGATCAGATCTGTTTGAATATATCACAGTCAGATTACTTATCGCAAGTATCTAACTTTTCTCTCCCTCGTGTCATTATGTCTGAGTTGAGAGTTTTCATGTTTTTTCAATGTTTTAACTTCATTAAAGTAGTTGAAACATTAAAAAAAAATATGGAAACTGTCAACGTAGATATAATGTAGAATTAAATGTAGAATTAAATCTACATTTGAAAAGTATTTTATGAATACTAAATACATTTGCAGATAATTTACAAATACCATATTATTCACAAAAAACCGTATATTTAGACCAAAATCATTGATTATATATATATATGTCCCATTCCTAAATTATGACTAAAACGTAAAAAAAAAAAAGAAAGAAAAATCAAAAAAATAAAAACGTAAGAAACTTATTTCTTACTTTACAAGCATCTTTTCCTCCTTTATTCCAAAATGCACAAATCTGATGAGACTTTAAAGGATATCGAGGTTTCAACCTACGACAAATTAGCGGATCTCGAATAGGAACCTCAACTTTATTTAAAACCTGAGGGCTGCTTCCACCTGCAAAAATGTATATTTGTAAATTGTTGGAATAAAGATTATCAATTATGTATTCAAAGAAAAATTAAGATTGCACAGATGAACAAATTATTATTCAGTTTAATACAAAAGCAATTTCTGATCGGAATATAGCTAAAGTTTTCTCATTCTACAGCTACTATTTTCAAAGGAACTTCTGCAATTGTTTCCTTTCATTCCTCTTTCGATTCTTTCCTTTGTTATTCTGATACAATTTATTATTGTTAAGAATTTGTTTGCGTATCTCGATAACCCTTGTTTAATTCTTGAGATTTGAATATCACAGGTTCAGATCTCTCACGCTTAGACGATCAGTTTTTTTAAAGGTCTATTTTATTTTTATCTATCAGTAGATGGGTATTTATATAATACCAATTAATTTAGGGATAAAGGATATACTTTGATTCTTATTGATATATTGTGATATAATTTTACCTTCCCGTTATTCATTAACCTAGTTCGGATATAATTTCTTCAATCTTTAAAATAGAATTTTACTGGACAAAAATTCCTCGTTAACAGAATGGAAGTTTCTATATAAAGCCCGTTTTACATTTACCATTTCACTCGCCATAAATGCAAGCCATAACGCAGGCCATGTCAGGGTAGATTGCGAATGATTTGTGTATCGTTTTACACTTACCATAAACGCCTTCCATCACACGGAACATTTACACTTCTCAATTGTCATCATGCCTACGTTTTATTTACGAAAAAAATAGCATTGATTTATATAAAAACCATTTACTCAATGCATCGGATAGGTAAAAGAATGTTTTTAATTAATTCAAATAGGAAATATTCATGTTTTTTTTCATCGTTTTATGTTTCTTTGTTTTCAGTCTCGTTAAATCTCGATCAACGATGATATCTTTTCGAGATGCTCGGTCGCTGTCGATTCAAACTTTCAAGCCGAAATTATGAAATGATTTTGATAATGTAACATTTTATGAAAGCATCCACGAAAACATAAGGAAAAGATGCCCTCCGATCGCGAAAATCATTTTTGTAATCGGTAATTTCGAATAAATAGATACAAATCGATTGGACTTCCAAAGTTCTACAATTCGTCACCAGGAGCGCTAGTGTCGATGTCCAGCCATCTGATGTCGCGCCATTTCTTCAAAGATAGCCCAATCTCTATCGCTCACCATCTCCTCTCGCCATCTGATGGCGAGGTGATGGCGAGTGAAATGGCGCGGTTATGGCGAGTGAAATGGTAAATGTAATGCGGCCTTAAGTAATTGCTGTCAATTAAATTCGCTTTGAGCTATTTATATTTGTTGTAATCTATTGAATTCATTTCATTTTTAGACTCAAAATATTTCAGAAATACTAAGGGTGGCAAATAATTGCTTAAAAGACATCAACTAAGCCTTCAATGTGGATGCCAGAATCATCCACTCCAAACCATTGGCATTGACCAAATAACAGTAGTCTACAGAATTGTTTACAACATTATTCCCAAACGGTTTAAAGTACCGAGCAGAAATACTGGAGTAATAAAATGCTTTATCGAAGCTTATATTATTTGGGTAATTAATTAACGCAAATAATTAACGTCATCTCCTTCAGATCTAAATTACCTGGTTTCTATGTGGAATACCTGTAAAAGCGTCTTATCATTTTTTTTAACTGCCAAGTGAATGATACTGAAATACCGAAAAGTACTGGCTGTATTCGTGATGTAACTCGTGTAAATCTGAGTCGTCTTATCCATGTTGCCTAGTGGATCTTTAATGCTGCTTCTGTTGAAATAAACAGATGATTTTTATAATCCAGTTTTCCAAAAACTATTATATCATTGATGTCGTTCTTAGTTAATGAATATTCATTAAAAGCCAATGATCTTCAGAATATTTAGTAATATTTCAGGACATACAATTCTTCTTCTACTAGTAGGGAAAAGTTGCTGAAATCGCACCTGTCATGTTTACCAATTTATAAAAGGCGATTACTGCCAAATATATGGTGAAAAGTAAACCACATTCCTCTCATATGATTCCACTGTAGTTTGATTGATGTAGTACACTAGCTGTTTGTACTGTGCGTCCTCAAAAGAAATTCTGTATGATCCTTTTAAATTTTTATAGTTTTAAGTGTAAGAGTTATGAGATCTACACTTCTCAAAATGCGACCGTCTCCTTACAGGTATTAAGTCCAGTTTTACGTTCCGTTCCTAATCACGCTAAACGATTCAGCCGTAAAAATCTGAACTACTTACTGCGAGTCCATATAAACTGAAACTTGCAAGAACAGAAAAATAAAAGAATGGGAGCATTCGGAAAAAACTCTGTTGGCACTAGGAGTAAGAAGTCCAAGAAGCAACTGCAAATTTCGTCATCTGTTTCTTCAGCTTTGGGTGAAACTGCAACATGGTTCTGCTTCATTTGCGAGGAAGATGTAGTGGAGGAAGCAGTAAAATGTTAACTTCGTGGACAATGGGTCCAGCGAAAGGTGTGCTGGAGTAAGAAAAAAAAATTATCATCTATTTTAGTTGTCAATCTAAGAAAAAAAAACAAAAAAACCCCAACCTAAATGGGTATAAAGTAAATAATCGGGGGGAAAAGCCTAACTACGCCTATCTTTTTTGGTGATAAGATGCATTCATTTTTAATTTAATTCATTTTACTTCATTCTAGGCCATTCCCCGTGTACAGATTGATCGATATAGATGTTTGAAGAAGAGATGTGTTGAGATGGATGTTGGTTGATACAGATGATATATGAAGATCACAACTTGTATACGATATTCTTGGCGACGAATTGATTGTGACTATTCTTTTGAGTGAAGATGACCAAATTCTAATTTCGTGTGACTCTAGACATTGCCACATACAGTTGCCCGTGAATGAAGACATCATTCTCCTAATAGATGGCAACTTTATTTAGAGTCTGTCCTTGAGCTTTATTGATAGACATCGCATAAGATGGTCTAATCGGAAATTGCCTTCTTGTGAAAGTGAATGGAAGTAGATTATCGCTTGGTTGCATAGGCATCCTATGGATGAAAACAGTTACAATTGTGAGTTTCTGCTATAATCTCGGCTTCTATGAGATGATTATTGGATGTACGGCATTTAAGTTGAGTTCCGTTGCAGAGTCCAAACTTTGGATTGATGTTTCATAACAATTTTATTATTGGAGATACAATCTTCAATGACAAATGATATGGAGGAATACCTCTGAAATTCAATGATTTTAGATACACAGGCGGATAGAGATGTTCGTGTTGTGGATTATCAGAAGTGTCAATTTTATCCGCACTTAAGTACTCTCTAGTCTCTCCTTGTACTCTTAGACTTATCATTCGATTGATGTTATCGACACTCTCGTTCTTCGGAGTGAGAATTGTCCATTCATTGATTTCAGGTAAGATATTTTTTATGAATTGGTTGAATTGTTCTATTTCTCGGCAAAGCTTATCAGGCAATGTTATCATTCCTTTTTTTGTGGTTCTCGATTGTCTCCGATTCTGAGCAAATATTCCGCAAACTTTCTCTGATTCTGGTCATCTTGGTTGATGAGACGCATATTTATCTACCTAATAGAAATAGTATCTCTTTCATTCTTGACTCTTTTTTTTTTATTCCAATTGATACTTTTCAGTGGTTTTTGAGTTACAAACATTGAATTTTCAGTATTCTATTCTCTCATATTGAGTATTCCCCTGCCAACCTATTTCAGTTGAATACATTCTTTATTGAAGGGAGAAGGGGAATGACACATAAGTCAAAAAGCAATATAAAGTGAGTTGTAGTCACCTTGGACTAATAGATAAGACGTCTGACTTCGGATCAGATGGTTGCAGGTTCGATTCACGTCACCGACGTTTCATTGTAAGAATTTCTATTTTCCATTCTCACAGGAAATTGCGCCGGACAGACAGAAATAAAAAAAAAAAAAGATTTTAGCAATTTAGATTAACTTGCTTTTCATTTTTATGCCTGTTTTGACATTTCATTTCACGTTAGCCTATTGTTTATTTGTCATGTTTTGTAATTTAGTTATGTTATTGTCAGTAATGAACTGTATAATATTGTATTAACATCATGATTTATTTGATTAACATTATTTTCCTTGCATGCCATATGTATTGCAAATACAGGTGCGATTTAAGAGACCATGTGCTTTAATGGCACCATGGCTGCGCTGTTGACATTGTCGCTAAGACATTGACCTCTCACCTCTGAACCAAGGTTCTCACCAAGGTTCGGTTCTCATGTGGATTTCGTGATGGTAGACCAACCGCGCTGGACAGGTTTTCTCGTGGTTCTCGCATTTCTCCTTCAATTCTCCAACATTATTTTTCCGTCAATCCTTACTTCCGTGAGATTGCGCAACAGACCAACGGTCGCGATGCTCTGCTTCCCTGCCACACCAGACTCACCACATACATATAATGGCACTATTGTTAAAGTTTTATATTAAAATAATAAAAAAATAATAAATAGAAGCGTGAAAAATCAGAAAAAAATATACATTATACCTTAAATGACAACATAAATAACAAAGGATTTTATGCTGCGCTTTGTGAAAAATGGTACAATTTAGGCAACCTTCCACTACTTCATATTGTCTTCATGGATTAGACAGACCATCTCCACGTCTGCACCCTCTGCACAGCAGGACCAAAGTTTCCTTGAACAGCCACAGTCTCTATGACCGTCAGGATTGTATTAGAGAGGCTATAGTGGAGATATAGAATTGTGCATTCCTTTTAACGGTTTTAACAATATTGACTTGTAAATTTGGATTTTCCTTTGAATGGATTTTTTTTAGTTCAATGCTAATATTAATAGCATTGAATGAATTATCTACATCAGTATATTGTGTGAATATTGCCCTTAGTGAAGTATTCTTTTTAATAAAATATTTCATTTGCTAGCAAAGACTGGCATTTTTGAAATTTCAGATCACTGTCCGGCCAAATATAAGGGAAAGTCGGGTAAGATGACGATGAGTATTAAGCTACGCGAACACCATGCAATTTTTCTGCAATTTAGTCCTGCGATTTTGACATCACGAGTTGATATAAACCTTTGTCAGCCCCGAACATGATGCAACTCGATATGTAACTCGAACGATCAACCGACCCATGACAACGTAGATTTTAAAATACGTCACGTGTGACGTCAAGCAAAATTCGGTTATGTCGTTTGAAACATAATATATGAGTGATTCATTTGCAACAATGATAAATATTGGTTCAAAATTATTAGCCGCTATGGAATTGAATTTCATGGTATTATTTCGAATCAAAAGTAACGAATGACCAACAGCCAATAAGAAACAATGCTCCCCTGGAAACAATGACGTCATAACTGTTGTAATACCGCGTCAGCAGCATTCCCATAATGCAATGCGTTTCCTAAATCCGATGTGGAAAATCCGAAAAAATCGAGGTTTTGAAACCTCTCTGATAAATTCTGCCGCATACAATTACTGCATTTCAGTATAAACTTTAATTATGTATGAAAGAAACTCGCAATACTCTGATATTCATTGAGTATGAGCACGTTTTCAAAACGAATCGGCAGATTTCACTTTCGACGCCATTTTTTTCATGGGCGTGGTTTCCCAAATGACGTGTTCCATCGCTGCCCTGTGATTGGGTAATTCCCAGTGACGTCGATGCAGTTTTTCGAGTTGCAGCTGTGTTGCAGCTGTAGGAACAACTCGAATTGCATGACAAAAGTTGCAGTCAAGTTGCAAGTAAACGGGCTCAAAACCATCTATATGAACTCGTGACGTCAAAATCGGACAACGAAATTGCTGAAAAATTGCATGGTGTTCGCGTAGCTTAAGATGACGAACTCGGTATTTCTCCGACGCATTCATAGATAGGAGCACCTGTCCAAGCAATTTCTGTGACTCAGATGATTAGTAACGTAGCACACTGCAAAGGATGTTGGGCAAGATTGTTTTGCGAGCAGTACCGACTAAGATGTGTTTGTTTCCCGTGCGTTTGTAATTTTTCAATATCAAAACGTAAGGAATTACTCGAGTACGTTAAGTTGTTTTTGCTCTTTAATAAAATATTCTGTAAAATACAGCTCATAATGTAAAGAACCATGTGTGGTGTAGGTTCTTTATATAAGCTACGGTAATGATAAATAAGTTCTAAACCGTTATTATTATTAATTATTTTCAGACATCTGAATTGGACGTTCAAGTGAGTGATAGGTTTCAGCGGAAGCTTTAGTAAAGGATGATGAGAGCACCTTGTCCAATAACAATAATATAAGTTCTAAACCAAATTGGCGGCGTGGGGTAAGGTGACGAATGGCAGGACGGGTAAGATGACGAGAAGTTTGCTTAGTTCTTCATCTTACCAAACCTGTTTTTGAGTACCTTTTATGAATAGCTTTTGTCCTATTTTAAAAATTGGTTTTGAAACTGAATTTTAGTTGCAGTTATTTTTTTCTTTTATTTTAAATGCTCATGTATGACTGTTGTATCTATGAATGTATTAGGTATTAACAACATGCCTGGAAATTATACAAGGAAAAGTTACAGGGGAAAGTGGGATAAGGAGACAATGAATGCAGCTATTGCTGAAGTAGAAGATATAATCTCAGCTGTAAATGCTGCAGCAAAGAAACATAACGTGCTAGAGCCAACACAAATGTTCTTCTAAATTTTTGTTGTAACTAAATGTTCAAAGTTTTGTTTCATTACGAGCAATCTGTTATTGTAATTTAACTGTTTCATTTTAGACTTTTCTAATTCCTGCCACACGTTAGTAATTGAAATTCTTTCTTTGCATTTTTAAATTAAAATGTTTCTATCCTAATTAAATTACTTTTGTATGTTCGTCATCTTACCCACCCCTTTCGTCATCTTACCCCTTAAGTGGGGTGAAAATGACGAAAATTACTCTTTTTTTTTTTTTTTTTTTTTTTTTTTTTAGGGAAATATTTTAATATAAAACAGCTTTTCACTTTTTTTATTGAACCCAAAGGTTACAAGAAGTGTCCTTTCAAATTTCGGTTTTTAAACCACTTACTAAGCCGAGGGACAATCTCTGAAGCGTAAGTTCGTCATCTGACCCTACCTTACCCTATTTATAGTAATTAAAACTTAGGATTAGGATATTTTGTGAACGAATTATTGGAAAATGGATAATTTATATAAATAATCGAATATCTATAGCGATTGAGATTTTAATAAAACTCTTACCCCACTGCAATTTTCCCCAGCCAATAACAGTTGTCATATCATTTATGTCATTTCTTCCAGTTTGGCCAAAACAAGGTGGTAGAATCTTCTGTGTAAATTGCACAGGAGAACTTAATGTGATAATAGAAATATCATGATGAGCATATTTATGGCAGTGCTGAGGATTTATTTTGGCCTTCACAACATTTCGAGTCTGATATCCAGCAACCATCTTATCAATATCAGTTACTCCAAGATAAACCGTTATTTTATCCAAGCTCTTCATCTTCCTAAAATATAAAATACATTTGTCTCCTAAACATGAAGTCTGAAGATGATCAGCATTATTTTTTAAATTATTTAAAGTGTAGAGTAGTATTTTATTTTTTGATTCACATAGTGGCCTTAACAAGGGATCTACTAATAATTTAGAAATTATTTATTCATTGGGAAAATATAATTTATTACTTATTTAATGTATTTTTTGGTAATAAGATTTTTAGAAAACAATATATTTGATTCTGGATGATTACTGTACAGGATGGTCCATAAATGGTCCTTGAATGCCCAATGGAACGTGGCAAAATAACGAAAAAAGTCCATGTAACATGGATGTGGAAATGCTTTATTCAAATGTTACAAAATGATTAACACTATATAAGTTATGATGTAGTCACTGTAAGGTTTTCGAAGTTGGAATGGCAGAGGAGAACCAAAAGCTTGGCCTCCCCAGTCCCCGACTTAAATCCTCTGGACTTTCGTATCTGAATAATACACTAACAAAATACACTTTAAAATATTCTCTCTGCGACTCTCTCTACTCTCTCCACTTTGATGACAAACAAACGTACATCCGTACATCCGTTTTTTGCCTGTTAATAGTATGATTTCACAACCCTTTGAATCATTAAAGCTGAAACAGCTGTCCCAGGGCTATCCCATAATTTCTTACAAAGCAAAGAATCTTCTTCAGGGACGTATATAGATTTTGTTTCAGGGTGGGAGGAGGCCAAGTTAGGAAACTTACTAGCAACCACGAAAAAAAACCAAGATCTCTTCAACTTACTATCCAACCTAAAAAAAAAAAACGAATAAAAATAGGCTGATCTAAAACATTCGGGGCGAGGTAGGGTTCACAAAGTAAATGGAGAGAATAATGCTAATAAGTAAAACGTAGAATGTTATGAGACATATTCATAATATAAGCAACAATTGTATCAATTTGCAAATTTCATAAATGTAAGTGGAATGCAAGCAAAACTCTTTATAGTGCTATTTCGTCTTAAAGTGGCTACAAGGGTATTGTCAGTGTTGAAGATAACTTAGAAAATGTATGGAAATAACAGGCAGAATTTGTTGACGGGATTGAACTTCGGCGATTTAAAAAAAACAAAACAAACAATTACATAAAACAGAATTTTCTGTTTAAAAGAAAATAACACAATTCTTTATGGAATATGATATCATTTTTTTTACTCAGCATAAAGATAAAATCTCAATCAAAATAGTCGTCAATTTCATGAGAAATTAAGAATGAAATTACCTTCTGTTATGCAATGTTTGGTTTGGTTCAAAATCCAACCCTTTTTTGTTTGGATACAATTCGTTTCAATAAAGAGATTAAAGTGTTACCCGATTTACATCTTTGGAGTATATAATATTCATAAAAACAAACAAAAAATTATAAGTTTTATAATATTACCTAAGTATTTTTCAGCATCTTTCCAAAGGAGTATGAAGCAAATAGCATATGTTTTTTTTTAATTATTATTTACAGAGCATATATACAATATTTGAAGAATATGATTGGAAAATAGGATAATTATTATTAATGTTTAGTCTCTTGCAAAATATCTTCTAGTGGATGGTACTGAAAGTTTTATGAGGATTAGACACAAAAGAACACACTGAAAATAAACGTCTCATGAAACCGTTCAGTTCTGAGTTTGCCTAATCTGCACTTGGAACAGTAATATGACGTTCTCTCAATTGCACACTAAAGTTTAATATGAAGCACTTTAAACAGTCGAAGCACGTTAGTCACACGAATAGAGACCAAAAAAGAGGGGTTACCTTACAAAAGGTCCGGTAGTTCTAATTTTTTGATATGTTGTCTAGGATGGTTAGTAAGTGTTTAAAATCCAAAATGCATAATTCCTTCCCCGCTGCGCCCGCCGCGCCCGCCACCATCTTAATAAACCAAAAAAAATCGGCACTTTGTTTAGATTTTCGCTTATATCTTCTGTTTGGTGCATTTCAGCGACACAAGAGATCTACTCAATGTTGTAGAAAATACAATTTCCTACAATTTAGTCTTGAAATTTTGTTTCTAGGACTGATAGTTACGGAGATATGAACTTTTTGAAAAACAAAAAAAATACGCACTTTTCGGAAATTTGTCAAACTTCGAACTTCAGGACGCTGTAATTCAGTTATGGCCTATTCTAGGGAAACAAGTATGAGAATAAAATTTGTAGGGAATTTAATTTCCTACAAAACGCATGTATATTTTTAAGAACCAACCCTACGAGTGTTGTGTAAAATCAAAAATCAAGAACAACGGAATATTGCTGGTTTTGCTACTGTGACGCACTAGTCCAGCAAATAGAGACCAAAGAGGGTGGTACCTTACAAAAGGTCCGGTAGTTCTAATTTTTTGATATGTTGTCTAGGATGGTTAGTAAGTGTTTAAAATCCAAAATGCACAATTCCTTCCCCGCTGCGCCCGCCGCGCCCGCCACCATCTTAATAAACCAAAAAAAATTGGTACTTTCTTTAGATTTTGGCTTATAACATCATTTTGGTGCATTGTAGCTACAAAAGAGCTCTACGCAATGTTGTAGAGAATACAATTTCCTACGATTTAGTCTTTAAATTTTGTTTCTAGGACGGATAGTTACGGAGATATGTTTGCTTTGAAGAAATAAACAAAAACGCACTTTCTGGAAACTTGTCAACCTTCTAACTTTAGGACGCTGTAATTCAGTTGTGGCCTATTCTAGGGAAACAAGTATCAGAATAAAATGTGTAGGGAATTTAATTTCCTACAAAACGCATGTAAATTTTTTGACCCTACGGAGAGTGGGGTAAAAACAAAATCAAAAATAACGGAATATTGTGGTTTTTGTTATTGTGACGCACAGAGTATCTAAAAAAAAAATTCACCAATTACCTTCCAGTGTTGGCTTGAAATTGGAGTGTACTTGAGTTTCTGACATGTTACAGCGCAATGCTCATGAGGCAGGTACTGTTTCACTGGAATATCTACTGGTGAGAGCGGATGTTCAATTTAATATATCCCACCAACATAGCAGATACATTTTTTAAAGATGCATGTATGTAAACAAAGTAAGAACAAAAGGCATTAATAATCATACCAGAATTGATATTAATTAAACTAAAACTGAAAAGAAAACAAATTTACATCCGCTTCGCTCGTTTCGTAGGGGGTGGGTTAATGAAGTCGGGGTCTTCATTTTCGTCAAATGGCGAAGTTACTCGATCGTCGTCTTCATCGTCGACGAGGACCTCATTCCTGTTGTCACATTCTTGGCCAGCACAGAATTTGCATAGGGCGGAACAATTGAGGCCTGCCTTTCTACAGCCACACGCCCTCATAAAGCCAGTTGTGCATCTGCATGAGATGGTCTTAAGCAGGTTTGGAGGAGCAGCGTCGCCACTCATCCTGATGGGTTCCAGTCCTCGAGCTCTACACCAGCCCCACTTGATCGGGTCTTTGACAATTCCCATCCACTCCATGACCGGCTGGTATGAACTCAGGAAGTGGAAATGCGCTGCGTCAGTGGTCGGAGGTAGTTTAGCGAGATTGAGCCTGGTGGTACTGGTCATGAATTTGCTGTGGCGAAGTGACTCAATGACTGTTCGTTACTGCCACCATACAGGGATACCAAGATTTTCCCCCCTGCTGCTGAAATTTCATGGGGACTGGCAGCGAAGTCCCCGAACCTCTCCGCCTGCTCCAGCAATGATGGGTCTTTCCTGAAAAGTTGGCAGAATTTATTCTTTCCAAACCCAAAAAAGCTTGACGTGGTGTCGCAGCCCAATATTGCGTGCAGGAGCAAGATACAGCCTGTGGAGTTGAACATGTAGGAGGAGGCAGAGTAGATTGCGTCTGGCTGTTTCCCTCTCGCTGGTTTTTTGAGGTAGACATTGCTGACCACAGGTGTTGTGCCAGTCAGCAGGACGAGTAGGTCAATGTCTTCACCGACAATGACGACGGCGTCGTACGTGGGGGAGAGGCATTTAGCTGTGGCAACTATCAACCTGTCAGCATCTTCAGTTTCATGTCAGAAACTCAAGTAGGGTTGGTATACATTCCAATTTCTAGCCAACACTGGAAAGTAATTGGTGATTTTTTTTTAGATACTCTTTGCGTCACAGTAATAAAAACCACAATATTCCGTTGTTTTTGATTTTTTTTTATTCACTCTCCATAGGGTCAAAAAATTTACATGCGTTGTGTAGGTAACTAAATCAAAAAATTAGAACTACCGGACCTTTTGTAAGGTAAAACACCTCTATTCGTTGGACTACTTTCTTTTGCTGACATGCAATTAACGATAATAGTTCACACTAAATTTCTTGCACTATGAAAGTTTGAAATTGTAATCATCAATAAATATTATTCCTATGCTTCCGATAATGTAATTGAATCGCACTTATTATTTACACGCAGCACTTTAACACTAAATGTAGTTTTAATTCTATCAATCCAGCAGAACTTATAATTGTCACACAATAATTCTTTGCTCACGTTGTTATGCGACGTTCACTTAGAATAGTTCACTTATTTATTTGGCGCACTGACGTTTTACACTAAAGGTCAATGACGATTAATTGCCTATCTCTGGACCGGTTGAAATAATAAAATAGTTTTACTCACAATACGTCGAACGCTACTTCATTGTTAATAACACTTTTATCCGTTCGTCCGATTTAGGAGTTTTAAATTCTTGTTACGTCTTCATCCAACGATTTTTTTTCTACAGTCTGAAATAATATCTGCAATGCGTAGATTCATGGAACCAATCAGTATGAATCCCTTCGCCTTGCTCCGTCAAATGCGTCATCCTTGTTACGTCGAATCTATCCATCTCATGCTTAACATCTCACGACGACGTCAGACTGTCTGTTCACATATAACATACTTGGGTTCTGCGCAGTTTAGTTTAGCTGCCGCTACTCTGGCTTTTTCCACTTTTACCCTCAAACGAGGCTGTTGAGCATTTTTATCTCAGTTTGTCACCACGTCATAATTATTCAAAACTAAATATTTCACTATTTAATTTACATTTGAAGCCAACATTTATTAATTCTTAATTTATATTTCTATAGTGAATAACGGCTTCAGAATATAATCTACTTTTGATGCCAGATGACGTAAAAATGTAAGTGTTCTTTGATATTTATAATAAAAAAACGAATATCTTACTTGCGAATACAGTGGGCAGCGGTAACGACGTGGAGGTTTGTTATTAAAGTTCCTCCACAGAAACGACTATTTGAATAGAATAACGCAACCTAAAAATCAAATGACATATTATATTTGTTATTCAGCTAATTTACTTGAATAACTTTACAAAGTATTTTAACAAAATATAAAATTCAATAGATTCCATCTGAAAACAACTCTTACACATTTTTTTGTTAACTTGATTTGCTAGTATTTAGCTAAAGCTGGTTGACATTTAGTCATTACTCATTTGCTTCGACAGTGTCCATTGGTAACCGGAAAATAGCCAGAGGACTATTTTTGTTCTAAAGCAGTGGCCGTTCCCTTCGTGACAATCTTCCTGTCATTGGTTTACAATCTTTTCTGACAATAAGACATCAGAGCACCTTAAGTCGAAACAGAAAACTTTGCTGTCGAATTATATTGGTATTTTTAACAGAACATGAAAAAAGAGTAAAGAAAAATCTGTTTATCATTCACGCCTTGAGCTAACGTCAAAGAATATGGAATATGGAAAGGTTGTTTGTTACTTATTAAGACTCATCAGCCATATTTACCTATAATGACGATTAACTCGAAGGCGTGAAAAGTTATTAGTATCGCTTCCTTTCTCGGGAATGGGACCCCACACTAACAAACAACAATAGGAAAATCACTGCACCCATTACAACATGAAATCCTCAGCCTGCCAGCCTCCGGGGTGATCTTAATGTAAGCAAATGTAGCTGATAAGTCCTAATAAGGACAAAACAGCTGTCTCAGATCCGTTTGACGATAACTGAAGGCATGAAAGATATTTGCATTTTTATGTATCCTTTTCTTTAATATCTTAATTTATGCACGTTAAAACCATCTTTATGTTTAAGAGAAGTTAACTGTCATAAAACTGATATTTACGAAAAGAGATAATTTTTTTTTTTTTTTTGCAATATTGTTTAAAACGCTTTTTTTTTATATAAAAAAGCTATCTTAATTGCCAAAATTTTAACAGAATATCACTTGATAATGTTTCAAAAGTAACTTTTTGTTCACGAAATTTTAAGGAAAATGAGTTTATTGAGAATGACTAAAAGTAAATTCCTTTATTCATTTAATTAAAAACACTCTTAGGATTTTGTAAAGTCTCGGAATAAATGAATTCTTAGAGAAAACAATGTTAATTTTTATAAATAACGTGTAATTATTTCACCTTTAAATTTACAATTATGGAAATTTTTTCTATGTTAATTCATATGTAGAAATATTCTGTTTGATGGTAGAAATTGTTTTGAAACGTATAAGATAAAGTTTTCATGTTTTCTTCCGTGATGTTTGCGTTTTCAGGGTCAAATGTAAGTTTTAATGGTGCCTAGAAGTGAGTTCGAGCAAAACATATAGAACCCAAATCTTGCAGCATGCTAAGAGGTGTTCTGATGAGTTCTCTACGAATAAAATTCAACAATAAACATTCTTTTGTGCATTATTGGTATAAAGAAATTGGTATAACAAAATGAAAGAACAAATTGAAAAGAATGGATAATAAAACTAGTTGGTAAAAATATTTGATTATTATTTTAAAAATTATTTTTAATTTCTGTTGGAAAGATTTACCTCAAATTGAGTATTTAACCATATTTGTAGTAAAGAAATGAAAAATGCTGAACATTACAGATTTCAGCGTATATATGAATTTGAAGTTAATGTAATTTATCGAGATACTCTTTTATTACCTGCCATGGAAATTCTCCTTCTGATGCTACTTCACCGCCTACAATTCGTGGTGTAACTGACTCTCCACAAGCTGAAATTCAAAGAGTAATTACAGACATATTTACACAAGCAGATATTTACATTTATTAATCGAGAAATTTATTACATTTGTTAATCGAGATATATGTAATGTTTATAATGACAAGTATTAAATATATCGATGTAGTAAAAAGAAAGCATTTAAACATTTCAGCAGGTGTATCTTTATTGATATTTTCATTTTGTACGTTTTCTTTCCTTTATTAGTTATCAATGAAACCTAAGATTTGAACTAAAAAATTAAATTTCACTTTCTTATATAAGAAGTAATGGAGATCATTTAGGAATCTTGAAAGAAAAATTAGAATTACAAAAATATTAAATTTTATTATTCAAAATTCTTTATGTATTCTTAATATTTTTAGATTTTCTTAGTATAATTGTTTCTTTATGTATCTGGTTGTTGATGTTGGAAAGACGTAATAGATTTAAGCCTCGGTTCATCTCTGTTAAATTTCTGCCCGTGAATATGGATTCGGAAAGAAATATGCCTATCAATTTCACACTTCCATATAGTTGCAATCCATAACTAGAAAGAGATTACAGCATATGTTGAATTTTACTGAATTCTGACATATTTAGGTTTCGGTTAACTAAAGTTGTTTTCTGTAAGAAAGCTAGAATCGTGATAAAAATCGTAAAAAACACCCTTTAAATTTTCATTTCGAACAAAATTCTGAACTCGGCACGAACTTACATAAAATATGTAATTTTTGCTAAATTTACTGATAAAATAAGTTACAGTATTGGCCAGGATGAAAATTGGATATTTTTCTGAATGCTGCAACTATTTTTGAAAATTAATTCAATATTAAAAATTTAATGTTTTCATTACTTAACTTGAGTTTTAAATCAATGTCGAACATTTTATTTAAGGAGTGCCATTTCAAAGACGTATTCTTGAAATTTGCCAAAATTATCCGTAAAGAAAATTAGAAGTGGAAAATCAGAGTTCTTTTCTCCGATTTTTAGATTGTGAAATAAACTATCCTAAAAATTTCATTGACTGAATTAACTGAAAAGAATTTATCACAAAGTTGTGAAGTGTTAACTATGAAGTTAACGGTGCTTAAAAATGGGACGTTAATGAAATTTAATATCTAGCTAAACTGTGATGCTTGTTATAAATTATCCAGTGTGATTCTGAATTCATAGGACAGACTTTAAAGGATGGTAGGGCATATCATTAAAAATTTTTGGTCAAACACTATGTCTGTAACTGTAGCGTTTTCATTCCACGACAGGTTAAAGGACCATCCCGACACTAGCAACAAACCTGTTGCATATAGCGTAGATGTTAGCCAAACCACTGTATGGAGAATTTTGCACCAGAAGCAATTACATTCCATTTACAGAGAATTGACGCATTGACAGCTGAGGACTATCCTCGACACGTGGACTTCTGCCACTTTTTTATGTAGCAGAGTGCAGTGCTTCCAGCACTGAGCTTCCAGCACATGTGCTCTTCACAAATGAAGCATTGTTTACACGAGAGGGAATGTGCACAATTGTCATGTGTGAGCAAAATTAAATCCACACGCTACACTGCCAGCAACGATTCTATCTCAATCTTTGGGCGGGTACCGTCAGCTAAAGCCCTATATTACCATAGCAGCGACATAGTTTTCCGCGGCATTTGCCGACAACGCTGCTCTGCTATTGGACAGCATACGATGACATGACCGCAAACCGCCATTTTGAAGTCGCACTACTTTGAACGTGTAGAGCTGTGTGGGCACCTATTCTCTGTTTCTTCTAAGTTTGGAAAAATTTAAAATGCCAGAACATTTCTATGCATTTAATTGTTCCAATTAATTGGTGCCTCGTCATCGATAGTGTAATTTAGAATGCCACAACGCAATTAAATCGTTCTCGCGTGAGATATGGTTCCAACTAATTTTAAGAAGTTGTTTCTCCGACATAAATAAAAAATCAAAAGCAAGCAATAATAATGTCATCAAGTAGTTTAAAATAAAAATAAAAACTAAGAGCAATAAATAAAAATAATGAAAAACTGTCTATAAAACCAATCATAAAATAACAAATAGAACAATAATTTAAATAAAATCAAAATATAAAAAATAAAAAACAATCACAAATATAAATAATAAAAAATTCTGGCGGGAAAACCAAAACAATTTGTTTTTTAGTTTTTATGTTTTTATCTTACTACTTGTGGTTTTATTATCAATTATTGTTCTTTCTGTTATTTTATGATTGTTTTATAGACCGTTTTTATTATTATTACTTTGATTTTTTATTTAATTTTATGTTTTTTTATCATTTACTTATTTTTTTTTATGTTGAAATTTATAGGAAATTTCTGTACATTCCTTATATTCTAATTATTGTACAAAATTATATTAAACTATGTATTTCAGATATATAGTTTTTTTGTAGAAAAAAAAAAACCCACAATACTTTAACGTTAAATTTGAATAAAAGCTACTTTTTAAAGAATGAAATGATAAAGTAAAAATATTATAAATAATAATCAGTTTCACTGCTTTGTTAAAATATGATTAACCCCATCTGAAATGGATTTTAAACGTAAAAGCTGTTCTTCGAAACGATATGGTTTAAAAAAAATATATATCTTAAAAAAGAAAAATAATAACAAAAAAAAAAAAAACACTGAAAAAGGCAAATTTTGTTTATAATTGGTCTTTCTATCAAATTTACTACTGAAATTCATTATGCGCAGTTGATGTGCTTTGGTCCATAACCATTGAAATTCAGTTTGCGTAGTGATGGTGTTCTTAACCATTGAAATTCATTAAAAATATTGCATAAATTTCAAAAACTAGAATTGAGCAATAATATAGTTCACTCACTTAAATACTGGTATTTATAAATTATATTTATTTTGATAAAAATAGTATAACTATATTTTGAAACAAAATATTGCTTGATAAATATAAACTAAATTCATTCAATATTCATCTAAATCTTCTATTGCACGAAGCGATTACAGTTATCCTTTTACGGGAATAAAGTTATCATTTTCATTCAGCTAAAATACTCCACCTAGGAGAATGAATATATTGTCACTTACGGTTCGTTGACATCTTCAGTAACTTGCCTTAATATCAATTCACTCATGGCGGAACTAGTATAACGTAGTATATCTCGATGAAATATTCTTGTGATAGTTAGGCTTAAAATAACAGATCATTCAATAAAGCTTTTAACCTATAATAACCTGTATTTATCCGTTGTTAATTTCACTATGCACTTAGCACCTGTTATACATCTTCGATATAACATTTAGTTTATTTCTTACGAACTATTTTGGTGGTAAAATCTCTGGTAATATCAGTAACCTTAAATTAACACAGCCATTTTATTCCATTTTTTTTAGCAAAACTCCATTTTTTTTGGTGGCACACAATAATTGTCTCTCGCGTTCTTTTGATATTCCATTTATATCACACTTTAATTGTTGTCACGTGAACTGCATTAATCAGTTTAACTTTAATCATTTGCACTTGAAATTATTATCTTATTCTTAACTTCATAATTTCACAAATAATTTCACAACTACTGGAAAGTAAACAGTTAAATTTGTTCGAGTTAGCGCGCACAACACAGCAGCAACAGAGCGGGTGACTCCAAAATGGCGGCTGTCGCTACTTTCGTAATATAGGGCTTTACCATCAGCAACCAAACAGCGCCCTCCACTAGGACCTGAACTAGCCCTCCTTTCACCCAGGGCAAGGGTATACTTCGGCTTCCCCTCCTCCCCCTCCACGCCATACTCACTCCAAGCCGGCGACCTCGGCACATGCCCGTCTGCCCACCCCCACCCCTAGTTCCGGCTCTGCCCTCTACCATATAAAAGCGACAGCTGCGCAAATACATCGTCTGACAAAAAATGTTTGTTTTATTGTGCCCTACAACCTTTAAAAGTTTGTCCTATGAATTTAGAATCACCCTACATTAATTAAAACTACAATCAACAAAGTATACGTAATTCTTAATGGTATTCCTTAAAAAAAATAATAAGGCGCCAAAAAGAATAGAAATTTGAATTACCACATGAATTGTTATCTGTCTGGAAGATTGATATTGGATAAATATTCGCAGTGTTGGTTCCAAAAAATCCTCCTCCAAATTTACTTTCAGGAAAAGCTGTAATCAGAACACGGCCAAAAAAATTATATTTAATTACTTAATAATAATAAATGTAAACTCTTATTAACATATCTGAAAATGATAGTAATGTGAATCTTTTGAACTCTTTGTCCATATCACTGAATTTTACATAAAAGGATCTTGTGAAATAACCAAAGGAATAATTTTTTCAAGTCAAAACTTCCTGATTACTACTAGATGGTATGCAAATAAAAATTATTATTAAGTGTTTAGTTACGCAGTAATTTCAGTAGCGGCGAAACTTTAAAGAAAATGTGTTTTAGAAACTTTAAAGCGGCGGCATTGTTTGCTTTTCAGGTTGATAGTACTATGAAAGTTAAGAGATATTATCATAATAAAAGGGATATTATATACAGCGTGCATCAGTTGGACCCGGTCAATTTTGCATATCCTAGCAATTATCAAATGACCTGCTATCGTATCGACTTTTTTCGATATTTCAACAGCGCTTCGGCCAATAAGATATACAGAATACACGACATTGATCAATTAACAGTGGGACAAAAATCTTCAACGCTTCTAGCGGCAAGTCCTGAATGAACAAAACCTCGTATCTTCATATCCAATAATTATATAATACAGATAAGTTAATCTATAAATTTGTTGATAATATTTATATTAATTATGAGCATGAAACTATAGAAAATAAATTAAAACAAAGAATTAAATATGAAAGTGTAAATATTGAAGAAAATTTATCTATACGACTCTATAACGCAATTTTTGTAAATATAATTTTCTTTAATTTGTTTTATAATTCCAATAGTTTAACAAGCATTGGTTGGCAACAAGCATTTGATTTTTCAAAAACTAAAAAGAATTTTGGATTATTAACAAATTAACTTTTTCGTAAGTTTATGATACCAATAATATTGAAGTAATTAAAAATCAATTAATTCTGATGTTGTACACCATAACATTATAAGAAATTTCTCATGTAATCGAAAGTAATTTTTCATAAATTCAGTATTTCACTAAATTACTGAATACATTCTCTATTTTATTATACTTTTATAAATTCCCTATTATATCAATAAATTAATGAATATTTTTTTTATATTTTATTTCTATTTTATATGAATATTTTAAATGATCGAAATTAATGAATTCATTTTCAATTTATAGGAATGTTTTAAATGCCAGGGAAAATAATTAATGACCGAATGTGATATGTAACAGGATTGCAGTTAAATAATCTTTGACTACATAGGTAACAGTTATAAACAATCCAATAAGAATTACAAAGTATCGAATAAGAAGACAGAATGCGATCAATATTTCAACTGAAAATTATTATCAATGCACTAAAGTATTCAGTAAATCTACAGAATTGTCTGCGATTTGCTTAAGAATCTTAACTTCAAATCTCTTTTCTAAAATAATTTCATTTTTTTTTAATAATAAAAATGTTTTGTGATTTAAAATATTTTCCATTCATTTATCTAGAAGTATGTGTCCTAACGGAGACATTCTATAAATTTAGTTAAATAAAATA
This sequence comes from Thereuonema tuberculata, assembly GCA_023159025.1. NCBI lineage: Eukaryota > Metazoa > Arthropoda > Chilopoda > Scutigeromorpha > Scutigeridae > Thereuonema > Thereuonema tuberculata. The sequence goes on along the minus strand of JAFIDM010002131.1, from coordinate 19,082,847 downwards.
ACCATGATGAATAAATATTATCTATTTAGTAATAGGCTCATTAATTAAGTTCACTTTTTTATGGTCTAAGAAGTCATTAAGGTTTACAGAACGATAATATAAAAGAAAAGCTATATTTGAAATCACTCACTTTTTCCTAAGCCTACTAGTTGAATTACGAAGAAGAATATAAAAGTTATATTGATATTCGCTTTCATTGCTTCTCATAAAACATCCAAGAGAACTAAAGGCAGAATTACACCCCACATATATTTACATTCCAAGTAATGAAATCGAAACCATTTACTTAGAGCAGAAACATCAGGTATAAGAGTATAAGGTTTTTATCAGAATTAGAAAAGAAATTAATTAATGAATATTAACAGTTACTTCTACTTTGCTTAATTGGTATATCTCCACTATATTATTGGCAGGTGAAAGAATTATATTTTTAAATTATTAAATTCTTTGTTATTAATTTACCAGGAATTGCATTTGTTTTTCAAAATGTAAGAATGAAATGATGTCTTTATTTAACAACTTTTTTCGAAATGAAAACAATTTCAGGTTTTAGTAAAAATTTTAATATTGTTATTGGACGTTTTAATTTCACTAATTTTTTATCTTAAAATTATTACGAAATTTGAACATCTGTAAATTTAATAAAAATTTGCGTAAAATAGCAAATATCTTATTGAAACCAAAGTAAGCTAAGAATAGAGGTAGTAAAAAAAAATAGTACAAGAAGAGCCAGACATGATTCTAACAGTTATGAATGATATGAGGAAGAGAATTTCAAATCTATTAACTGGAGCGAGCGGATATTTTAAATCAGATGAGAACAGCACGGCTCTCAATCTTGTTATCTTATTTTATAAGTGTCTTTAGATGGGGAAAAACAAATATTCGCCGAAAATTGTGACTTTTTATAACAATCAATAAATGAAACCAAGTGTATTGGGTTAATTCCCAGCTGTTCCACAGTTTTTAGCAATCCAGATAAATAATTACCAATTTTGATGAGGTTTTATATGAAGTAGTCGTGAGAATGAATATAATACTTCCCTAAAATAATAATAAAATAGTCATTAATAATAAATTCAGAAGCCTGATTTCATCAGTGCTAACAAATGAATTTTCAAGCGCATTTACCCAATAAAAAAGCCCATTCATTTTTTTTAACATTTAATAATACACTTTAATTCATTTCTGACAGACTTTAAAAAAAGACACATTCATTTTGAGCTGTTATTAATATATATCTTAATCTTTTTGTTAAATCTGACCGGGTATTTCGTAAGTACAATTTGTAATTATTAAATAAAATTTTCACATAGAATTAACACAGTTATTTCGGAGTTTTCTTAGACAACTTTATTATTATTAAATGCCCGGTAAATTTTAAATTTCTATAAACACGATATAGACCGTTTAAATCCAAACAGAACGATAAAATATGTCATAAATAATAAATAATAATCATCATAGACACTGATAAGAAGATTATTATTTAACCTCCAGAAATAAAATTCTCTATTCTGTAGTGATAGGTGTGTGATAAGTCGCCAACGTGTGATGGACTACACTGATTATTGGGTGGATGGCATCTCCAGTGCAAGACAGTTTTATAATTTTTTTTTTTAACTTGTTCATTGTAATCATGTTCTTTATTATCATTAAAATTATTATAATGAAGTGATGAATAATCTTATTAAATGTTAGCATATTCTTTATATCAATATTCTGTAATATTCGTTTGCTTATATACCATGTTCTGGAACTAACATACCATGTTCTGACGATTTAAAAATCAGTAATCTCTCTTTATCGAGTCTAAAAATTACAGTGACATCTTTTGATTCTACGAAGACATGTTGGAATGTAGCTGCATTTATACTTTGAATGTTTATTTCCATTAACATTTAGAACAAATTTATCTGATCGTATCAAAATACAAGAATTAAGAACGATATTTATTTCACAGACACACGACCTGCAAACGATAACATCCTTTTTATCCCCTTCAAACCAATGATGAATATAAAAAAATAGAGACTTCACTTTCCAAATCCTCCAAATCAAGACAAGTATTCCACACAGTTAAATATCATCCACAGCATTTACAACCAAATGCTTACCGACGACATTAAATCAAAAAACAAAACAACATGACATCACATAATAAAGATAACTCATAAATTACGATACGACTAATAGAGAAGTCTGTGAAAATTTTTCAGTACTCCTTAATTTAAATTGTGAATACATTTGTGAAAGTAAATTGAGTAGTATTAATCTAATTAGTTTTTATTTATTAATATTTATTTAACAATGAACATCTTAAATTTAAATTTAAAATACCATTTTTTAAGAATACTTTAAACAGAAACGTATCATTTATTGTTTTAATAATAATTAACTAGTACAAGCAATTCCAGTAGTTGTTTGATTCTTTATCCAGTAGTAAAAGGAAGACACTCGAGTATAAAGGGATGGCATTTGAGGCAAACCACATTTTCACCCCACGGATACAATTCCTATGAAATCCAACGTTTGTTGTCTGAATTCCTATTTAACGTAGGAGATCCCGAATTACCCTAGTTAATAAAAGGAAAAGATGAAATTTAGATGATATCCTTATCAATAAAACAATTGTAAAATGTAAAATGTATTTGCTTTATTGAAAGAATGAAAATGATATTCTAATACATCTTTTAATTTATGACATTTATAAAACACTTATAATTATTTAATTGTAGAGGATAGAAAAGTAAGATTTTCTATTTTTTATTTTTAAGAACCATGTCTTTCATTATTATTTCTTATTTATTTTAATAATTAACTATGAAATTTCACACTCAATATCGAAACAGCATTATACAGAAAGCAGCATGGTATGAAGCATGGTTATGAAATTGTAATAATATCTATCTGAGAATGAAAGTGATTAAAAAAATAGCAATGCCCGTGGTTTTTGGAAATTCAACTTCATCTAAAAATTGGACAATAGTTGTAATATTTAGATCAAGAATCACCAGGGATATATCATAGAAAGCAATCCACATTATATCCAATGAAAGGAAAAGAAATACAAACACCAACAATCTCCTGATTAGATCCTAGTTCAGCTACAAGTAACTGTCTTCACTATTCCGTTACACCTCAAAAGCTTGGTTAAATCCGATAGATATGTAATCAGTGTCTGTGATCTTTCTGTGATGAGATGTAAATGCTGTTATAAGAAAGATTTTAACTTGCTATCACAGAACACATTATTAATCTTTTTTTCAATAATAAAACAGAAATTCAAATATTAATTTCAAACTTGAAGAAGCCCTTCAACATATATTTAGGGAATTAAAGAAATTGCCACCTCGATGAACATCTTGACCCTTCGCTGGATTCCTAGATGTGACTAGAGTATTTTCTTTCCTTTATTTTCTGTCTCCTTTTTGCGTAAATCCTACAAATCAATTCCGAATAAGATGGAATAATTATTACAATGTGATATAGTAGATGAAATCACTGTACAATCATCATAAAAATGAATATTTGTCCAGATCGTATAAACATACGGTTATAAATAAACACAATACGGAATCAAAATGAAAAATAAATTTTAATAAGTTAATAGATCCATTATTAATTTAAACGAAAAATGCATAAATGCGAAGAAGAGCAGCTGTTATTATTATCTATTTTAAAAAACTACTGTTGTTTAATTTAAAACCTTAGATTGCTTAGTAAAATAAATAATAAATACTTCATAACCTTGATATTCTAAACTAGTATTAACTTCTTAGCAAGCTATACAGGCAAAGATAAGCGGTTTTGGAAATAGCTGCATGAATTGACTGATAAGGCTGAAGTTGGATTCAAATCCAGGGATAAGATTTGATCTTTCCTTTCTTTTCAGTATTTCTCTCATTCCTGTTCTCTTTCTCTTCTTCTTGATTACTTTATATTCTATATTTTTACATTCTAAGAGACCATTAGTTTTCACTAATGAAGTATAATTCTAAGCTTTTCAGAATTATTTCAAACACATTGTTACGTAGTTATGATCTTATACTATCCTTAGAAAAACAAGGACATTTTGACTTAAATGTTTGAACATAAATTATGAAGTTTTCTAACCAAATTCAGCCTTAGCGTCCAATAGTAAATTTCATGTTTTTAACACTGAAAAATAATAAAATTTCTTTCTAGAAAAGAGGGGAAAAAAAACCACTGAAATAAAAAATATCTGAGCATTTATCGATGAGAGTTTGGGATGGGCCGTTTTGTCCTTTTTAGGGACTCATCAGCCAAACCCACTCACCAGATGAAATGTTCAAATAGTATAAAAGTAATAAGGGAATTAACACCTGCTCCCGGCTGTGGCTTTCCTTCAAAAAGAAAACATATTAAAAAAGAAATAAAACAAGGATAATTTCAAATCCTGTCCTGAGACTCTATCAGGCGCAAAGAATTTTGAATACAAAGACAACCACGTTAAACCCAATCTGGTTTATTTAAACAAACATTAACGTGCTTTTAATTAATAGAAAAGAGTGGGAAAAAGACACAGAAATAAAGAATATCTGAGCATTCATCGTGAGAGTTTGGGACGGCCCTTTCCGTCCTTTTTAGGGACTCATCAGACAAACCCACTATCAGAGCATTTCATCTGGTGAGTGAGTTTGGCTGACGAGTCCCTAGAAAGGACGAAACGGGCCGTCCCAAACCCTCATCGATGAATATTCAGATATTTTTTAATTCTTTGTCGTTTTCCCACTCTTTTCTATTAATTTAAGGAAAGTTAATTCTTTGTTTAAATAAAACAAAATGGGTTTAACCTTGGTTGTCTTTGTATTTAAATGCCTTTGTTTAAAATTTATTTCTCTTATTTGCTTACGTTGCAAGAATCTTTTCCTCCTTTATCACAAAATACATAAATTCGATGACTCTTAAAAGGATAATGACGTCTATACTGACTATAAATTTTAAAATCTTGAATAGGTACTTGAACTTAAATACTATATTCTTGCAGCGCTAACTACAAACAACATTAGTATGGTAGACTTCATGGTCAGTTTGCCAGACTACTCACTGTCCCGTGGGAATTTCGAAAAATCCGGCCTTATTTCTTGTCTATATCATAAAGGGAATCTCTGCGCAAAATTTTAGCTTTCTAGGTACAATGGTTTGGGTGGGTGTTGATGAGTCAATGAGTGAGTGAGTCAGGACTTTTCTTTTTATGCATGTAGATTTTCATGAATTTTGTTTTTCTTAACCTCATTGATTAGTTTTTTTATAGATTATATTTGGATCTGTTATTTTCTAATTTTCAACTCTTTATTATCCGAGATTCTTTCTTTACATATTATTCCATATGTTTTCATATTATTCCATATTATTTACATATGTTTCGATATCATGATTATTTAAGAAAATATGATCTATGTTTTTTTTCGTATTTCCATGAATTGTATAGTTGTTTCTTGTTGTTCCGTAAAGACATTTTTTGAAATCATTATTACACAAAAGTTGCAGGTATTCTGTATTGAATTATTTTATTTTTTTTTCATTTTGAAAAGATCTATATTTACGTTGCCAATTAGTGTAGTTGGACAGTTATTTAATATAATTTCATTTCTTATGAATAGATTCTCTAATTCTTTAGTAGATTTACCTTTCTCTGTGTTTGGTGGTTTATATATGGCTAAAATGTTAATAATTTGTGTTTGATAACACAAACACATTTTTGATAACGAAACATATTAGGTTTTATTACAGAACTTCCTGATACATAACATGTTTTGACTGATTTTCCGAAAGCTTTACTTGCTGCGACGTTTTAGTAATTTGTAATTTAACATTTTGCTTACAGAATGACAGACAGAATAACGTTTTTATAATATACGTTTTATTATATATAATAATATACCGTCGCTTTGCTCCGGAACCCTTGCATATATAGCATTAAAAAAAAAAACTTTATTTATTAAGCAAATGAATATTGAGATCGTCGGAGAATATACGACTTCCCAGCCCGTTCTGACTTCTCCGGGTGACTCATATATATTGCGGGTTGGCGGCACATACCAAACATTTAAAGCGAAAAATGACATTTTTGCATGTATCTTGCAAACACACAAACGTTTGTGAAAGATTGATAAATGGCTCGGTAGAACTTTCAAATACCAACATTATCTCAATATTATTATCTTTTATATTTTTTGTTTTAATTGAGAAAAAAATCAAAATTTGACCCTTTAAAAGGCGACATCTTGGAAACCAAAAAAGTTTTTCGAATGATTTTTATAGCATTTTATTTATCGTAAAAAGATCTACATTTTATCCAGTTGCATGACCAATCTATCTTTTATAGTTTGGTCACAAAATTGCAAAAACTTAGTTTTATGACAGAATGAGAGAAAGAATAACCTTTTTATAATATACAGGGTGTTCATTTTATGTGAAGACATTGAAATATCCCGAAAACGACAAATCGGATCAAAAAACTTTATAATTAAAATTTGTTCGTCTCGGAGGGGGACATCCAATGATATCAAATTCGACCTCCCACCCCTTATGAGGTGTTGGGAAGAAAAACGTAAATAGGAACCCCATTTTTTTATTGCAAATTCGGATTTTCCAGAAAATTTCACATTGATTTGATATACTGTATGTCGGGGTTGCTCGCTGATGACGCTGTAATCGACAAAAATCAAAATGGGTAAAACCGTTGAAAATTGGGAATAACTCAAGAAAAATAAAAAATGAAAATGTAGACGTATGTGATATTTATCAAAATGCTATCCAATGACACGTGAAGTAACCCCCCACCCCCACCCCCACGCTGCGAGAGTGAGAAAGGCAATTATTTCATAATTTGTAATGGGAAATCCCATTCTCAACGTTGTATTCCTCCGACAAAACGAAAAGGGGACTGTTCTATCATAAAAGGCAGTGCAATGCGATCAGAGCTCACTTATCTTTCAGAATTAGAACTGAAAGCATCTCTAAAACTTTATTGTACTTGAGTAGGTTTTATTGCCTCCACATCTACCCTTCATTTCTACAGTAGAACTGAACTGCAAGTGGACAATGAATCGTGCAACCGTAGAGGTAAAAATTGAAATGATTCTGATTTATGGTGAATATAGGAGAAATGTTGACGATGCCGTTGCCTTGTAAGCTGAGCGGTTTCCAGATAATGTTCGCTCTCGTTCTTTTTTTTACAAAATTGTGAATGCCTTTATCTCTGATGATAAGAAAAGGAAACGAAGAAAAACTGTTACAGGAGAAGCTAATGAAATAGCTATACAAGTAGCTGTTCATCAAAACCCACAAATAAGCACTCGGCAATTACAACGCGATTCCGGAATGTCCCTATGTAGTATTGTCAACGTTTTGCATCGTTATAGATCATCCACATCACATTTCACTGCATCAAGGACTTCATGGCGAAGACTTTCATAATCGAATAGTATTTTGTGAATAGACACTTCAACAACTGCAAAGTAATTCCAATTTCTTTGCTAATGTACTATTTTCAGATGAGGCTACATTCACAAAACATGGTAGCATTAATCGGCATGATATGCATTACTGGAGTGTAGAAAATCCCCTCTGGTTACGACAAGTTGAACATCAACGTCCTTGGTCAGTTACCGTTTGGTGTGGAATCGTAGGGAACGAACTCATTGGTCCTTATTTTATTGAAGGTACTTTGAATGGAATCAGATATCGAAATGTTTTCAAACAAGAAGTACCAATACTACTTGAGGATGTTGCCTTGGACTTTCGACAAAGTATGTGGTATCAGCATGACGGTTGCCCAGCGCATCACTCACGTCATGCACGGGAAGTATTAGACCGTGATTACAATGGTCGGTGTATTGGCAGAGGTGCCCCTATTAATTGACCTGCTAGATCGTCTGATTTGACATCGCCGGATTTCTTTCTGTGGGGTTATCTAAAAGATAAGGTTTAGCAACAAGTGCCAACAGATCGTGAAAACATGGTAGAACGCATAAGAAACGCCTGTGGTGATATTCCCGCAGTATGCTTCTGTACTGTGTACAGCAGTGTTTTCAACCTTTTAGTACTTGCGACCCAATTTTCAATCACAATTCTCATCGTGCCTCCCGAAAAAAAAAAAAACAACCTCCAAATCTATCTGTTCAACCAAAAAAAAAAAAAAAAAAAAACCCTCCAGACCTATCTGTCCAACAAAAAAAAGCAACCTCAAAAACCTATCTGTTTAACAGATCTTCGATATGCTCGCGCCCCCCTAGGGGGGGAGCGCCCCACAGGTTGAGAAACGCTGGTGTACAGTCATTTGAAGATAGGATCAATAAGTGTATTGAAGTGTTTTTGAACACTTACTGTAATTGGACAAAACACTCCGATATGTGAGACAAGAAAAAGAAGTGACACAACGGAATACATTACAAGTTATAAAATAATTGCCTCTCCCACTCTCGCAGCGGTGGGGGTGGGGGGTTAATTCACGTGTCATTGGATAGCATTTTGATAAATATCATATACGTCTACATTCTTATTTCTCTGATTTCATACGATTTTTTATTTTTTGATATATCCCCAATTTTCAACGATGTTTTACCCATTTTGATTTTTGTCGATTACAGCGCCATCTGCGAGCAACCTCGACATACAGTACATCAAATCAATGTGAAATTTTCTGGAGAACCTAAATTTGCAATAATAAATGGGGGTTCCTATTTACGTTTTTCTTCCCAACCCCTCACCTCATGGGGGGTGGGGGGTGGGGGGCGAGTTTGGTATCATTGGATGTTCCCCTCCGAGCGAACAAATTTTAATTATATAGTTTTTTGATCCGTTTTGTAGTTTTCGGGATATTTCAATGTCTTCAGATAAAATGAACACCCTGTATAATTACTGATTATTAATAATAATAATAATAAGCAGGTACCGTCGCTTCGCTTTGGAACCCTTGCATGTATAGCATTAAAAAAAAAAACCTTTATATAATTAGCAAATTAATATCGAGATCGGAGAATATACGACTTCCCAGCCGGTTGTGGGCTTCTTCGCTTAACTGAGGTGTATTTCGGGTTGGCGCCAATATGAAATTTTGAATATTTTTGCAGGTATCTTGCAAACCCAGTACGTTTGTGAATGACTGATATATCGTTCGATGGAACTTTCAAATAGCAACATTTTCTCAATAAAATGTTCTCTTCCAACTTTTATACTTTTCAACATATTGCCAACTATAATAGCACAAACAATTTAATAATGAGTGGCAGTGCCATAGCTTTCTTTTTCGTTTTTAACTGCACTCAAGTGCTCCTTCACTTGTGTACCTAATTCGCGTTTGGAATTTCCCATATAAATGCAATTCTTCGTTTTACAAGCGTTTGAAATACATTTTATGCCGTAAATAGTTCCTTGCAATTTTAATTTGTCCTCATTAGTGTGTTTGTCACTTTTTTTATTTAAAAAAAGAACCTATGGTATTAAATGGTTTGCAAGCTACTCCAAAGCCTGCATTTGCTAATATAGGTTTTATCCTTTTTGAAATAGCTTCAGCATATTTAAATGTCACTAAGTTGCTCAAAACGTTTTTATTATTAATGTTATTCTCAATAGGCATAATACATCTTTTTCTAAACTTGGTTTTGTAGAAAGTATTAAAACAATGCTGAATAACTTGTCTGGAAAGCGATTTTCTTTAAAGATCTGTCTGATGGTATTGAGTTCCTTAACTAGAGCTTCATTAGTAGAACATATCTTGTGCACCCTATCAACCGCCATATATATCGAATTCCTCTTATATTTAATCAGCACTGAGCTTAGGAAGTTTGTAGCAATGAGTGCATCAGTTTTTTTGCGATACACTGATGTTAAACAGTCATTTTGTTTACCAATAAGGATATCCAAGTACGGTATTATTTGTTCTTCTTTCTTTTCCATCGTGTATTGAATTTCAGGGCAAACACTATTGACATCATCAAGAATATTATCCACATACTGGTTATTTACTATAAGCAGAGCATCATCAACATATCTGCAGAAAAAATAAACATTATGTTAACTATTTTCAATCATCATAATTTGGTATGCAATAAAATTTAATACTGTTTCAGCGAGTACCGCTCAGGATGGCAACTCCATAAAAGCACCAAAGGCTTGTAAGTAAAACCTATTATTAAACGTAAAGAATTGCAAGTGGAATAATAGGTCAATAAGCTGTTGCAATTTACTCATATCCATAGTTGTTCTAAGATTGTGTTCATCATTTCTTTCATAAAAAAATTGAATAGCCTGATTAATACCCGAAGATGTGAGGGACATATATAGATTGATATTATCCACTGATACAAGGCCAGTGTTGGGAATCACCTTGTTGGTTTTAAAATGTTTAATAACAGGATCCCTGTTGCTAATTGAAAATTTAGATTGATAGTTTAGTTGTTTAATCATTTTCTCCATCTGATGAGAAATAAGAGTCTTACCTCTACAATTTATAATCGGTCTGAGTTTGTATAAACCTCCTTCTTTTCTTTTATGGATTTTTGGTAGACCCTTGAAATCTGGAACTGTTTTATTTGCTTCGATACATTTCCTTGCTGTCGTATTATGGATCAACCCCCCATTCTGTGCTTTTTTTTAATTTTGCAAGAGATATCACTTCCCATTCAATCATTCCCAATGCGCGGAATCCTTTTGGATTTCTGATAAAATTTTCACACATTTCGATGTAATCAGTTATATATATATTCAGTTATATCCGTGATTTTTAATATAACTGTTTATATAGAAAGAGGCCTCGGAACATGTGACAAATTATGACTATATTAAATATATATGCTTTGTTTTCCGTGTGTATGGACCCCTTTTTAATTTGGAATATAGTTTTATTCTGCTAAAGTTAAACTATATCGCACAAGGCCTATGAGGTCCTGGGGTGCGCGAGAAGTTTAGGCGCCCCACGATTCAACAGGACTAGTTGAGTTCAGATGGTCAGCCCCCAACGCTCGCCCTCGTTTAACCCCCATGAAAAAAAACCCGGTATTCATTTGATAGAAGGCTGGGTGAACCCTAAGGTCCGTCGTGAGGAGAAATAGGAGAAATTACAACCCAGGCTCCTCCAATCTTTTACTCCACTGTTGTTTCGAAATAAAAACAGAAAGATAGTGAGATATTTGTCATTGCGCATATTATTTATTGTAGTCCTTTCTATTAGTTTCGTCATTTAGATTAAATTCAGTATCAATATAGATTGAGAATGATTACGTAATCATGCAAAATAAGAGTCTACAGTAAAGTTTTTTGAGTTAAAATGATAACTAAAAGTATAATTATACACTAGCATTGTAATTAGCATTGTAGTCTAACAAACTTCCAAAATTTAAATTTATTTCTAAAATAAACATGAGAAAATATATAATCCTGATCTAATTTAATTCTGTTCGTTAATATTAATTTCATAATAAGGAACACGGTAGGTCGTTAAGTTCCCTTCTGGATAACCATTAGACTTGTCCTTATTATACTAGTTAACCATTGCAGCCTACACCACTTCTTGTTTCATTCTTTATCCAGTCATAATGGGCGCTTAGTCGAGTATAGAAGGCCGGTGTCATCTGCTGAGCACATATCCACCCAAAGGAAATGACTCCTACAAAAAACCAGCGACTTGTTACAGGATTCTGGATTAACAAGGACGATCCTGAATCACCCTGCAATAACAAAAATGAAATACCTAAACATTAGCTTAAATTGAGTGTTTTGTCTTTATAAACTTATTTGTTTTTATTTTAATACTAAATGATATTTTGATTGAGTTTATCCAATTCTTTAAAAAACGGTTAATTGATACAAAAAATATTGGTAGGAAAAAAATTAAGACTTTTTTTAAAACGAAATCACTTTAAACATCAATGGGTGAAACCAAGTAGTTTACTGAATGACATCATAGAACAGCTGTTTCACGCTAATATGGCATCATCAGCTAGGAGCAGTCACCAGTAAACAACCAGTTCTCGATACACGGGCATACAGGAAATATAGTCGGAATAAATGTGGAGCTTGCAAATTTAAAATAAACAATAAAAAACTCGCCAAAAGGATAACTGGTGAGCAAATTCCTGTGCACGTTTTCTGCGGTCGTTATGAATTTTTTAGCGCATAAAAATTCAGAATGGACATTTAAATATTAATAAACATCAATAGGTGAGACCAAATTCTTTACTAAATGACATCCTAGAACAGCTACGAATTTTATTACCAGTTATCCCTTTAACGAGTTTTTATATTGCTTATATAAGCTTTGCAGGCTCGACATTGATTCCGAAGACATTTCCTATAGACCTGTATTTCGAGACCTGCTTTTTTATTGATGACTGTTTCTAGCTGATGATCGCCATATTAACGTGAAACAGCTGTTCTAGGATGTCCTAAAGTAGGCAACATGGTGTCACCAATTAATGTTTATCAATATTTACAGGCGCATTCTGAATTTTTATGCGCAAAAAAATTCATAGTGGCCACGGAGCGCGTCCACATGAATTTTGTCGCCAGTTATTTTATGGGCGAGTTTTTTATTACTTATTTTAGCTTTGCCGGTTGCAAATTGATTCCGATTGAATCACTTTAACTTTTTTTGCTTTTTGTTTTTATTTTGTAACATTTTCGAACTTGAAAGATTCGGAATATTGAAAAAGAGTACTAAAAATAGTGTTAAATAGTCAATATTACATTAAATAAATATTATACAATAATTATAGTTGAATTAGAAATGACAGTAATATCCGGTCTAAAACTTAGTTACTATTACTTCCTTTGGAGCGAAGTGAAAAAAAAAGAAAAAAAAAACTGAAAATGGAAGCTCAAATTTCTCGTTCTCCTTTTCTGGGTGTTCAACAAAAGTATAAGACACCTTTACAAATACTGAGAGGGTACTGGTACATCGGCACCGACATCCCTTGAAAATGAAAAGGAGTAGGAATTTGTTTCCCTGAAGTTTTGCGTCTCCAAGGATCCACGATCAGATGTGTTTGAAGATATCACAGTCAGATCACCTATCCTATTTACCTAATTTTTCTCTCCCTCGTGTCATTACGTCTATGTTGACTATTTTTATGTTTTTTTCATTGTTTCAACCACATTACAGTAGTTGAAACATTGAAAAAAAAACCATAGTAACTGGATGTAGATGTAATATAGAATGTATTGTAGAATCAAATCTACATTTGAAAAATATTTTTATGAATTCTAAATAGTTTGTAGATAATTTACAAATACCATATTATTCACAAAAACCCCTCGTATATTTAGATTCAAAATCATTGTATATCTAGCGCCCATTCCTAAATTTTGACTGAAATAAAAAGATAAGAAACTTTTTTGCTTACTAGACAAGCATCTTTTCCTCCTTCATTCCAAAATGCATAAATCTGATGAGGCCTTAAAGGATATTCAGGTTTTAAGTTATGACAAATTAGCAGATCTCGAATAGGAACCTCAACTTTATTTAAAAACTGAGGGTAGCCTCCACCTGCAAAAATGTACATTTGTAAATTGTTGGAATAAAGATTATCAATTAATTATTCAAAGAAAAATTAACATTGCACAGATGAACAAATCATTTTTCAGTTTTAAAACTTTAAATTTCTTCTTAAATTTTTAAAACAAAAATACACCATCTTCAGGATAAATCTCTATTAGATTTTCATTTTCATGTTCTTGTACTCCTACAATTTCCAAATTGAATTTCCTTTGTTGTGTCTCTATTTTGAGTAACTTTCCTCCAGTTGTTGGATTTTCTCATTTTGGCATTTATTTTCATTTTCTAATCTTTTTGTTATACCTAATATCTCATTTTGTTTTTCTTGAAAAACCTGGAGTCTAGCTATTATTTCTTCATACTGTTCATTGACAAAATTTATTGCTTCTTTATGTCCCTTAGTTCATTCATTATTGTTTGATTCATGTCACTCGCTTGAGAATCTTCCATTTCACTAAATTGTAGCGTAGGGTTTTTTTGGGAGAGTTCATTATTAAGTTGTTCATTATTTTCTTCCTTTTGTTTGAGGTTCAAACCAACAGTTCTATTTCTTAATGTAATTCTATTGCAATTTTCACATTTCCATTGCTTTTGTTTCGATGGGGTTTCCCCCTCTGGGAATTCACCCTCTTTTAGACACGAAATTTGCTGTTCAGTTTCACATGCCATACATCTTAGTTCAGCCATTTTCATTATTTTTTTACATCTTATACATTTAATTTTTAATTTTACGTAGTTAGTCATGTTAAATACCTTTTATATTATAAATCAATAAGAAATTACTTCAGCTTACTCTGTCTCTGTTGAATGGGAAAATTTTAATGGAGCCCACGTCCTTACTGTGACGCATGCGCGGAATTCGTGACGTAACTCATATAAATCTGCGTCGTCTCATCCATGTTGCTTAGTGGATCTTTAAATTCTGCTTCTATCGTAATAAACAGTTGATTTATAATCCAGTTTTACAAAAATTTATATATCAATGATGTCGTTTCTTAGTTAATGAATATTCATTAAAAGCCAATGACCTTCAGAATATTTAGTAATATTTTAGGACTTAAAATTCTTCTTCTACTAGTAGGGGAAAGTTGCTGAAATCGCACCTGTCATGTTTACCAATTTATAAATGGTGATTACCGCCAAATATTTGGTGAAAAGTAAACCACATTGCTCTCACATGATTCCACTGTAGTTTGATTGTTGTAGTCCACTTGCTATTTCTACTGTGCATCCTCAAAAGAAATTCTGCATTTTACTTTAATATTTTCATAGTTTTATAACGCTTGAGGATTCAGGTAAGCTGGTATATTTTCATTGCACAATGTCAGACTTTTAGTATACTTGTGTGAAACATATTCGAGATCTTAGATTGATTATTATTCTATTGTTTATTATTGTTTATTATTATTAATAATAATATTATTGTTTTTTAATATTGTTTGTTATTATTCTCTTGTAAGAATCATGAGTAAAATACTTCTCAAAATGGCGCCGTCTTTTTATAAGTATTAAGCCCAGTTTTATGTTCCGTTCCTAATCAAGCTAAACGATTCCGCCGTAAAAAGCTGAACTATATACTACTACTCCATATAAACTGAAACTTGGTAGAACAGAAAAATAAAAGAATGTTAGCATTCGAAAAAAAATTCTGATGGCACTAGGAATAGTCTAAGAAGCAACTGCAAATTTTGTCAACTGCTTCTTCAGCTTTGGGTGAAAACTTCAACATGGTTCTACTTCATTTGCGAGGAAATGTAGTGGAGCAGATGTTAAAATGTCAACTTTGTGGAAAATGGGCCCACCAAATGGGTTGGAGTAACAAAACAACAATCATCTATTTTAGTTTTCAATCTTGGAAAAAGCATTAAAAGAAAATAAGGTATGGATAGTGATTAGTATAACAATCACAGTGCTTCGCAACGGCTTCTGACACAACCTTTACTTTAAAATAGACTGCGCCGGGGTATTCTAGAAAATGCTCGCGCGAGTCTGTTTGCGACCTCATGCTATCTTACCCACTCCTATTTATATGGAATAATCGTGATTCTTAACTCAAACCTTGTTAATACACTGATCTCCTTTTAATGATTAAGAAAAAAATTTAAATTGAGAAACTGTGAACAGATTTAAAATGGGGAGCAAAAATAAAGAATAAGAATTGCCCATGAGTTGATCGAACCCACGACCTTCGCGTTATTAGCATGACGCTCTAACCAACAAAGCTAAGAGGCCACCCACAACATTCATTATTCAGGCCACCTACAACTGATCTAACAGAAGCTGTTGCGAAGCATTGCGGGATATGTGTCCACAGACAGACAAACCGGCGTCTTTCAGAAGATTAAAAACAAAAAAACAACCTAAATTGAAATACACTAAATAAATTGGGGGGGGGACCTAAATACGTTTATCTTTTTTGATATTAGATGCATTCATTTTCATTTTAATTCATTTTAATTCATATTAATTTGCTTTTCATTTCTATGGCTGTTTTGACATTTCTTGTCATGTTTGTCTATTGTTTATTTGTCATGCTTTGTAATTCAGTTATATTATTGTTAGCAATAAATTGTGTAATATTGTATTATATTAACATCACGATGTTAAAATAATGTTAATTGCTTAACGTTATTTTCTTTACATATCATATTTATTTCAAACACAGTCGTGAGAGACCTGGTGCTTTAATGGCATCATGACCGCGCGGTTGACGATGTCGCTAAGACATTGACCTCTCACCTCTGTTCGGTTCGGTTCTCATGTTCATTTAGATGATGATGGTAGACGATCCACGCTGGGCAGGTTTTCTTGTGGTTCTCGCGTTTCCCCTGCAATTCTCCACTATTCTTTCTCCGTCTATCCTTATTTCCGTGGGATAGCACAATAGACCAACGGTCGCGGTGCTCTGCTTCCCTGCCACCCAGACTCACCACAAACACTTAATTGCACCATTGTTAAAGTTTTACATTAACATAAAAATAAAATAATAAAAAAGAGTGAAAATCACAAAAATATATATTGTTACTTATGCTTTTGTCCGCATCCCCTTATAAGTAGTGGACGCGCTCAACCCAGCTTCCCTCCTCGTAGTGGACTCTGTGAGTGAGAGGGAGGCTGGAATCTGCTATACAATGCGGTGCAGAGACAATCTCAGCATGCATTTCATGGCAGAAGCGACACAGCATGCTCACCGCCGAGGAAGAGTGTTATTTCCTGACAGTAGCCACACCAAGGCTTCCAGCTGAGGAAGACAAACAGTTTTTGTTGGAATCAAGCCACATTGGAAATTATACAAATCTGGAGTGAAGCAGATAGCTTTTGGACATCGTTCTGCACAAGCCGTGGAAACCTACGGACATAAGAGACGCCATCCGGCGTAGTAGAGGTAAGCAGCCGTTATCTGCACAAGCCGTGCAAACCTACGGACATAAAAGACGCCATCCGGCGTAGTAGAGGGAAGCA
>JAFIDM010002131.1:19019261-19065463 GCA_023159025.1 Thereuonema tuberculata | reverse complement strand
ATCATGGTAATGATATATAGAGCTGTACCTAGGATTCGTTTTGGCCATCACAACATTTCGAGTCTGATATCCAGCATCCATCTTATTAAAATCAGTTACTCCAAGATAAACCGTTATTTTATCAAAGGTCTTCATCTTCCTAAAATATAAAATACATTTAACAGATTGCCAACTACATTAGCACTGAAATAATTAAAAGAAAACAAACAATAAATAAGACAATAACATATAAATATAACGAATACGACTTACGTTTCAGAATCCCGTAACAGATTCTATTTTCCAGTAAACATAAGAATAAAAGAAAAACAAACGACCTGGATTAAGGCCTATAACAGCGAGGTTTCCAATCTACACCCTAGCGGCCAGACTAGAAAACATAGCGAATATTAAATGTAAAAACGCTCTAATATAGGAGTATAGACGATATTCAAGCACATTTTTTGTAGACAGGTCCTGATTGCAACTCTGAACCTTTCTAATGACACATGACTCCTAGAATTCTCGTAGGTATTTCAATTTACGTTTACCAAAAATAATCACATCTTCAGAATTTAACCGATGCCCCGTACTTTTACAGTGTGTTGTGGTGCTGTAGTTTTCATTATTGCTTTTTACTGCTCCTATGTGTTCCTTCACTCGTACACCTAACTCACGTTTAGAATTTCCTACTTAAACGCAATTCTTGGCTTCACCATTATGTGATAAACATTTGATACCATAAATAGTACCCTGCAATTATTATTATTATTATTTGAATTGTTTAAAGCTTAGTATTTTATTTTTTGGTTCACATTAAACAATGGCCTTAACATGGGATCTAAAAATAATTTAGAAATTATTTATTCATTATGTGAATATAATTTATTACTTATATAATGTATTATTTGATGACTAGATTTTTAGAAAAAATGTATTTGAGTCTGCATGATTAGGTACGTTAAATAAGGTATTCGAAGTTGGATTGGCAGAGGAGGACCAAAAGCTTGACCTTCACACTCCCCGACTTAAATCCTCTGGACTTTTATACATGGGGATATGTGAATATGTTAGTGTACGCTACACCGGTTTCCAATGTACAATCATTACATGACCGCATTACGGATAAGTATACAACGATTTAGTTGTATGTATGTTTGAGCGTATCAGGCAATCCTCACGACGAAGTGTGAGGCATGTGTTGTTATTGAGGCCATTTCCAATACCTCATCTAATAGTGGCTCACCTTCGGTTACGCACCTGTTAATTATTCTGTTAAATCTGATTAAAGCATTTCAATACCCATCTTCATACGGACTTTTTTCGTTATTTTATTACATTGCATCTGGCCTTTAAGTTTGGCCAAACCATCCTTAGATATCCCCATTACTATGGGGAGAGAGTAACATTATAATTAATCATCAGCTACTTGTCTGGTTCGTTATCAATGTAAAATAATAGCAGGACGACGTGAAAACATCTAGAGGAAGATTCAACTTTAATAGACGGGCCGTTAAAAAAATGTAGCAACTTTCTTGGAAGTTGAAGAAGAAACTATTTAATTTCGTAACCAATAATGCTGTTAAAGTATCTGACTGCTAAATTCTTTAATTTAAAATATAAAGAAATAAGATAACATAAGATAAGAAGCTAAATTGAAGAAAAACGATAAGGATAATGAAAGAAGATTAAAAACAACTTTATAATAAAGAAAAAAAAATTATTGCTAAGAGGAATTTCATTGAAAAAAACAAACAATTAAACAAGAAGTTCAAAGGAAAATTTCAAAACCCTTTGAATCATTAAAGGCGAAACAGCTGTCCTAGGGCTAACCCATAATTTCTTACAGAATTTTTAAAGCAAAGAATTCTCGTATATAGATTTTATTTCAGGGTGGGAGGAGGCCATGTAGAAAACTTAGTAGCAGCAACGAAAAAAAAAAACTAAGATCTCTTTAACTTACTATCCAACCCAAAAAAAAAAAAAAAAAAAAAACCGGAATGAAAATAGGCTGATCTAAAAAATTCGGGTCGGGGTAGGGGTCACAAAGTAAATGGAGAGAATAATGCTAATAAATAAAACGTAGAATGTTACGAGATATATTCACAATAGACAACAGCTGTATCAATTTACAAATTTCATAAATATTAAGTTGAATGCAGGCAAAACTATTTATAGTACTATTTCGTTTTATGTTACCTTCCAGGCAGGGCCGGATTAAAGCCATTAGAGGCCCTAAGCACTTAAAGAGTTTGTTGCCCCCACTATGTGTGTGTTTGTGTGCGTGTGTAATATGTGTGCTTGCATGTGTGTATGTAATTCAAAATATAAACTTTAATAAACCACAAAATAAAATTTTATTGTAATTTAACAAAACTTACAGTAAGATGAAAAATAATGTATATTTATAAAAAAGGGAAAACAATAACTAAATCAGCACATGAATAAATTAAAATTTCCTTTCTGTTTCAATTATAGGGAGGAGTTGGGAATAGCTGTTTCGTCCTGCTACGGACTCATCAGCCCAACCCCGCCTCCCTGATAAAAGAAGCAGAAAGGCAAGATCATCATATGAAGGTCACAGCCACACCTGTGAGTGACCCCCGAAAACAAGAAAGGCAACAAAATAAATGTTGTGTTGTTTAACACAAACAAAAGAGCCTTTTCCTACAACTAGTAGGCAATAAGGCATTAAAATACAAGAACAAAAGGTTCAAAAAATCTAATTAAGCTAAATAAAGCATTTAACGTGCTGCGCAAATTGATTAAAAATGGGAAAACAATAACTAAATCAGCACATGAATAAATTAAAATTGCCTTTCTGTTTCAATTATAGGGAGGAGTTGAGAACAGCTGTTTCGTCCAGCTACGGACTTTTTGCCCACTAGTTGAAACAGAAATTCAATTTTTATTTATTCATGTCCTGATTGTGTTATTGTTTTCCCTTTTTTAATCAATTTGCACAGCACGTTAAATGCTTTATTTAGCTTAATGTATATTTATATTTTAAAAGATTTCTTCTAAATTTTTAATTGCGAAGTCTTTTATCAGATCTCAAAACTAAATTTTTATATCAAAACTTCTTCTGTACTTAATAGAGATAAGGCTTTCGCCTGCCTTCTTGGATAGTTGTTCTCATGGGATTTTTAATATACTTTAAGCGAGAAAATGGACGCTCAGCAGTGCAATTTGTGACCATTAATGTTAAAAATGTACCAAAACTAAAATTTTCATTTGGAAAGGCACACTCAATTTTGTATTCAATTATTTTACAAAGTTTAGCGTGATTGAATCTTGTTTTTACATTGTTTTGTTGCACTAAGCTTATTGCGCACATATCAATGAAACTGTTGAAGCTCAGATGAAAAATCACATTTGAAGTCCTCTGGGTAAGCATCAATCAGCTTTTGACAGCATTGAGACTACCTTTCAATGTTAGTAGGTGATGTAATGTCAGTATGTGGCACATCCCTTCGAAAAGAAAATTTCTCCTCTATTTCTTTATATTTCTCTCCTCTTCTTTTTATCTCAGTTTCAAGTTTGTCAACAATTGTGAAAAAGGTGGTGATATGAAAATTATCTCTGGCATTCAGATATAGGCTTCTTCTGGTGCATCTGTATCTCCATCGCCGTCATTGGGTACCTTCTTTCTGATACGTTTGCGAGCTGTAGCTGCCTTTTAATCAACATCTGGTAGCATTTCTTTTGCCGCTGCTTCAAATCTTTCAAATTCATCTGGTTAAGTGCACAGTTGGTCAGATAATGCATACAAATTTGCCCATGTTTCTAAGTTCACTTTCTCATTTGTAGAACTTGACTTACTCGGTAAAAATTCTGCAAAATCTCATTTCAAAAATTCGACGTAAAAACGAATTCTAGCTCTTGTATCTTATTTGCAATATTGCTGCCTGTTGATTTTGCCGTCCGCCAAAATCGTTAGCAACGAGTGGGTGGGGATCTGGTGAGGGGTGACGTCGACTTCACTGCATGCGTCTGACGTACCTCGGATACTCGTCGACGGGAAGGGCGGGCTTGCTGGCTTAGCAAGTCGTCTTCGGCATCGATACTGGGAATGTTCGGTGAAGCTGGCGGTCCCTTGGTCGCCTCGACCTCGGGGGAAACCCGTCTCGGTCTCCGGACTTGGGGTAGTCTTCGGTCTCCGTTTGCCGGCAACGATTCTTCCGTTGGCCGGCTCTGTGCGTTGTTTAGCGGGGAGAGCGGTCTGGCGTCGTTTAGCGGGGAGAGCGGTCTCTGCCCAGGCACACATTTTACTCGTCCTTTCTCTGGGAAGTCACCTCTCCCCTTGGCCAGTTGTGGCCAAACACCAACTCTGCTATTTCCTCTCCGGCTGGAGATACACTTGTGGCCATCAGCCACGAACCAACTGTCTTTCAAAGGTAGAACTCCCCATTATATCCCGGAGTCCGGCCTCGACATCAGCTCTGGAACGGTCAACTATTCTCAGAGGTGATGAAGAAACCGGGCACCGGGCTTAGGGAGAGTCCATCTCCAGGGGGGAAAACAAATGAGGAAAAAAAACCAGGTAACAATATTATTTCCTCTCTTTTAGCATTTCCATTTTGTGACTGGTCTTCGGCTACATACAGGGTGTCCCAAATTGAAGTATACACTCTTTGAAACGTTGTAACTCAGCAACGAAATGAGATAGAAATATAAGGGGCGTTGCGTATGATCCAGACGGCGCTGAAAAGCACAGCAACACGCTCATTGTTGGTTATTTGTTTAGAAACCAAAATGGCAGTGAGACTTTCATTGGATGAACATAAGGTGATACCGAAGTGTTATTGGAAAGTGGAGAATGTTGTTGAGGTTCATCGACGTTGGAGGGTTGAATTTGGTACACCATCGCCAACAATGGTAGCAATAACAAAGCTCCGAGACAAGTTTGAAGCCGAAGGAACGGTTAAGATGTGTTGAAAGGTCGGTGCGGGAGAAAGAGAAGTTCCACTGATAACGAGAGTATTGATGCCGTCATGGAGGTTTTTGTGCGATCCCCAAAGAAGTCAGTGAAGCAATGCTCTCGTGAAATTGGTATCGCCAAATCCAGTGTTCATCGAATTTTGCGAGGTCAAAAAATGAAGCCTTACATTCCGCGACTTGTCCACGCACTAAATGAGGAAGACCCAGATAGGTGACTGCAATTTTGTTAGTGGTTCCTGCACAAGTGTGACGAAAGGGAGGATTTTCGGATGAAGCAACATTCAAACTTAATGGCACAATTAATCGTCATAATTGTGTATACTGGGCTAACGAAACCCTAAACATCATCGAAGAAAAAGCAGTCAATCTTCCAGGGATAACGGTATGGTGTGGTCCGTCCTCCAGAGGATTACTTGGGCCGTACATTTGATCGTACTGTCCCGGGTGAGACTTACCTGCACATGTTGGAACTCATGATTCCACCTCTTAATGATCTCTCCGAGAATGGAAATGAGGTTAACTTCCAACAAGACGGGGCTCCACCTCAATTTCATATCGATGTGAGCACTTTCCTCGATCGCACATTGAATCAAAGATGGATAGGACGAAGAGGAAGTGCGACGGAGTTCCCGCCTCGATCTCCCGATGTAACCCCTCTCGACTTCTACCTTTGGGGAACAAACACCGTGTACGCCACAAACCCACAAACACTGACGAAATTAAGAGATCAGATTGAACATCCCATCAATTACATTCCATTGGCTACAATCCAGTCGGTATGTCGCTCTGTTCGACGTCGATGTTGGAGTGTACTGTGGCAGAAGGTGGACATTTTGAACATGTACGGGCTTAAGTTTACGGAATAAAATACAACACACCTTATATTGTAATATATTTTTTTATATTTATTTATTTATTATAAATATATTATAGTTTTAACTAAACTTTATTTATTTTTATTTTTTTATTCAGCATTTTTCCGTAAAACTGACCGTTATTTTTATGACAGCCGAGTTCAACTATCTCGATACGCCCCTTCACTTTTAACCCTTCGTCTCTCTTTTTAACTCTTTCCTTTTGTTTTTCAAAACCTACCAATGGCAGGTGATTTCTTTGTTTCCAACTATTCCTTTTTGTATAAAAACCTCTGGTTTAAAATAAACAGCAGAGAACTTCCAAAAACTCCATTCCGACTGTTTGCCGTCCTTTTGTACCTACAAACAACATTACAATATTTATATCTGATTTCGTTGCGGAGTTATAAGGTTTCAAAGAGTGTATACTTCAATTTGGGACACCCTGTATTCCATTGCTTCTAAAATTTTAAGGAAAGATTTCGAAATTGCTGCTGTTACTATAGCATATGCCTGCAATCTGTATCAGAAAGAGATTTTAAGACACTTTCATTTCCAATAGAACCTTTAAGAATTATCCACCGGTTGCCTGAGGCTGAAAAATGGTATAGAGTAACTGCATTTAAGAGAAAAAATTAACTGCCTCTTGACAGCAGTCAACAGCACTTCGGCCTACCAGATTTAACGAATGAGCTGTATAAGGCACAATATAGCAAACGTGTTTGTTTCTAATCTGATCTTTTTGTAATTCCCTTATAACGCCCAGACATGTTAGCAGCGAACAGACCTCTACATTTTTGAAACGTCTAGACTACAACCTTCACGTATGTACTCCAACATCTGATTTCCCATTATCTCATCAGTATGGCTTTTCGTCAACAATGAGCGCATGGACCTTTTAGTTGAATAAGTTCCTCACAGATGGTTTTTTTTGACAGGTAAGAAGGATTTCCTTTACCAGAATTACCATATTTCGAAGTGTGGCCTGCTAAAGATGAATGAAACTGGCTTATGAGTTCAAGCAGCCCAAAAAAATTCCCATTTTGCAATGACCCAAACCTTTCTTCTGTTCCCCGAAAGCCAAGCCAAGTTCAGCTAATGCACGAATAACAGCTATGACACATCTGAAGACATGTTCCCAGTAATCATATTCTTCCCGAATTTGTTTCTCCAACTGTTGCCTTAACCCTACATCTTGTCTGTGGGTTAAGTATGTTAGCGTAGAAACTCGGTGAGTAGTGCTTTTTTCATGATTATCAATTACAATTTTTTTTCTTTCATAATAAAATTTTGAAAATTTTTTAGAAGCTAACAATTTTCAAACAAAACAATAAACTGATCTTATTAATGGTGAATACAGAAACAATACAATATTTGATTTGGTTCAAAATACAAGTTTTTTTGTTTGGTTCAAAATCCAAGTTTGTATAATATTCGGGAAAAAAAGGAAAGAAACAAAAATTATAAGTTTTACAATATTACTTTAGCATTTTTCAGCATCTTTCCAAAGGAATATATTCAGGTAAGGCTGGGGCAGACGGACATGGAGACGGACACCCATTAAGAAAAATGTTGTTATTTCACGTGTCAAAGTTCGCAACTCTAGTTCCGATGTAACGAAGTGTTAAGTAAGCCAACGTGTGAATGACTGTATGTTATATTCATTTTTATCTTCAAATATAACAGATCCATCCTCATCAAAAATTTGACAGGAAAAAAAACTATAGCTAGAATATCAGACAGTAGAAATTTGCATTTAGAATATAAGCTTTTTACAGATTTAATAACTTGCTCTAATGTATTGCCACGGTTAAGTAATACGAAGGCACATTGTAACGGTGCGTAAGCTTAAACTACATACATTAGAGATATTAATAATTAACACACAATACTACATATGGGGCACACGGACACTAAGTTTTTGAGTTTTTAATGCTTTTAAGTAGTTTTCAAGATAATGTTTATTAGTGAGCTTGGCACATTAAATCAGTGGGTTGTATGTTTATTAAATATGTTGTATATATAAATATAGTCTAATTATGTAAATACCACAGTTGGGAATGCAGTGCCGGGTTATGTATTTCTTCCTTGGACTGTTCATGAAGAAATTCAGCAACCATATAGTCGTCTGCGACAGCCACAAGACGCCTATAACCAAACCGATAAAACTACTATAGTGCCACAAGAAACGGACGATTTATCTGAAAGGAGTTTCGAGAAACTTAACCCTGTACCTTCAACTTCAAAGACAATAAACAGGAAACGAAAAACTTGTGAATCACAAATACTGACGTACCCAGCATTTATCAATCATATTAAACAAAGGAAAATGAAGTTAGCTAACAAGAATAG
Organism: Thereuonema tuberculata; assembly: GCA_023159025.1. Lineage (NCBI taxonomy): Eukaryota > Metazoa > Arthropoda > Chilopoda > Scutigeromorpha > Scutigeridae > Thereuonema > Thereuonema tuberculata. Next base: position 19,057,337 of record JAFIDM010002131.1, on the reverse strand, counting down.
CAAGAAAACTAAATCCGATGAATGGAACAAAACTGATGTGTAACGTTATATAAAAAATTTATTAAAAAGATGAAAACTGTTTGCAGTGCCTACAGTGTTTGTTGTGGTTTCATGTGAAGTGTGTTTTCAACGGAAACGAAGCTTATTTTGTGTGCTATGCTTGCCAGAGTGATGACAGTGAATAAACAAAATAATGTCCGTGTGCCCCAACAAGTGTCCATTTCCCGACCCTGGTGGGGCAGACGGACACCAGTGGACTAATATTAGTAACAGAAAATTGCTTAACGATAAGACAATTGTTATAAACATACTGATCATTAACATTCAAAACAATGTTCAAACTTAAATTATAATACATTTTATTATGCTATGCTATACATATATTAGGAGTTGTTGTAAAAAAAGTGTGTCCATTTGCCCCATGCTTACCCTAATCTACTTTTGATGCTAGATGACTGATAAATTTAAGTGTTCTGTGATAATTATAATAAAAAAACGAATATCTTACTTTTCCAAGCAGTGGGCCGCGGTAAGAACGTGGAGGTTTGATATTAGGGTTCCTCCACAGAAGCGCACCTTTGAATAGTATAAAGCAACCTAAAATCAAACGACGTATTACGCTTGTTATTCTGCTAATTTACTTGAATAACTTTACAAAGTGTTTTCACAAAATATAAAAATCCTCTATATTCCATCTGAAAAAAATCTTACAGATTTTTTGTTAATTTGATTTGCTAGTTTTTAGCTAAAGCTGGTTGACACTTAGTGATTAGTCATTAGCTTCAACAGTATCCATTGGTAAACGAAAAATAGCCAGAGGACTATTTTTACTCTAAAGCAGTGACCGTTCCGTTCCTGACAATCTTCCTGTTATCTTTTCTGGTAATAAGACATCAGAGCACCTCAAGTCGAAACAGACAAATTTGCTGTGAAATTATAAACGTAATTTTTAATGGAACATGAAAAAAGGGTAAAGAAAAATGTACATATCATTCATGCCTTGAGCTAACGTCAAACGGGAATAGGAAAAGGTTGTTTGGTCCTTACTAAGACTCCTCGGCATTATTTACCCATATTAATGATTAACTCGGAGGCATGAAAAGTTATTAGTTTCGCTTATCTTTCTCGGAAATGGGATTCTACATAAACAAACAACAATAGGAAAATCACTGCACCCATCACAACATGAAATCCTCAGCCTGCCAGCCTCCGAGGTGATCTTAACATAAGTAAATCTAGCTGATGAGTCCTATTAAGGACAAAACAGCTGTCTCAGACCCGTTTGACGATAACTGAAGGCGTGAATGACATGTGTATTTTTATATACCCTTTTCTTCTATATCTTAATTTATGCACGTTAAAGTCGTTTTTATGTTTAAGAGAAGTTAATCGTCATAAAACTGATAATGTTTTAAACTGTCACTTGCTAATGTTTCAAACGTGACTTTTTGATCATGAAATTTTACGAAAAGAGAGTTAATTGAGAATGACGAAAAGTAAATTCCTTTATTCATTTGATTACAAACACTCTAGGTATTCTCTGAGTCACGGAGTAAATGAATTTTTACATAAAACAATGTTTATTTTTTTAAGTAACATGTAGTTATTTCAGCACTAAATTTATAATTATGGAAATTTTACTACGGCAATTCTTATGTAGAAATACTCTGCTTGATTGTAGAAATTGTTATGAAACGTGTAAGATAAAGTTTTCATGTTTTCATCAGTGATATTGGCGTTTTCAGGGTCAAGTGTAAGTTTTGAGGGTGCCTAGAAGTGAGTTCGAGCAAAACATATACAACCCAAATCTTGCAACATGATAAGAGGTGTTGTGATGGGTTCACTACGAATAACATTCAACAATAAACATTCTTTTGGACATTATTGATATAACGAAATTGGCTAAATGAAAGAACAAATTAAAAAGAATGGATAACAAAACTAGTTGGTAAAAATATTTGAATATTATTTTAAAAGTTATTTTTAATTTCTGTTGGAAAGTTCCATCCAACAGGTGGAAGTATTTAACTGTAAATTATTTGTAGTGAAGAAACAAAAAATGCTGAACATTAAAGATTTCAGAATATATATAAATTTGAAGTCAATGTAATTTATCTAGATACTCTTTTATTACCTGCCATGGAAATTCTCCTTCTGATGCCACTTCACCGCCTACAATTCGTGGCTTAACTGACACTCCACAAACTGAAATTCAAAAAGTAATTACAGACAGACAGATATTTAAAAATGTAGAGATTTACAATTATTAGGATTGATTGTGTGTTCAAAACTATAAATGGCAACCCAGGACCAAACACACCAAAATAAAACATAAAAAACTTTAAAAACATACATTACATGTTTCGAAGAGTTATTTTATCTGATGATAAAGATTTAACTCTTCGAAACATATGATTTATTTTTATAAAGTTTTTTATGTTTTGTTATGTGTGTTTGGTCCTGGGTTACTATTTATATTTATTAATCGAGATATTTATTACATTTATTACATTTGTTAATGGAGATTTGTAATGTTTAGACAAATATTAAATATATCGATCGTAGTACAAAGAAAACATTGTAACGTCTCGTTGTCTCCTCACATCTACATCCTTTATCTCTCCTTCCCTCCATAAGAAAATCTTCATAACTGTCCCTGACATTCTTCAAATTCATTCATCATTCTCAGGTATTGATTCCAACGACCCTTTGTTTCGTCAATCTGATCTTCTCCAGATGCCTTACAATGTTCTCTCAAACCTCCTTTCTCATCTGAGATCCATCTTTGTTTCACTTTTCCATCTGAGATCCAACATTAATCGCTTCTCAGTAAAACTCCCCACCTTATTCTTCCTCTGTTTTCTTTGTCTCCCTGCCTCTCAGCCTTGTGGACAGATGTTTTACAGACTAGTCGTCGCCACCTGCACCTTAACTGCTGTTCGTCTAAGTGACGTCAGATGTGATGGGACACTGAGACGCAAGTGCGACTGAAAAAGGCACGCATAGAAAAAATATATAAGAAAGATATTGCTGCCTCTCCAAATCTCTCCGTATTGAAAACAGAATTGAATAAAAATCCTTCACCAACAACCAAGCCTATGCAGGCTAGCACCATTTGGTATTTTGGCTGAACTCGCTTGACGTGCAGAGGCCCGAAATCCAGATACCCCTGCGGATATCATCGCCTCAGTGCTTCCACAAGCCTCCGGAGCCGAGGTATTCTAATCCTCAGGAACGCATTAGGCTGACTCCTCCTGAAACGATCTGACACGAGTGATAGTCCACGATAGAGGAACTCTCCTTCTGGCAGCTGGTAATCCTCATCTTGTCGCCTGGACAATGCTGCTCGGACGCTTGGGAACCCTTCTATTGAACTTCGTGAACTCCTACAGATTATGTGTGTTTATGTGCGCGCGTGTGACACCGACTGAACTATAGACTGTGTTTTGGCACATGAGAGCTCCAATTTACTAAAAGACACTCGTGGGGGTATTTTAGTGTATATCTGTTTCACCTTGTTCAACTCGGAACCCCGGGTAATGTGTATCTATTTTATTCATATATATAAATATATATATATATATTATTAAATTCCTTTGTATTCATAATTTCAGTTATTCTGAATTATTTATTTTCTAATTTATCCACTGACATAATTGTATATCTGCCATACCGGCTTGCCGTGGTCTAGACGGCGGTCTAACGTTGCGGCCAGTGTGCCGGAACCGGATTCGAATCCCGGTGATGGCATGGATGTTTATTTCTTCTTCTGTTTCTCATTCTGTCCGTTCCAGCGGGTATCACTTGATGCCGCCTCCCTTGGCGTACCCTGGGCAACGATTCGTCGGTTAAGGCATCATATCTCGTTCCTAGTTGTGGCCTCAAGAAAGCTGATCAAGCTATGAGCCCGAGGATTTTTTTAAAAAAAATAATAATTATACATGCTCTCGCATTGTAATCTCTATTTGTTTTGGTGTAAGATTTATTGACTGACCCCACTCAGAAACGGAGCTAAAGGATTATAGCCAAGCTAAGGTTCTTCCTCTTGCCCTCGTCTCGGCTAGACTGCCTGACGCCGAAGTCTTTCCCCTCCTCATTCCTTAAGCAAACCTCCCCCCTTTTCTCAGCTCCTCAGACAAACCCTGACTCCTCCCTCAGAATCCCTTTTCGTTCATTTTTTATTCCAAAACAAAATATTATTGGGCCTGACTTTTTTGTTTCGATTTTTTTTATGAGACGTTTTACAGTGCACAACACTCTCCATCACAACCCTTCCCTCACATGTACGCCTTAAATCCATGGTGCGGCGTTACAGCATTTAAAAATTCAAGCAGGTGTATGTTTATTGATATTTTCATTTTGTATGTTTTCTTTCATTCATTCATTATTAATGAAACCTACGATTTGAACTAAAAACTTAAATTTCATTTTCTTAAATAAGAACTAATATAATGATTTAGGAATCTTGAAAGAAAAATTAGAATTACAGAATTATTAGATTTTATCATTCAAAATTCTTTTTGTATTCTTAATATTTTGAGAGGTTCTTAGTACAGAATCACAATACTTTGTTAATTATTTTTTATGTATCTGGTTGTTGATGTTGGAAAGACGCAACAGACTTAGACCTCGATTCATCCCTTTTAAGTTTCTGCCCGTGAATATGGATTCAGAAAGAAATATGCCTATCAATTTGACACTTCCTTATAGTTGCAATCCATAACTACAAAGAGATCACAGCAAAAGTAGAATTTGACTAAATTGCCACAGATTTAGGCTTCGGTTAACTGAAGTTTTTTTATGTAAGTAAGCTAGAATCGTGAAAATTCTTAACTCTGCACGAACTTATATAAAATATTAAATTTCTGCCAAATTCACTGGTTACTTAATAAAATAAGTTACATTATTGGCCAGAATGTAAATTGGATATTTTTCCGAATGCTGTAACTTTTTTTTCAAAATTAATTCAATATTAAAAATTTAATATTTTTATTACTTAAGGTTCAAATCAATGTAGAACATTTTATTTAAGGAGTGTTATTTCAAAGAGGGTTTCTTGAAATTTGCTCTGGCCTGAATTATCCGAAAAGAAAATTAGAACTGGAAAGTAAGAGTACTTTCTCCGATTTTTTTAATTGTGAAGTAGACTATCCTAAAAATTTCATTGACTCAATTGACTGAAAAGAAATTATCACAAAGTAGTGAATTGTTAACTATGAAGTAAACGGTGCTTAGAATGGGGCGTTAATGAAGTTTAATATGTAGCTTTTATGTTACGCTTGTTCTAAATTATTCAGGGTGATTCTAAATTCATAGAACAACAAGGGATGGTGGTGCACACCACTAAAATTTTTTTGTCAAACAATATGTCTTTAACTGTCGCGTTTACATTCCACAACAGGTTGAAGAACATCCCGACACAAGCAACACACTTGCTGCACGTAACTTAGATGTGAGTCAAACCATCGAATTGAGAATTTTGCACTAGAGCAATTACAATCATTCCATTTATAGAGAATTCAAGCACGTAGACTTCTGACGGTGGCTTATGTATCAGAGTGCAGTGCAGCAGAATTTTCCAGCTCATGTTGTATTCACAGATGAAGCATTGTTTACACTTGGAGGGAATGTTTAATGTGCACAGTTGTGTGGGCAAAATAAAATCCACACGCTACACTGCCAGCAAAGATTCTACCTCAATCTTTGGGCAGGTATCGTCAGCTAAAGCTCTATATTACCAAAGCAGCGAGTTTCCGCAGCATTTGCCGACAACGCTGCTCTGCTATTGGGCAGCATAGGATCATATGACCATGAAAATTTTAAAATACCAGAACATTTCTATACATTTAATTGTTCCAATTAATTGGTGTCTCGTTATCAATGGCATAATTTAGAATGCCACAACACGATCAAAATCGTTCTCGCTGTGAGATTTGGTTCAACGAATTTCAAGAAGTTTCTCCGACACATAAAAAATAAAAGCCTGCAATAATAATAATGTCATCAAGTAGTTTAAAATAAAAATAAAACTAAAAGCATTAAATAAAAATAATAATTAAGAAGTCTATAAAACAATTCATAAAATAACAAATAGAACAATAATTTAAATAAAAAAATATATAAAAAATAAAAAACAATCACAAATATAAATAATAAAAAATTCCTGGCGGGAAAACCAAAACAATTGTTTTTTTTAGTTTTTATGTTCTTATCTTACTACTTATGGTTTTATTTTCGATTATTGTTCTATTTTTTATTTTATGATTGTGTTATAGGCCGTTTTTAGCGGGCCAATGTTACAGTTAATGTAGGGAACCGCTGTTGCTTTTGTGTTATCTGTATGTCACACTGTATGTCACACTGTAGCGGCCAAACAGCTTTCCTGTAAAAGGAACGGTCTTGCCTTTATATGCTCTTGCTTTTAATTATTTTGTTTATACAGTTGTGCATATTATGGGGCCGTTTTGCTTTTGACACTGTCTAAAAGCATTAATTACCTTGCTACTATTATTATTTTGTATGTTTCTAATCTGTTCTCTCACATGATAAAATATGCTGCACAAATAAAAAATGTTCTAGATCTAGACGAAATGCAATCTTGATATTATCTGATTGGCCGTATTGTAAATAAAGTATATACTAAGTATAGTATTTGGAAAGGCTGTAAATTACTTCTTAACACCACCATCAGACACAATAAGTGATTCTGTTTCTTTGCAACTTTTTAGCAAAATGAAATCTTTCAAAGAAAATTCTAATAGTTTAATTTTTGTGTAAAATAAGATATTTCAGTATTTATTATTAGTAGAGAATTGTATTAGAATCTTGGAAAATGATATTCTAAATACAAAATATAAGGTTGATGATTTAATTAAAATAAAAAAATCAATTATTGATTTCCCTGTTTGTTTTGACATAACTATATATATAATACCAAATAACGTATATTAATTTGTATATTGCTAAAAAAATCATCTATACAGTTCAACATTTGTATGTATCTAGGGTTTAATATGGGTAGTAATATAAGTTAATTTTATTCTTATATTCTATAGGCCTACTTTCTAAATTGCAAATGATTGATTAAAATCTTTGCATTGCGAAACTCGAAGGTAGGGCTTTGAGTTTAGCGTTTTCGATATAAATATATATATATTGTGATGTAACTTTTGGAGGAAGGGATTGTTGTATTCGTTGGGCGCCAGAATACGTCACAGATGCGTATTCATAAAGTTTTCCCTCGGTCATTACACCCCAGTACTTAGCTCGAGCCAATCTCAGGCGTAGTGTCCACTGAACAACCATAAAATGAACAGGCCAATACGCAATAAGTAACATAAAACATAACTCTTTTAGCTTTTATTCTAAACAAATGGAAAAACAATAGCTCCTACTTGGAGATTACGGTAACGAATGTCACACAGCAAAACGGCGGTTTATCAACTTTCCCCCGCTCACCGTTCTAAACTGATAATGTAATTGAACAAAGAAGACACGTTGCGCTTTTGCAATTGTTTGACTTGCACTAACTTAAATCACTCTTAACTTCCATTCACGTATTCACGAGAATTCAAAATATTCACTTCACTAAACCAAACTATCGCACTGAAGTTTTCTTCTAATTAACACATCCAGCTAAATAATTAACTTGTCCAATAATAGGATTTACTCCACCGAATAATGTAATAACTCAATTAAGAAGAAATTCACTTACAGTATCACACGCGGTCCCTGTGGGTATATACGCAGTTAGCTTCAAGAAATTGAAATAATAGGCTATCTAATGTTGCCTTCACAAGCCTAGGAAACTTAAGCTAAATAATGTACGACACTAATTCCCGAACCTCGTCAACTATTTGACTGCTTGGTGGTCGGATAACTTCTAAAGGTAATGGCTTAAAAACTAAGCCTAAGCGGAAAACCGCATGGTTAAAGTTACAACGAGCACATGGCTGGTAGGAGAAGCTGCTACACGGCTTAAAGATATACGGCGCACGGCTTAGAGAGCGATTCCGTGCTAAGCAAACGGTAAAAAGGGTTCGGATGACGTGCCACCGACTACGTCATCACACAATGCCCAATCAAAGGACAGAACTTCAAATTATGCCGATTGCCTCATCTGGCAAGGAATACTTAATCAGCCAATCATTAATTACCTTTTCTGACCTGGAATATTTCCAAAAGCGCTTAAATTAGCTAAATTTAATGAAACTTAATTCTATTTTTTTTTTCGAAACTATAATTTACTAAAATTAAGATTAACTCTTAAAATTAATCAAAATTACTAAACTGATCTGATATTAATTAAATCAACTAAAAAAATATCAACAAAAATATTAAATAAGTCTTAATTCTTAATATTTTAATTTAAATTCCTAAATTCCAATGAGCTTAAATTTCGGGAAATTAACCTTAATCACGCCTAAGGTTTTTTTTTGCTGTGACATGAACAAAAATAAAATCTTTTCCTTATTATGAAAATACATTTCTCTCTTCTTGAGAAGAAAAACAAAAACAACAGAATTTAAAAATTCTAACTCCACATTGCTGCCCTTGTTCCACTATGCAAAGTAAATTACCAAACCAAAATTTGGATCAATTGGAGAATGTTTAGGGGTCCCTATGAATTGAAAGTTATAAACTGTTTCGTTTGTGAAAGTTCACCGTTTACAGGTTATTATGAAACAAATCAATGAACTATTACAATTTACTCTTAGAAAACTATTAAGAAGAAGCTCCTAAGATTCTCTGTGGGACGGGCCAGGAACATGCTATTGCTTGTCTAAACGCTCTCGATGATTGGAGCCTAAGGAAAAATGTGCGTGCTCTAGTATTTGACACATCAGCTGCCAATACAGGCTTGAAGATTGGAGCATATACTATTTTTGAAGAGAGTTTAAAGACTAGGTTTGTGTGGATTCCATGTAGGCACCATGTACGTGAAATTGTGCTCTCAGCTGCTTTGTTGTTGTTGTTGTCGTGTCCCCGGATCCAACCGGATCACTGGTCATAGACACTCTATGATGGGGATTTTTATTGCCTTATTGTCGTTGGGATATAATTATCCAGAAGGCACCCTAAGGTGACAATCGGACTTCTGCCTCCTAGGAAGAGAAACAATGACAGAAGAAGAAAGAGGACAACACAGAAGAAAGGAAAGTGAAACAACCATGCCACTGCCGGGATTCGAACCCAGGTACTGGCGCATTGGACGCCACGGCTGGCCGCCGCCGAGACCGCACGACCACGCCAGCACGGCTCTCAGCTGTTTTCAGCACAGCTTTTGAAGTAAGTGGGGGTTCAATGTTCCTATTTTTAAGCGTTTTAAAAAACAATAGCCTCATATTGACAAGGAAATATATTCTCAAGGCAGAAATGATCTGTTTAACTTCAATGATCAAACAAAAAAGCTTAGAGAAGAAATGGTGAGTTTTATACTGCCATTTTAGAGGATTCACATCAGTCAAAGCAGCCTCGAGATGACTACTTAGAGCTGTTGCAGTTATGTAATGTCTTTCTTGGAGGTATAACCACAGGATCAAAAGTAAAGTTCCGACCTCCAGGTGATTTGCACAATGCACGTTGGATGGCAAAGGCTATTTATTCTCTTAAAATTTATTCAATTCTCTATTTATTCAAAGATCAGTTTACACTTACATCTGCAGAAGAAAAGGGAATCACAGAAGTAAGCTAGTTTGTAGCTCTTATCTATGGTCGACATTAGAATAAGGCAACCAAGGCTGAGAAAGCTGTAATGAATGATGTCATTCTGTTAAAGCAAATCGAAGCATATCCCAATTGCAATATTAAGAAGGCTGCTTTTGTAACATTTCAACGCCACCTGTGGTTCTTTTCGGAATATTTGGTTGGATTGATTTTCTTTGATTCCCGTGTCAGTGACGCCACAAAAATTGAGATGGTTAAAAACCTACAGCCCCCACCGAAGGCTAAGGCCCTAAAGAGAGTAGAAAGTAAATCGTTTAAGCATAACAGTCCTCTGGAGACATACTTCACACAGCGAAGAACAGAATTCCATGTAAACGGAAAAGAAAAAGCTGCTTCTTTCCTTTGCAAGGATCCTAAGTTGTGGCCTTCGAATCCCAACTTCATCGATCTCAAAAATAAAGTGCGCAAAATAAAAGTAGTAAATGACTGTGCCGAAAGAAGTATTGCTCTGATCCAAACATTTAATGCCAGTATCACAAAAAATGAGGAACAGTTTCAGTATCTTCTTCGATTAGTTCAACTACAAAGAAAAAAGTTGTAAATGTCCAAGAAGGTGACGCTGATGTAAAATGATGCTATTAAATCTCAGTGAACTACAACAAAATGTTATATGTAACATTAACATTTCAGAAACCTTTATTATGATCACTAAAAATATAAAATAACATACATTCCCTATTTTCTAATTATTGTACAAAATTATATTAAACTATATATTTTCACATATATAGTTTTCTTGTAGAAAAGAAACCACAAAACTTTAACGTTAAATTTGAATAAAAGCTACTCTTTGAAGAATGAAATTATAAAGTAAAAAAATAAAAAATTATAATCATTTTCTGTACTTAGTTAAAATACGATTAACCCTATCTGAAATGGATTTTAAATGTAAAAGCTGGTCTTCGAAACGACATGGTTTACAAAAAAAGAAATAGCTTAAAAAATAAAAATAATAATAATAAAAAACATTGAAAAAGGCAAATTTTGTTTATAATTGGTCTTTTCACCACAAGATACTAATTTACTACTGGAAAGTAAACAGTTAAATTTGTTAGATTTAGCGCGCACAACACACCAGCAACAGAGCGGGTGATTCTAAAATGGCGTTTGTCGCTACTTTGGTAGTATAGCTACGGCTTTACCGTCAGCAACCAAACAGCGCCCTCTACCAGGGCCGGAACTAGCCCTCCTTTCACCCGGGGCAAGAGCATATTACCGCCCCCCCTCCCCCCCCTCCACACCATACTCATTCCAAGCCGGCGCCCCCCCCCCATCTGCCCCTCCCTCCCCTAGTTCCGGCCCTGCCCTCTATTATACAAAAGCGGCAGTTGCGGAAATACAGCATTTGACAAAAAAAATATTTGTCTTTAGTGTGCCCTACAACCATTAAAAGTTTGTCCAATGAATTTAGAATCACATTAATTAAAAATACGAATCAAGGAAGTATACGTAATTCTGAATGGTATCCCATTAAAAAAAAAAATATTAAGATACAAAAAAAATAGAAATTTGAATTACCACAAGATCTTTCATTTGTCTGGAAGATTGATATTGGATAAATATTCGAAGTGTTGGTTCCAGTTAATTCACCTGGAATTAGACTTGCAGGACATGCTGTAATCAGAACACAGGCAAAAAATTATATCTAATTACTCAATAATAATAAATGTAAACTCTGATTAACATATCTGAAAATGATAGTAATGTGAAGCTTTTGAACCCAATGTCTATATTACTTAATTTTTCATTAAAGGATCTTGTCAAATTTCCAAAGGAATCCTTTTTCAAATTTAAACTTCCTGTTTATTACTAAATGGTATGCAACTAAAAATTATTATTAAGTTACATAGTAATTTCAATAGCAAAAAGTTTTAGAAACTTTAAAGCGGCGCCATTGTCAGCATTTCAGATTGATAGTACTATCAAAGTTGAGATATTATCGTAATAAAAGGAATATCATCATAATAAATATAATAAATTATATACAGCGTGTATCAGTTGGGCCCAGTCAATATTGCATATCCTAGCACTTTCAAATGATCTGCTATCATATCGACTTTTTCAGACATTTCAACATCGCTTCGAAAAATACCATATACAGAATATGCGACACTGAGCAATTAACAGCGGGACAAAAACCTGCAGCGTTCCTAGCGGCAATTCCTGAATGGACAAAACCTCGTATCTGCATATCCAATAAATATATAATATAAATAAGTTAATCTACAAATTTGTTGATAATATTTATATTAATTATAAGCATCAAACTATAGAACATAAAATAAAACAAAGAATTAAATATAAAAGTGTAAACATTGAAGAAAATTGATCTATAAGCAATTTTTTTAAATATAATTTTCTTTAATTTGTTTTATTATTCCAAAAATTTAACAAGCATTTATAACCATTCTTTACATTGATATAAAAGATGGGAAACTGTAAGCTCTGCCGATTGGCTGTTCGACGCGTGAATAACAAGATGGCGTCTGAGAGCTCAATCGAAATCATGACTTCTGCAGCGAACCATCGTTTGGAATTCCTTCCACCCACTTTCATTAATGAAATCGTTGAGAGATCTGAGAATAAGGCAACAATAAGAAGGAATTTAAAATGCCTGGATGACATTAACATGTGGATGTAAGAATTTTAAAAATTTTATTTCTATTTTATGTAAATAATCTAAATGATCGAAATTAATCAATTCATTTTCAATCTATAAGAATGTTTTAAATGCCAGGGAAAATAATTAATGACCGAATGTGATATGTAACAGGATTGCAGTTAGATATTCTTTGACTATATAAATAATAGTTATAAACAATCCAATAAGAATTACAAAGTATCAAATATGAGTCAAGACAGAATGCGATCAATAATACAGCTGAAACTGATATAATGCATTATCACCAATGCATTAAAGTATTCAATAAATTTACAGAATTGTCTTCGATTTGTTTAAGAATCTTAACTTCAAATCTCTTTCCTGAAATCATTTCAATATTTTTGCAAAAATAAAAATATTTTGTGATATAAAATATTTTCCATTCAACTATGTAGAAAGTGTATGTCTTAACGGATACATGCTATAAATTTCGTTAAATAAAATAATCATGATGGTTAAAATCATCTATCAAAATCATTTATCAAAAGAGGAGAATAATATTATTAATTGAGTTCACTTTTTTATGCTGTATGAAGGTATTAAATTTTACCGAATGATAATATTAAAAAAAAGCTATATGTGAAATCACTCACTTTTTCCTAAGTCTATTAGTTGAATTACGAAGAAGAATACAAAAGTTATTTGAATATACGCTTCCATTGCTTCTCATAAAACATCCAAGAGAACTAAAGGCAGAATTACACTCCACAGATATTTACATTCCAAGTAATGAAATCGAAACCATCTACTTAGAACAGAAAACTACTAATTCTTTTCTTAAAATTATTACGAAACTTCAATATCTATAATTTAATAAAAATTTGCAATATGAAAAGCTGCATTGACTTCTATCTCATCTAAAAATATAATGGAAGATTATTTCATTGCAAATTTTAATCTTGATATTATAAAATTCTTGAAAATTGAAAATACTTGAAAATGAATAAAAGAAAAACTTAAAATTATTTTATATGTTAAAAAATTCAAATTTCTTCTTAAATTTATTAAACAGAAAAACTCACAAACACCATCTTCAGTATGAAAACCTCTTTAACTTAATATTTGAAACTCCTCAGCGGAGATTTTCTTCAGGACAAACATTCTCTTTTATTCCAAAAAACAGAACCAAAGAATCAAACTCCGCTGAGGTGTTTTAAATATTGAGTTAAAGAGATTTTATACTGAAGATGGTGTTTGTGAGTTTTTTTGTTTAATAAATTTAAGAAGAAATTTGAAGTTTTTAATATAAGCTTTAAGGTACGGAGTTTTTAACATCATGAATTTTAACACGAACAATTACGGTTCCAAGACTTTTCTTTTGATGAAAGAGCATAGAAGATCCGTGAAAAATATGTCAAAATGGAAGGCGGAAGGATACTGTTTAGTGGTTGACCAATATTCAGTCAAAGCCAAAAGGCTATTGTTTCGAATGGAAGTTTCAGTTGTTGCAAATATTTTATTCAAACCAAAATAAACCAAGAATAGAGGTAGTAAAAAAAAAAAGTAGTACACGAAGAGACAGACATGATTCTAACAGTTATGAATGATATGAGGAAGAGAATTTCAAATCTATTAACTGGAGAGAGCGGATACTTTAAATCAGATCATGGCTCTCAATTTTGTTGTCTTCAGTTTTCATAGAGGTTTTATCTGGGGTAGTCGTTCGAATGAATATAATCTTTTTTTCAATAATAAAACAGAAATTCAAATATTAATTTCAAACATGAAGAAGCCCTTCAACATATATTTAGGGAAATAAAGAAATTGCCACCTCGATGGACATCTTGACCCCTTCGCTGGATTCCTAGATGTGACTAGAGTATTTTCTTCCTTTATTTTTTTGTCTTCTTTTTGCATAACTCCTATAAATCAATTCCGAATAAGGTTTTTTATTTATTGTTTTTTAATGATTGTATTTTTCTATCGTTTTTAAAGAGAAAGGAATTCATTTTTTTTAATTTTTTGTTAAATTTTTATTTTTGTTTACAAAAACCTTGAAAAAGTTTTGAGAGATTAAAACGAAATATTGGAAAATGTCTACAGTGTAGGAGTCTCAGGAATTTATTTATGTGCTTATCTTATTTGTAGAATAATTATTAGAATGTGATACAGTAGATGAAATCACTGTACAATCATCATAAAAATGAATATTTGTCAAGATCATGTAAAAACACGGATATAAATAAACACAATACTGAATCATAATAAAAAAATACATTTTAATAAGTTGATAGATCCATCATTAATTTAAACGAAAAATGAATGAATGCGAAGAAGAGCAGCTGTTTTTATTATCTGTTTTAAAAAACTACTGTTTTTGAATTTAAAACCATAGATTGATTTGTAAAATAACTAATAATTACTTCATCATCTTGATATCCTAAACTTGTACTAACTTTTTAGCAAGCTATTCAAGCATATGTAAGCGGTGTTGGCAATAGCTGCATGAATTGACTGATAAGGCTGAAGTTGAATTCAAATTCAGGGATAAGATTTGATCTTTCCTTTCTTTTCATTATTTGTCTCATTCCTGTTCTCTTTCTCTTCTTCCTAATTACTTTTTATTCTATATTTTTATATTCTAAGCAGCCATTAGTTTTCATTAATAAAGTATGATTCTAAGTTTTTCAGAATTATTTCAAACACATTGTTATCAAGTTATTATCTTATACTATCTTTTGAACAACAAGAACATTTTGACTTTAATGTTTGAATTTAAATTATGAATTTTTCCAAACAAATTCAGCCTTAGCGTCCATTAGTAAATTTCATATTTTTAACAATGAAAAATAATGAAATTCGTTTCTAGAAAAAAGTGGGAAAAAGACACTGTAACATAAAATATCTGAGCATTTATCGGTGAGAGTTTGGGATGGGCCGTTTCGTCCTTTTTAGGGACTCATCGGCCAAACCCACTTACCAGATGAAATGCTCAGATAGTACAAAAGGAATTCACACCTGTTTCCGGCTGTGGCTTCCCTTCAAAAACAAAACATATTAAAAAAGAAATAAAACAAGGATAATTTCAAATCCTGTCCTGAGACTCTATCAGGCGCAAAGGATTTTGAATACAAAGACAACCACGTTAAACCCAATCTGGTTTATTTAAACAAAGAATGAACGTGCCTTTAATTAATAGAAAAGAGTGAGAAAAAGACAGAGAAATAAAGAATACCTGAGCATTCATCGTGAAAGTTTGGGACGGCCCTTTCCGTCTTTTTTTAGGGACTCACCAGACAAACCCACTATCTGAGCATTTCATCTGGTGAGTGAGTTTGGTTAATTAATTCTCTTTTCTATTAATTTAAGGAAAGTTAATTCTTTGTTTAAATAAAACAAAATGGGTTTAACCTTGGTTGTCTTTATATTCAAATTCCTTTGTTTAAAATTTATTTCTCTTATTTGCTTACTTTGCAAGAATCTTTTCCTCCTTTATCCCAAAATGCACAAATTCTTTAAAGGATAATGACGTCTATACTGACTACAAATTTTATAATCTCGAATAGGTACTTGAACTTAAATACTATATTCTTGCAGCGAAAAACGACAAACAACAGTAGGATGACTACTGCAAGCAAGTGTAGAGATTATTGTTTTCAATGACTTGTATAAATTCTGAATTTCTCGGAATACCAAATCTATGGATTCTTCTTTTAAAATACTGGGAAAAACTTTCAATTTGTTTATAAATTATTATTTTTAGCTAACTAGATCTTAGAGACCAGAGAAATGCTTCTTTCACCAGTAAGGCATGGTTCAGGTCGTTTAATCACCCAGCACTTTGGCGCAGTCTCAACTTAGAATTTTCCAACGTAGAAGTGAACACTACTTCCTGCAGGGCCATATAGCATATTCTGTAGTCAGTCACTGCGATTGCAAGTATCTTGCAAACACAAAAACGTTTGTGAATGATTGATAAATGGCTCGATAGAACTTTCAAATACCAACATTATCTCAGTAATATTATCTTTCAACGTTTATACTTTTCGTTTTAATTGACAAAAAATCAAAATTTGACATCTTTAAAAGGCAACATCTTGGAATCCAAAAAAGTTTTTCGAATGATTTTTATAGCATTTTCTTTGTCATAAAAAGATCTACATTTTATCTATTTGCATGACCAAACTTTCTTTTATAGTTTGGTCCCAAAATTGCAAAAACTAGTCTTATGACAGAATGACAGAAAGAATAACCTTTTTATAATTTATATTTCCTGATTAATAATAATAAGCAGGTACCGTCGCTTCGCTTTGGAACCCTTGCATGTATAGCCTTAAAAAAAAACCTTTATTTAATTAGCAAATTAAAATCGAGATCAGAGAATATACGACTTCCCAGCCGGTTGTGGGCTTCTTCGTTTAACTCAGCTGTATTGCGGGTTGGCGCCAATATGAAAGTTTGAATATTTTTGCAGGTATCTTGCAAACCCAGTACGTTTGTGAATGACTGATATATCGTTCGATAGAACTTTCAAATAGCAACATTTTCTCAATAAAATGTTCTCTTCCAACTTTTATACTTTTCAACATATTGCCAACTATATTAGCACAAACAATTTAATAATGAGTGGCAGTGCCATAGCTTTCTTTTTCGTTTTTAACTGCACTCAAGTGCTCCTTCACTCGTGTACCTAATTCGCGTTTGGAATTTCCCACATAAATGCAATTCTTCGTTTCACCAGCGTTTGAAATACATTTTATGCTATAAATAGTTCCTTGCAATTTTGTCCTCATTAGAGTGTTTGTCACTTTTTTTATTTAAAAAAGAACCTATGGTATTAAATGGTTTGCAAGCTACTCCAATGCCTACATTTGCTAATATAGGTTTTATCCTTTTTAAAATAGCTTCGTCATATTTAAGTGTCACAAAGTTGCTCAAAACGTTCTTATTATTATTGTTATTCTCAATAGGCATAATACATCTTTTTCTAAACTTGGTTTTGTAGAAGTATGAAAGCAATGCTGAATAAACTTGTCTGGAAGGCAATTTTCATTAAAGATCTGTCTGATGGTATTGAGTTCCTTAACTAGAGCTTCATTAGTAGAACATATCTTGTGCACCCAATCAACCGCCATATATATCGAATTTCTCTTATATTTAATCGGCACTGAGCTTAGGAAGTTTGTAGTAATGAGTGCATCAGTTTTTTTGCGATACACTGATGTTAAAAAGTCATTTTGTTTGCAAATAAGGATATCCAAGTATGGTATTATTCGTTCTTCTTCCTTTTCCATCGTGTATTGAATTTCAGGGCAAACACTATTGACATAAAAGGAAACAATACAAAACCGCACAATAACTAAACAACAACAAAAAGCAAAAATCACTGAGCCTATTTTGGATATTTTGTTGGGAATTGGATACTGTAACCGTTTCGGGTTTCAACACCCTCTTCAGTCCGATCCAGCCCAACATAACCCAGCTCAGTGAAAGGGACAAATACACCAACAAAATATCCAAAATAAGCTCAGTGATTTTTGTTTTTTGTTCTTATTTATTTATTGTGCGGTTTTGTATTGTTTTCTTTAAAGTTTGAACTTGGTCCGCACGTTAATTTTGATTTAATTAAACAACTGACGTAATCAAGAATATTATCCACATACTGGTTATTTACTATAAGCAGAGCAACATCAACATATCTGCAGAAAAAATAAACATTATGGTAAATATTCTCAATCATCATAATTTGGTATTCAATAAAATTTAATACTGTTTCAGCGAGTACCGCTCAGGATGGCAAACCCATAAAAGCACCAAAGGCTTGTAAGTAAAAGCTATTATTAAACGTAAAGAATTGCAGGTGGAATAATAGGTCAATAAGCTGTTGCAATTTACTCATATCCATAGCTGTTCTAAGATTGTGTTCATCATTTCTTTCATAAACAAATTGAATAGCCTGATTAATAACCGAAGATGTGAATGACGTATATAGGTTGATATTATCCAGTGATACAAGGCTAGTGTTGGGAATCACTTTGTTGGTTTTAAAATGTTCAGTAACTGGATCCCTGTTGCTAATTGAAAATTTAGATTGATAGTTTAGTTGTTTAATCATTTTCTCCATCTGATGAGAAATAAGAGTCTTACCTCTACAATTTATAATCGGTCTGACTTTGTATAAACTTCCTTCTTTTATTTTATGGATTTTTGGTAGACCCTTGAAATCTGGAACTGTTTTATTTGCTTCGATACATTTCCTTGCTGTCGTATCATCGATCAACCCCCCCATTCTGTGCTTTTTTAATTTTGCAACAGATATCACTTCCATTCATTCATTCCGAATGCGCGGAATCCTTTTTGATTTCTGATAAAATTTTCACACATTTCGATGTAATCAGTTACATATATTCAGTTATAACCGTGATTTTTAATATAACTGATTATATAGAAAGAGGCCTCGGAACATGTGACAAATTATGATTATATTAAATATATATGCTTTGTTTTTCGTGCGACTGGACCCCTTTTTAATTTGGAATATAGTTTTATTCTACTAAAGTTAAACTATATCGCACAAGGCCTTTCAGGTCTTGGGGTGCGCGAGAAGTTTAGGCTCCTAGCGATTCAACAGGACTAGTTGAGTTCAGATGGTCAGCCCCCAACGCTCGCCCTCGTTTAACCCCCATGTAAGAAACCCGGTATTCATTTCATAGAAGGCTGGGTGAACCCTAAAGTCCGTCGTGAGGAGAAATAACGTGGAAAAAACCCCGACAAACGCCGGGAATTACAACCCAGGCTCCTCCAGTCTTTTATTTCACTACTATTTCGAATTAAAAATAGAAAAAATAGTGAGATATTTGTCATTGTGCATATTATTTATTGTAATCCTTTCTATTAGTTTCGTCATATAGATTAAATTCAGTATAAATCTAGATTGAGAATGATTACATAATCATGCAAAATAAGAGTCTACATTAAAGCTTTTTGAGTTAAAATGATAACTAAAAGTATAATTATACACTAGCATTGTAATTAGCATTGTAGTCTAACAATCTTCAAAAATTTAAATTTATTTCTAAAATAAACATGAGAAAATATATAATCCTGATCTAATTTAATTCTGTTCGTTAATATTAATTTCATAATAAGGAACACGGTAGGTCGTTAAGTTCCCATCTGGATAACCATTAGACTTGTCCTTATTATACTAGTTAACCACTGCAGCCTTCACCATCGCTTGTTTCCTGCGTTATCCAGTCGTAATAGGAGGTTAGTCGAGTATAGTAGGCAGGTGTCATCTTCTGAGCACATTTAAACCCCAAGGAAACGATCCCTACAAAAAACCAGCGACTTGTTTCAGAATTCTGGAATAACATGGACGATCCAGAATCACCCTGCAATAACAAAAATGAAACAGTTAAACATTAGCTTAGTTTTAGTGTTTTGTCTATATAAACTTATTTGTTTTTATTTTAATACTAAATGATATTTTGATTGAGTTTCTCCAATTCTTTAAAAACGATTAATTAATACAAAAAATATTGGTAGGAAAAAAATTGAGACTTTTTTTTAAAACGAAATCACTTTAAACCTCACTGGGTGAAACCAAGTTGTTTACCAAATGACATCCTAGAAAAGCTGTTTCACGCTAATATGGCATCATCAGCTACGAGCAGTCACCAGTAAACAGCGAGATCTCGATACTCAGGCCAATAGGAAATATCATCGGAATTAATGTTGAGCTTGGAAATATAAAATAAACAATAAAAAACTCGCAAAAAAGGATAACTGGTGAGAAAACTCGTGTGCCCTTTTCTGCGATAGTTATAAATTTTTTTAGCGCATAAAAATTGAGAATGGACAATTAAATATTAATAAACATCGATGGATGAGCCAAGTTCTTTACTAAATGACATCCTAGAACAGTTATGAATTTTATTGCCTGTTATTCCTTTAACGAGTTTTTATATTGATTATATAAGCTTTGCAGGCGCGACATTGATTCCAACGACATTTCCTATAGGCCCGTGCATCGAGACCTGATTTTTTATTGATGACTGTTTCTAGCTGATGATCGCCATATTAACGTGAAACAGCTGTTCTAGGATGTCATAAAGTAAGCAACTTGGTATCACCAATTAATGTTTATCAATATTTACATGCGCATTCTGAATTTTTATGCGCTAAAAAAAATTCATAGTGGCCACGGAGCGCGTCCACATGAATTTCCTCGCCAGTTATGTTTTGGGCGAGTTTTTTATTGCTTATTTTAGCTTTGCCGGTTGCAAGTTGATTCCGATTGAATCACTAACTTTTTTTTGCTTTTTGTTTTTTTTGTACCATTTTTGAACTTGAAAGATTCGTAATACAGAAAAATAGTACTAAAAATAGTGTTAAATATTCAATATTACATTAAATAAAAATTATACAATAATTATACTTGAATTTAGTTAAATAACTAAAAAGATATTATACAAATCTCCGGGATTTACATAAAACTCCGAAAGAAGTTCCTTATACTATACTTTCTTAAGGGCATTTCATATGGCATGACAGAAATTCGGACTATAAATTCTTCGTACGGATTGTCTTCTCCGAGTGGTTTTCGGAGGCCATTTCACATGGCTCCCAAATCGTAGATAATTGCTCACAGGAAATGACAGTAATATCCGGTCTAACACTTAGCTGCTATTACTTCCTTTGGAGCGAAGTGAAAAAAAAAAACCAAGCTGAAAATGGAAGCTTCTCCTTTTCTAGATGCTCAACAAAAGTATAAGACACCTTTACAAATACTGAGAGGGTACTGCTACATCGGCACCGACATCTTGAAAATGAAAGAGAAGGAATTTGTTTCCCTGTAGTTTTGCGTCTCCAAACATCCACGATCAGATGTGTTTGAAGATATCACAGTCAGATCACCTATCCTATTTACCTAATTTTTCTCTCCCGCGCGTCATTACGTCTATGTTGAATAGTTTCATGCTTTTTCAATGTTTCAGCCACATTAAAGTATTTGAAACATTGAAAAAAAAAACATGGTAACTGGATGTAGATGTAATGTAGAATTTATTGTAGAATTAATTCTACATTTGAAAAATATTTTATGAATACTAAATAGTTTGCAGATAATTTACAAATACCATATTATTCACAAAACCCCTCGTATATTTAGACTCAAAATCATTGTATATCTAGCGCCCATTCCTAAATTATGACTGAAATAAAAAGGTAAGAAGCTTATTTGCTTACTTCACAAGCATCTTTTCCTCCTTTATTCCAAAATGCACAAATCTGATGAGACTTTATAGGATAATCAGGCTTTAACTTACGACAAATTAGCGGATCTCGAATAGGAACCTCAACTTTATTTAAAACCTGAGTGGCTCTTCCACCTGCAAAAATGTACATTTGTAATTTGTCGGAATAAAGATTCTCAATTATGTATTCAAAGAAAAATTAACATTGCACAGATGAACAAATCCTTTTTCAGTTATAAAAACAAAACAAAAACCATCTTCAGGATAAAAACTGCTTTAACTCAATATTTAAAGTTTGTGAGTTATTTGTTTTATAAATTACTCAGTTTAATACAAAATCAATTTCTGATAGGGAAATAGCCTAATTTTTCTCGTTATACAGCTACAATTTTGAAAGGAACTTCTGCAATTGTTTCCTTTCATTCCTCTTTTGATTCTTTCCTTTGTTGAACTATTTTGATAAATTTGTTATTGTGAAGAATTTGTTTGCGCATCCCGATGACCCTTGTTTAATTCTTTAGGTATCAACGTTCAATCTCTCGCGTTTCTCATTTTTATTTTATTTTATTTTTATATAGATGGGTATTTATACAATTGACAATTAATTTAGGGATGAAGGATATAATTTCATTCTTATTGATATATTGTGATATAATTTTACCTTCCCGTTATTCATTAATCTACTCCTCATTAATTTCTTCATTCATTAAAATAGAATTATACTGGAAAAAGTTCCTCATTAACAGAATGGAAGTTTCTGTAAGTTATTACAGTCAATTAAATTTGCTTTGAGCTATTTATGTTTGTTTTAATCTATTGCATTATTTCAATTTTAGACTCAAAATATTTCAGAAATACTAAGGGTGGCAAATAATTGCTTAAAAGACATCAACTAAAACTGCAATGTGGATGAAGGAATCGTCCACTCCAAACCATTGACATTGACCAAATAACAGTAGTCTACAGAATTGTTTACAACATTATTCCCAAACGGCTCAAAGTAATGAGCAGAAATTCTTAACCAATTGTACCTGGAGTAATAAAATGCTTTATCGAAGCTTATATTATTTGGGTTATTAATTAACGCAAATAATTAACGTCATCTACCCCTCCTTCAGATCTAAATTATCTGATTTCTATGTGGAATACCTCTAGAAGCGTCGTATCATGTTTTTAACTGCCATGTGAATGATACTGAAATACTGAAAAGTACTGGCTGTATTTTTATTTTTTATAATGTTTATCAGTCCCCTTAGGTATGCTTATAAAACTGCATACCTGTGGTGTAGGACCGAGAAGTTTAATCTATTCATCTGAAATTAAAAATAATAGTTATTAATATGTTAAATAATTAATCACTTTAAACTTAAAATATTCTTTGTTCTTTTGAAAATTTTGTACTTCACCCAATTTATTAATCTATACTCAAAATTATTTTTAATATTATTAAATTTTAAACATTTTATACCAGTTATATCTAGTTTTTAATTCCAATTGTTGAGAATTCCTTTCTCTACTTACATCATAGTAATTCTTGATCAAAATTTTGTATACAAATTTTTCATTTATTTTTAATATTCTATATTTTTCCCTTATTCTTAATGTAAACATTATTAAATATTTTCATAGTTATAATAAATAGAAAACACAACATCTTCATCTTCTTAAAAATATTGCTTCTTAAAAACATTGATATATTTTATCTGCTTCTTCGGGCTTAGAACATTCTTCATTTACAACAAGTTTAAATGATAGAATAATAACAATATATGATAATTACAATGTGGATAATACAGGGTCATACATGTCAGATCATTTTCATAGTTAGTTTGTTAATATGTTCCATTTGCTGTTTGTTAATGTTTATCCAACATTCCAGACCACAATTTAATATTAATCTACAAGAGATTTGTAGATTATAAGTTTTTGTCTAAATGGGAATTAGTCCAGGCAAACTAAATGAAAAATATCGTGAACATTGGCAAAATTGCAACAGAAGCTTTTTGAATTGATTTTGAATCAGTAGTCAGTACTGAACAACATTTCCAAAATCAGACAAAATCCAACCATGGGAACACCCCGAAAAACGAATTTAAAAATGGCGGATTGAGTGATGTGTCGTGTTAGGTTGTTATTTTGGTTACACTTTGATTTTTTCTGTTTTTTATGTAGTTATAGCGTTATAAGAACTAATTTAAGTTTTTGTCTGTTTCAGATTGAATTTCCTGTATGAAAATGGAGACTACTGAATTTTGTGTGATTTGTAAACAACAAATAGACAATGGACAAAACATAATTAAAATTTCGCGAAAAGGAGCACATGGTATAAATGAGGCCAGCCGGAGCCGTAAAAGGGATGTAGTTGCAACTGCTGGAATAAGTGTTCATACTTCGTGTCGAAAATCATTTACTGATAAAAAAAACTTTAACATTATAACAGAAGGCAAGCTGTGAAGAAATACCAATGAAAAGTGCATGTTTAGTTGAGAGTTCCAGTGCTACTCTCTGTTTGTTTTGGGAGAAATTTGTTGACTTTTCTTCCAAATATAAACCTAAATCAGAACACGTGAAAGTAAGAACAACAAAGTGTGCTGAAACTATAAAGCAATGTTTTGAGCGCCGCTGCGATGAATGGTCATTTAAAGTAAAAGGACGGTTGGCGTATTACACAAGTGATCTATTTGCTGCAGACTGTGTTTATCATCAATCATGTAGTTTAAATTTCCGTACTGGGGGAAATATTCCATGCGAATACTGCTCTGCCAACAAATTTTCAGAAAAAGGACGGCCAACGAATGAAGAGTAATACCAAGCATTTCTTCGTACCTGCGAATAACTTGAAGATAACGATGAGAAACAAATGGTTGTTGGAGACTTCATTTCTAAAATGGAGGAATATCTCGAAAGAATTCAGAACAGTGCGTATGAACGTAGGCATATGAAGAGAAAACTTTTAGAACACTATGGGGAAAATATTATAATATCAAATGAAAAAGGAAAGTCAGATACAGTAACTCTGCGTGAGACAGCAAATGAAATTCTTTGAAGTTACAATGAGAAGTCAAAGTATTGCGATACTGAGCTGCAGAAAATTCAGTTAATAGAAGCTCCTGCAAGAATAATCAGAAGGGATGTCAAATCCATCAAAGCATGTACGGTTGATGAATATCCATCACCTAATGATCTGACAGAGGAGAGTGTTTTACATTACATTCCTAGTAGCTTGAAGTTGCTATTATCAAAATTATTTGTGGGAAAGGATACGTCCATGAAAATCGGTGCTGTTGGCCAGACCATTATGCAAGCTATTCAACCTAGAACATTACTATGTCCACTACAAATTGGTCTATCCATTCAGCTTCATCACAACTTCCGATCAAGATATCTTATTGACAGTCTTTACAACCTTGCGTTTTGTTCATCCTACTCAGAAGTAAGAAGATTTGAAAGAAAGCTGCAATATCAGGCGACTGCGCTTTTTTGAATGTTGCTGAAAACGCCATCTTTCTTCTGGCAGCAGATAATGTCGATTACAATATCTGTACTCTGGGAAGAACACGGAAAGAACACCTTTCATGGAATGGGGATGATTGCTGCAGTAACTCCAAAACAACATCTATCCTACTGTCAATAGGCGTAATGTTGATGACATTAATATTAAGAAGCTGGCCAAAGTCGACATTGTGCAGTACAAACATGCGAAAAACATGCTGAAGGACATCTCATTCTGTAAACTTCCAATGATACTACCGAATGCCCCACTAAATAAGCTCAGTCTTTTATGGCAGATCTCAACATCGGAAAGACCGAGTCCAAATTGGTCAGGAGCTATGTAAGGGATTTATTCCAAATCAGTTGATTCACATCCAGGGGAATCTTCTATCTCAATTCTTCCTATTATTGATATGGCAGCCGGTGACATGACTTGCATTTTGTCGACACTAACATATCTAAATAAAGGAGCACACGATCAAAATGTCCCATGTGTAGTTACTTTTGATCAGCCTTTGTTTTGGAAAGCTTCTCAAATCATTAACACACAAAGAGACCTTCAAGACATTATTTTAATGCTGGGTACATTTCATACTCTCATATATGTTTTAGGCGCAATTAGAACTCTCATGAATGGCTCCGGATTATTTGAAGTACTTCAAGAAATCTATGGATCAAATGCTGTGTTACACATGATGACTGGGAAAGACAGTTTACAGGGCGATACGAAGGCACATGATTGTAGATGCAGCGCTTAGTATCCTGCTGCTTTCAGAAGTTTTTCTACATGAAGAACATGGATCTCTTCGTGGTCTCGTTAAGGAAGCTTGTGATCTGTTCCACCGGCCAAAAACAAATGTTAGACGTAGAACAATGTGAAGCTTTGTCTCAAATTGAGATTGCTTTGGAGACAAAGAAGAATCACTTGCAATCTTCTTCGAAAACAAGTAAACTCTGGTTGGAATACCAGCGAATGATCAGTGTTGTACGAACCTTGATAACAGCTGACAGGATAGACTCTTGGGAATTACATTTACATGCTATGCTTGAGATCCATAATAGGAGATGCGGCACATGTAAATTATCTCAAGTCACTCTATCTATATCTGCAGAAAATGTTTCAACTGCCATCTGAAAATGCCAAGGTACATAAAATGTTTGTGGAAGGTAAATTTTGATAAGAAGAAGTGACAGATTATGGGGTGGACTTGGATCAGATCTTGTAATAGAACAAGTCCTTATGCGTTCCCTGAAAAGCAGAGGAGGACTAACGAGAGGAAGTGGACTTACCGAAAATCAGAGGTTACATGGCTGTTTTCTAAGCCCGTTTCTTCAATTTACAACTTAGCTATGCAAGAGTATGCTAGAGTTTTTATGCGAACCAGTGAACAACACAAAGAAATGAGAGACAACAGACAAAAGAGGGACAGCAATGACATACAAAAGGTGGCCGATGTACTAGAATCCAGATACCCGTTTAATTCTGACTGTACTCTAAGTCAGTGTTTCTCAACCTTTTAGTACTTGCGACCCAATTTTCAATCACATCTCTCATCGCGCCCCCCGAAAAAAAAAAAACCTCCAAACCTATCTGTTCAACCAAAAAAAAAAAAAAAAAATTGATATGCTCGCGCCCTCCCTTTAGTTTTATCACGCCCCCCCTAGGGAGGCGCGCCCCACAGGTTGAGAAACGCTGCTCTAAGTAATATTGTTACAGGCGTAACAGCTGAAGAAGAAGTTAATGTTGACGAGTTGCACTTATTTGGTACGAACATCATCTCAGAAATGATAGGGAAGGATATATTTGGGTATTCTGCTAAAAGGTCGGATAAAGTGAAAACTATAGGATCTGCTGGCGCTGTTTGTAGTAAAGATGATTTAGTTATACAAGTGGATCCATCACTTCTTTTCCAAAGAATGATGACTGTTGCCACTTGTGCTGATATGAATCTTGTTGAAATCATAAGTTATGAACTTTGTGCATACCGTGCAGCATCATTTGAATCACAAAGCCAGATGAGGAAAGCAGACAATTCGCAGTTAGCAGAAGCAATAATCAAATACACCAAATATTTTAATAATGTAAAATCCCACAACGTGGAAAGTATGAAAAGAGGATATTTTGGATAGAGGATCTCTCTTACATCGAATTTAATGGTGCAACAATGACACATACAAAAACATTGCGATGTCGTATGTTGATTTTACCCTTAAAACATATGGAAAAGCTGTCATTGTTTTTGATGGCTATATTGGGTCCCCTACAATCTAGGATGTGGCTCACAGACGCCGATACACAAAGACCAGTAGAGATGTAAATTTTACCCATGCATGAAGTTTGTCGGCAAAAAGGAACACTTTCTAGCCAATGGAAAGAACAAACAAGCCATAATGCCCTCATTGGTGACTTGGTGAAGAAACAAGGATGTACTGTTCATAACGCAGACGGGTATGCTGACATGGACATTGTTCGTGCCGCAGTCTCATCTTCAGAACGTGTTCATACCACTGTGATAGATGAAGACACCGATCTGCTGATTCTGCTTCTTTACCATGCAAAGGATAATGGGTTCAAGCTGTACTATCGTAGTGACGTAAGACGTGGATCAACTCTAAATCCAGTGTACGATATCCTCAACATGCAATCTCTGTTAGGTCGTGAAAGCTGCAACTTGCTTATGTTTCTGCATGCTTTCACGGGCTGCTATACCACATCCAGAATTTTTTCGATTGGCAAATCCTCAGCATTTGTCAAACTGATGAAGGAGACAGAGCTCCGCTCTGTTGCAAAAATATTTTGTTCTGATTCATGCCTACATTCAGATATCACTGTCGCTGGTAGAAAAGCAATGCTTCTTTTGTACGACTGCCGATCACTGGAATGCACAGACAAACTGCGCCATCAAAGGTTATTAGTGAAGGTAACTATAGCAAAATCATTTGTTACACTGGAACGTCTGCCTCCGACCGATTCTTCAACAAAATATCATAGCTACCGAACATACTTACAAATAAATATGTGGAATGATACTAAAGAAAGAATCAAGCCAGAAGAATGGGATTGATATCGAAAAAATAACTCATACTACCCAATACTCTGTGACTTACCACCAGCTCCAGATTATTTACTCACTAAGATAGATGTTCTTGCACAAAAAACTGCGCTACATTACGATGCGGATGCAAGCGTAATGGCCTGTCCTGTTCAACAGCTTGTGGAACATGCCAAATTATTGCACTTGTCATGATGGGTGCCATTGCCTCGAGAGGTTGGACTTCTCAGATTGCAAATCTGCTCTTGAAGCATTGAAAACAGGAAAAACAAACCTAGTACAAACAATAAACACCCTCCTGCATGAAATAAGTGAAAAGAACAAACAGTGCACCTTACAATGGATCCCGGCACACGTCGACATCCAAGGTAACGAAGAAGCTGATCTACTAGCAAAAGAGGCCAGAGGAATTGACCCGTCACCGTTAACAACATCATTCTTCGATGCTAATGTCGTGGCCAAACAAAAACTCTGTCAAATTTCCAAAAAGAATTTGTCTCTCCCTGAGCTTAACTATGACAGAATGGTTACGTCAACCATTGCCCGCTTAAGGACGGGACACCTCAAGGGGATGAAGATCCTAGCAGACGGAACCAGACTGTACCCAGAGTGCAAGCACTGCCCACACACTCAGCAAGATCCCGCGCATATTCTGAGCTGCCCTTCCATCCAAGCAGCTCTTTTCAAGATTGACACAAACTGCACCAGGGAGACTCTCTACTCAGACAAAGCTGAAGACTTGGCTAAAGCAGTGCTGCATTCCTTCGGCCAAATTTGATCCAAAACTGTATTGCATTTGTCACACGACAACAACAACAACAACAACAACATGCCAAATCAATGGATGTGAAAATAACAACAGCTATGAGTACGATGAAAGTGATGAAAACGATTAATTAAATTTTTTTTCTAAAACATTTCTGAAATTAAATGAACTTTTAAGCAACAATTTAAAATATGTATATTGTTTAAAATATGTATACTGTTCAAGATACACTCTGTATAGAATGTGTACTCTTTAAAATATACTGTTTGAGATGTGTACTGTTTAATTATGTTTAAAATATTGTGAAAATAAAACTATATTTATAGTTTTATAAATATATAAAAACTATAAATAAAATGTGCATTACATTGCCTTTGCCTTAATTTGAGAAAAGCTACTCCGCCATTTTAAAATCCATTTTTCGGGGTGTTCCCATGGTTGGATTTTGTCTGATTTTGGATATGTTGTTAAGCAATGATTACTGATTCAAAATCAATTTAAAAAGCTTCTGTTGCAATTTTGCCCATATTAAGTCACAGATTGCCTGGACTAAATGCTTCTTAATAGATAAAACAGAAATGAATAAGAACTTAACGTCAGTCCCCTGGCGTGAAGCCACTACAAAAATCAGGACATCGATGTTTATATTTTCGAAATTATCTACAATAACTTACTTTATTATCTTTAAATAAGTTATAAGATACTTTTAAAATATTACTAAATGAAATGATCAGTAAAAATAAGTAAAAACCTTTCCTAAATCTCAGTTTCGCTCGTCAGTCCCCTGTCGTTATTGAAATTCGAAAAATCGCAGTATTTAATAGCACTTCAAAGTTGAGACCAATCTGCTTTTATACATTACCCGTGAAATTAACTACAGCAAATGCTTGCTACAGGGTAGCCCTTTTGGAATCAGTGAGAGCGGCGTGGTTGTGGTGAGAACGCGTGTCGGAGCCAGTCAAAATGTCAGTCCACTAGCAAGTAATTTCACAGTTACTTACAACTAATTTTCTTTAATATTTTTATGCCTAAAACATTATCGTGAAATGTTCTAATGTGGCAAGCAATAAAGCTGATATCTGTAATCATTTGAAAGATATATTCATTTTTCACTGAATTCGTCAGGCCCCTGGCGTCAGTCCCCTGCCTTGTAAAGGCGACAGGGGGCTGACGGCTATCAATATAATGAAAAAATAACTAGATACAAGTGGTTAAAAATCTTTCAAATCATTAAATTGAATAATAATTTTGGTCTAAGATTGGAAAACTATATAAAATATAAATTATTCAGGCAAATTAATTGGGAAAAATATAATTCTGAAACACTAAAAAGTATTAAAAAGCTTAAAACTTTATTAATCGCCTTCGTAATTGATGAGAATGTTACTCTAAATTTTTAACTTTTAACTTTTGTTAAGTTTCTTTTGTATTAGATAATTAACAAAGGTAATTAATCTACAGTTAATAATTATAAATTAATCTATCAGCACCTATAGTACAGGTATTCTTTATTTTTTGGTAACATAATTTCCATTATATCAAAGCTTGCAGTTGTAATTCATGCAGTTATTATTATTATTATTATTACTATTGACAATCTAATTCTATTTTTAATCTTTTAGTACAAGTGCGAATGCCAATGTTCCTTATTATTTGTAATTGTTCTGACGAACTTTTCGGGATTGTTTTTAAAATTTTTTTTTTAAATATATAAGAGACAAAGTTATTTTATGTACCAAAAATTACTGATTATGATGTTGTTTTAACGATTTTAATGATTTTAATGATTTAAAGCATTTCCATTTTCAATAAAACGTATTTTTTCGTCAGTCCCCGGGTCTACCCGTCAGTCCCCTGGAGGCAATTTTCAGAAAAACTGAAATAACTTCGAAAATACTGAATAAAGTGACTGTTCCTTTCTGGAACAGTACATTGATTATATTTCCCACCTACTCTATGTTAAAACACATTATTTAAAATAAATAAAGAATTGGTACGTTTTCCTCCAAAAAGTTACCCAATTCTTGTAGAACTACCCTTATAGAAAAATGCTTGAATTTTGTATATTGTTACTTATTGAATTTATAAATGCATTAAATAAGAGAGGTCCCGTGTCTGAGCCTTGGGGGATCCCTCTTTTTGAATTATATAATCGACTAACGTTATTTCCAATTTTTATTTTGAATTGCCTGTTTTTCAAATAATTTTCAATAATTTTGT
This sequence comes from Thereuonema tuberculata, assembly GCA_023159025.1. NCBI lineage: Eukaryota > Metazoa > Arthropoda > Chilopoda > Scutigeromorpha > Scutigeridae > Thereuonema > Thereuonema tuberculata. The sequence continues at coordinate 19,026,221 of JAFIDM010002131.1, read as the reverse complement.
AGATATTTCCTCTTATACCCATTTGATTGATTTTTTTGAGTAAAATTTTATGATTAATTGTGTCAAACGCCTTTCTAAAGTCAATAAATGCTTTATAAATTATATTTCCATTGTTTAAAGATTTATTTATAAATTCGTTTACTTTATTCCAAGGGTCGGCAACCCGCGGCCCGCGAAGCGTTTTGGTGCGGCCCGCGCGGCGTCTTAAGATTTTCCTTTTTTTTTTTTGGTTGTTAAAATAAGATTTTCCTTTTTTTTGGGTTGTTAAAATAAGATTTCGGCCCTTTTTGGACCAAGTGTGGCCCGCAGTAATCCCCACATACATCATTTGGCCCTCTTACAACAAAAGGTTGCCGACCCCTGCTTTATTCAATAATCTATAGTACTTCTATTTTTTTGATATGCAAATTGGTTACTATTTAATAGTCGCTTGCTGCTTATGAAGATGTATAGTACTTTTATTTTTCTGATATGCAAATTAGCTACTATTTAAAAGTCCCTTGCTGCTTATGAAGTTGTATATATTTTTTGATATATAACTTTCAATAATCTTTGAAATATTTAAATTAATGCAATGGACCTATAATTACTTAGTTCATTATGATTTCCTCCCTTATATACTGGAATTGTGTATGATATTTTCCAAGAATCGGGATATATGCAAGTACAATAAAGTACAACATACAATATCGTGTAATCTAATTATTAATTTATTGTTTAGTTTTTTTATTTTATTTTTGATTATCATTATCTTGGTTTTATTTCCATTTATTGTCATTTTATTTTAGAATGTCAATTTATTTATATTATTTAGGTCTGTCTACAAATTTTGATGGGCTAGGGTTTGGTTTACGTCAGTAATAATCAGAATGACATCATCTGCATGTAGAAAAATGCTTAAATTTTCAATATTGTTACTAATTGAATTTTTATATGCATTAAATAAAAGTGGTCCCAAGTTTGAGTCTTGGCGGATCCCTCTTTTTGAATTACATAATCGACTGACGTTATTTCCAATTTTGATTTTGAATTTCCTGTTTTTCAAATAATTTTCAGTAATTTTGTAGGCATTTCCTCTTATACCCATTTGATTTTTATACCCATTTTTTTTGAGTAAAATTTTAATGATAAATTGCGTCAAACGCCTTTCTAAAGTCAATGAATGCTATGTAAATTTTATTTCCATTGTTTAAAGATTTATTTATAAATTCGTTTACTTTATTCAATAGATGTATAGTACTTTTATTTTTCTGATATGCAAATTGGCTACTATTTAAAAGTCGCTTGGTGCTTATGAAGTTGTATATATTTTTTGATATATAACTTTCAATAATCTTTGAAATATTTAAATTACTGAATGGACCTTTAATTACTTAGTTCATTATGATTTCCTCTCTTATATACTGGAATTGTGTATGATATTTTCCAACAATCGGGTATATGCAAGTACAATAAAGTTTTTTTAACAATTCAACCAAAAATTCAGAAAGGTTTTCTTTTATTTTTTTAATATCATTCATATTTATAAATTCAGGTCCAAAGGAACATTTTGTTTTTTGATTTTTAATTACCTCCATTATATAATTTTTGTTAGGAAATGCTAATACCATGAAGTTCAGTTCAGTTGCCTGTTTTACATCGCACTTCCTTATTTTGTTTTTATTGCTTGTTTTATTAGTATTTATATTCTGAGTAAAATTTTAACTGAGTTCATTAAACAATATTTTGATATCATAATTTTCCATTAAGTTTAGGTAATCTGAAGTCTTATTTTTATTATGTCTTCCAATTATATTATTATTTAAAATTTTCCAAACATTTGAGTTGGCATTCGGATCATCTTTTATAATTTTCCTGAAATATTTGTTCTTTTGTTTGTTAATTTGATTTTTCAACCAGTTTCTTTTTGTTTTGTATTCTTTTTCTCATTTTTTATTGGTTTTGTTTTTTATATATTTTTTATATAAATTATTTTTTGCTTCTATATATTTTAATATTTGAGAATTCATCCATTTTTTTTTTTATATTTTAGATTTTGTCTCTCATATGGGTCATTCTTACTTTTTTCATTAATTCTTTTATTTTTGACCTATTCTTTTTTATTTTTGCTTTTTTTATTAGTTTATTTGATTTACCAATAATTTTGTTTGGATCTTCTATATTATTCCTTTTTATTTCATCTGTTAATAATAATAATCCTTCATTTAAGAAATCAGTATTTATTTAAAAAATTTTTTGTTTCTCATAGTTTATATTTTCTTTTTCATATAATTGCAATTCTGTTTTTTCAATTTCAATCATGATGCTATAGTGATCTGAGATATCCCATTGTAAAATATTGCCATTGATTGCAAAAGATTCTGAATTTAAAAAACAATGATCAATGCAAGTTTTAGTTTCTGAAATAGTAGTTTTAGCTGATCTTGTTGTTTTATAAATATGATTTAGAAATCCAAGATTATAAAACATATTTACATATTTCACATTTGTTTTATTAACAATTTTTTCTCCAATGTTTATATTTGTATCTCCAATACAAATTATTTTTTTTTTATTTTTTTCTGTATTTTATCTATGTTATTTTTTAATTCTTTAATAAATATTTTCTTGTCCGTATGTGGAGGTTTATATATAATGTAAATTATTAGTTCTTTCAATGGGAATGATGGGTTGTTAAATGTACAAATTAAATTTTCTTTAGTTATATTGTCTTCACTGTTAACTAGGACATAGTAATTTTCACGGTAGAAAACTACAATTCCCCCACCTCTATAATTTCTTCTCAATTTATAGGCTTTTTTATATCCATTAATATTGAATAAAAAAATTTCCTCCTCTTTGATGATAACCTCCACTAAGATTATTATATCAATACACATTAATTTAAACTGAATGTTTGCCAACAAATAAAGGAAATTCGATCTTATGCTTCTAATATTCAGAAATATTACATTTTTATATTTGCTATTTAAATTCCAATCATCAATTTTATCTATTATATTTATATTTGCTAGTTCAATTTTTGTGTTACTTGCATCCATTGTGGGTTGTTTTTTTGTTTGTTTTTTTATATCTTATTTATATCGTTTTGATCTTGGATTTGCATTATTTTAGTGTTTTCATTTTTTCTTATTAATAATTTAACATTCTTGATCCATACAAATTTGATCCCTTCTCTTTCGCAGCCATTTTTGTAGTTATTATATGAAAAAATAGGTTTTTCATATGCTGTGTTAAATTTTCATTCAAATAGATTCTGTTGAAAATATTTCCATTGAAAATTTGATTGTTATTCAAGCCTTTAATTTGCTTATATTTAAAGAGCCAGTTATCTGTCTTTTCTATTGATAAACTTTACAATAATTGGTCTTGGTTTGTTGCTTTTTTATCCTCCCGTATCAATGAACTACATCTAGTGTTTCTCTCGAGTCCTGTATATTAAGTTCCTCAGCAATTTTGTTTAGTATCTCTGTTAGATTTTCATTTTCTTGTTCTTGTGCTCCTACAATTTCCAAATTGAATTTCCTTTGTTGTGTCTCTATTTTGAGTAACTTTCCTCCAGTTGTTGGATTTTCTCATTTTGGCATTTACTTTAATTTTCTAATCTTTTTGTTATACCTAATATCTCTTTTTTTTTTTTTGAAAAACCTGGAGTCTAGCTATTATTTCTTCATACTGTTCATTGACAAAATTTATTGCCTTCTTTATGTCCCTTAGTTCATTCATTATTGTTTGATTCATGTCACTCGCTTGAGAATCTTCCATTTCACTAAATTGTAGGGTAGGTTTTTTTTGGGAGTGTTCATTATTAAGTTGTTCATTATTTTCTTCCTTTTCTTTGAGGTTCAAACCAACAGTTCTATTTCTTAAAGTAATTCTATTGCAATTTTCACATTTCCATTGCTTTTGTTTCGATGGGGTTTTCCCCTCTGGGAATTCACCCTCTTTTAGACACGAAATGTGCTGTTCAATTTCACATGCCATACATATTAGTTCAGCCATTTTCATTATTTTTTTACATCTTATACATTTAATTTTTAATTTTATGTAGTCAGTCGTGTTAAATACCTTTTATATTATTAATAAAACAATAAGAAATTACTTTAGCTTACTCTGTCTCTGTAAAATGGTAAAATTTTAACGGAGCCCACATCTGCACGTCCTTAGTATGCGGCGCATGCGCGGAATTTGTGACATAACTCATAAATGTGCGTGGTCTCATCCATGTTGCTTAGTGGATCTTTCATGCTGCTTCTATTGTAATAAACAGTTGATTTATAATCCAGTTTTCCAAAATTTATTTATCAATGATGTTGTTTCTTAGTTAATGAATATTCATTATAAGCCATTGATCTTCAAAGAATTCAGTGATATTTTAGGACATTCTCCTTGTACTAGTAGCGGAAAGTTGCTGAAATCGCATCTGTCATGTTTACCAATTTATAAATGGTGATTACCGCTAAATATTTGTTGAAAAGTAAAGCACATTGCACTCGCATGACTCCAGTGTAGTTTGATTGTTGTAGTCCACTTGCTATTTCTACTGTGCGTCCTCAAAGATATTAAATGGGTAGTGAACTGAAAGTGAACTGATTTTTTTTTTATTTAAAATACTTATGTACAATAGGTTAATAAGGTCAACCTGAGAATAGGGTTAATAATATAAAAGGTAAGTCTCTTAACGGAATGTCTTCCTGATTATATATTTCAAATCTCAATTTCACAATTAGTTATCATACAATGTTCAAATGTCCGTTATAATTCATCTGCCTCCATTTTCGTTTGGCTTCAACACTTGGAAACAGCAATATGGTTGAATCACCTTTTCACTCGTGAGTTCTGGTTGATACACAATGTTCTCTTCAAACGCTTGGTTTGCTGAAATAAACAACTTCAAATAATAATATATTAATTCACACTGTATCACCAATATCACTGATACTAAATATCTCAGTATTAATGTAATCACTACTGACTTTAACTTTAATTAAGCAAACGCAAACTAAATTATTATTTAGTTAATATCTGTTCGCAGCACTAATTCTAATTGTTCTTTTAGTTTTTATAATTCCTTAATTTATTAATTTATCATAACGAATAATAAATTTCCTTGCAACGTTTCAAATTAATATTATTTCTTAATTTTGTTCCTTTAATTTTATGCTTAACATTTTCTTCCTTTCGGCGTTTTAATTCTCTTTTAATGTTTAACGATTAATGGCTATTCATTTTGAATAATTCACTTGAAATTTCGTATCCTTTGAGTCGAATTCGGGGCTTAACGCTTCGTTCCTACAACTCATAGAATAGTTTCCTTTGGTTTGACTTTATAGCTTCAATGCGGAGATTCCTCTGAATAATCCATAATGCCACATTCTTCATCTCGAAAAATTATCGGCTTCTTCTTAATCTTTCCTTAGCTTCTCTTCGCTATTTCTGAAGCGCAATTATCGGCTTCTTCTTAATCTTTCCTTAGCTTCTCTTCGCTATTTCTGAAGCGCTTTTCTTCAAGTTGAATTTACCGCTGCTTCGCATTTAGACATCTGACTTGTCTCTCTTCTGAGCAGGCTCTCTTCGGCATTGTGTCATCGTGACGTCTTCGCTTCTTCTCATTAACGAGGCTTCATGGGATACCGCTTCCCGTGACACACTGTTTTCAAACGAGGCGTGTTCACTCTTTTATTAGGGTTTTCCACTGCATCACATACATTTAAATTAATTATAATTTCTTTCATTATTCGTATATGAAGTTTAATTTACATTTGAAGCTTTTAAAAATTACTTACTATTTATTCCACGAATAATGGCTTCAGAAATTCTGCATTTTCCTTTAATATTTTCATAGTTTTTATAACGCTTGAGGATTGAGGTAAACTGGAATATTTTCATTTCACTATGTTGTGTACTTGTATGAAACATATTCGAGATCTTAGATTGATTATTATTCTATTGCTTATTATTGTTTATTATTATTAATAATAATATTATTGTTTTTTATTATTGTGTGCTATTATTCTCTTGTAAGAATCATGAGAAAAACACTTCTCAAAATGGCGCCGTCTCTTTATAAGTATTAAGCCCAGTTTTATGTTCCGTTCCTAATCACCCTAAACGATTCAGCCGTAAACTATATACTACTACTCCATATAAACTGAAACTTGGTAGAACAGAAAAATAAAAGAATGTTAGCATTCGGAAAAAAAAATTCTGTTGGCACTAGGAATAAGAAGTCTCAGAAGCAACTGCAAATTTCGTCATCTGCTTCTTCAGCTTTGCGTGAAAACTGCAACATGGTTCTACTTCATTTGCGAGGAAATGTAGTGGAGCAGATGGTAAAATGTCAACTTTGTTGAAAATGGGCCCAGGAAAGGTAGGTTGGAGTAACAAAACAACAATCATCTATTTTAGTTGTCAATCTTGGAAACAGCATTGAAAGAAAACAAGGTAAGGATAGTGATTAGTATAACATCACAGTGCTTCGCAACGGCTTGAGTCACCTTTACTTTAGAATAGACTGCGCCGGGGTATTCTAGAAAATGGTCGCGGGGGTCTGTTTGCGACCTCATGCTATCTTAACCACTCCTATTTATATGGAATAATCGTGATTCTTAACTCAAACCTTGTTAATACACTGATCTCCTATTAATGATTAAAAAAAAACTTTAGTTGAGAAACTGTGAAAAGTTTTAAAATGGGGAGAAAAAATAAAGAATAAGAATTGCCCATGAGTTGATCGAACCACGACCTTCGCGTTATTAGCATGACGCTCTAACCAACTGAGCTAAGAGGCCACCCACGACATTCAATATTCAGGCCACCTACAATTGAGCTAACAGAAGCCGTTGCGAAGCATTGCGGGATATGTGTCCACAGACAGACAAACCGGAGTCTTTCAGAAGACTATAAACAAAAAAACAAAACAACCTAAATTGATATACACTAAATAAATTGGGGGGGGGG
>JAFIDM010002131.1:18998214-19016261 GCA_023159025.1 Thereuonema tuberculata | reverse complement strand
GTCAATAGATGGCGCCTTCTCCATTTTTATAGAAAGGTTGACCCGTGGGAATAATTCGCATGGTATCTTGATCAGTCGCCGAATGGTAATGTGGAAATAAATAAATGAACAGATTATAAAAATATAGAAAGCGCCAGAAGTTGACAAAGATTTTTAGATTAAAGTTTTTTAACGAAAACATTAATTTTAAACAATTTGTTTATTTTTTTGTCATTAGCTGTAAACATATCTTCAAAATGACATCTCAATCATTGATTTTGATGAAGTTTAAGGGAAATAAAAAAAACGGCTTTGAGAAATAATATATGAGAAGTTGACAAATTTTTAGGTTTTTTTATTGTAATAAAATCGTTTATTTTTATTAAAATATAAATCTTTGTTCGTTTTTTTTTTATCTGTTCTTATTAAATAAATGATGAAATATCATTTTAAAGTGCATTTTTATTGTAAAAAAGGATATATTTGAAGTTTACGACGCTACAATATTATTTGAAATGTTGTTTCGCTTTCGAAAGATAAGTCGCTTCTGTTAAAGCGTGTCTACATTTTTATAAAAGGTTTTAAAAATAAAGTTTTTTAACGAAAACATTAATTTTAAACAATTTGTTTATTTTTCGTCATTAGTGGGGAACATAATCTTCAAAATGATGTCTAAATCATTGATTTTGATAAAGTATTAAGGTAGTTATGGCATACCGACACTAAAACACCTTTGAGAAATAATATATAAGGATAACGAGGAGCCGGACAATATACGAGCCGGATTCGTATATATTTGTAAAACCGGACAATGATGTGGGATTTGAAAATATAAATGCAATAAGCACATCATTGATTAAAATCTTTACTTTTCGAAACTCGAAGGATATGCTTTGAGTTTTGCCTTTTCGATTTTATATATATACATTTTTCAAACTTCACATCACTGTCCGGTCATATATATATATATATATATATATATATATACTAACCAAAACTTATGATTAGGATATTTTGTGAACCAATTATTGAAAATGAATAGTTTATATAAAATAATCAAATATTTACAGCGATTGAGATTTTAAGAAAAATCTTACCCCACCGCAATCTTCCCCAGCCAATAACAGTTGTCATATCACCTATGTCATTTCTTCCAGTTTGGCCAAAACATGGTGGTAAAATCTTCTGTGTAAATTGAACAGCATTACTTAATTTGAGAATATAGATATCATGATGATTATATCTAACGCTGTACTTAGGATGCATTTTGGCCATCACGACATTTCGAGTCTGATATCCAGCATCCATCTTATCAAAATCAGTTACTCCAAGATAAACCGTTATTTTATTCAAGTCCTTTAACTTCCTAAAATATAAAATACATTTGTCTCCTAAATATGAAGTCTGAATATGATCAGTATTATTCTTTGAATTTTTTAAAGCATAGTATTTTATGTTTTGGTTCACATTATACAGTGGCTTTAACATGGGATCTACAACTAATTTAGAAATTATTTATTCATTACATGAATATAATTTATTACTTATATAATGTATTATTTGATGACTAAATTTTTAGAAAAAAACTTATTTGAGTCTGCACGATTGGGCTATGTTAGATAAGGTATTCGAAGTTGGATTGGCAGAGGAGGACAAAAAGCTTGACCTTCACACTCCCCGACTTTAAATCCTCTGGACTTTTGTATATGGGGATATGTGAATACGTTAGTGTACGCTACACCGGTTTCCAATGTACAAACATTAAATGACTGCATTACGGATAGGTAAACAACGATTTAGGGTACTCCTGACATGTTTGAGTGTATCAGGCAATCCTTACGACGAAGTGAGAGGCATGTGTTGCTGCTGTTTGAGGTCATTTCCACTACCTCATGTAATAGTGGTTCACCATTGGTTATGCACGTGTTAATTATTCTGTTAAATCTGATTAAAGCATTTCAACACCCTTCTTCGTATGGACTTTTTTCGTTATTTTGCTACATTGCATCTGGCCTTTAAGTTTGGCCAAACCATCCTTAGATATCCCCATTACTATGGGGAGAGAGTAACATTATAATTAATCATCAGCTACTTGAAGTCTGGTTGGTTATCAATTTAAAATAATAGCAGGACGACGTGGAAACATCTAGAGGAAGATTCAACTTTAAAAGACGGGCTAAGAAATAAGATAACGTAACATAAGATACACTTCTCCAAACCAAAGAACGACTCTGACCTTGAACTACAACCATGATCTCTTAATCATTCCAGGACTTAAGTTTGTCGAGAGAGACAATGGAAAATGGCGTCTCTCGATCAACCGATTGCTGTTTTTAGCCAAACAAAGCACGTTATTGCTAAGGTTAATTCTTATTTCGAAAAGGAGAAATCAGCGAAACAGGATTAATATCTTATTAGAAAGTTAATGAGCAAACATTAGCTGCGACAGGAATTGGATTAACATCAGTGAAAGCTATTCGCTGATAAGCCTGCAGCCGGCCGATTGCAGCCGAGTATTGAATTAAAGACCATCTGGTAGAAACTGCAGTAAAACCATTAATTATCTCGCTAAGTAATTCTTCTGATTCACACAGCAGTTCATCTGAATCAGATGAATCTATTTCCACTTTTGAATCTTCACTTCAATCCATAGATTAAAATGAACTTCAAAAAATGAACATAAATTCATTTTATTCCTAATAACTGCTGCGTGAATCATAAAAATTATATCTTATCTGATATAAACTACAGAAAAATTCGACACACCAAAAAAAGGCCCTTTTCAAGGCCAACAGTTAATACTGAAAGAGCTTCCAATTCTGTCATCAAATATTTTCTAAATAAAATTAGTGCATTTTCACCTAAGAAATAAGTAAATAATTTATTTAAATAATAAATAATAATTTATTTAATTCTGAAATATCAATGTGTTATGAATTTCACATTAGAATCCTCTAATAAGTTATTCTAAATTATAATACTCTCTCAGAAATAAAATACAATTTTAGAATTTCTACTGTAATTTATTAAAATGCCAATACTAATGAATAATATGTGTCTCAATTAAATTCCTATTCAAAAGGAAACAAACAATTGTTAATTTACTATAGTTATATTTTAATTTTTAGTTACCATTATTTTTTTTAAAAATTACATTCTGTATTCAATCAAATGAATGAAAATAAATACATTTCTGAAATTACATTTCATGAGAAATCAGAATAGTTCAGTAAAAGGAATATCGTTTTATCCGTAATCTTCGAACTTTCCCGCCATAAACACTGACATATAAAATCGATTCAAATTCTACTATTGCGTCATCTGGTTCCACGAACGTTCTTTGGTTTGGAAAACTCTAAGAAGCTAAATAGAAGAATAACGATAAGAACAATGAATGAAGATAAATTTATATTACTAAAATCTTTTATTTCTCTGTCTGTGTGTCTGTCCGGCGCAGTTTTCTGTGAGTATGAAAAATAGAAAGAATTTTTACAATGAAACACCATTGGCGACAGGAATCGAACCTGCAACCTTCTGATCCGAAGTCAGACATCTTATCCATTAGGCCATGGGAACTACAACTCTCTTAATATTGTTTTTTTGACTTATCTGTCAAAACTGAACTGACTTTGACTGAAAAGGAACAATTTATATTACTAAAATCTTTTATTTCTCTGTCTGTCTGTCTGTCTGTCTGTGCGGCGCAGTTTTGTGTGACAATGAAAAATAGAAAGAATTTTTACAATGAAACATTCGCGACAGGAATCGAACCTGCAACCTTCTGATCCGAAGTCAGACGACTTATCCATTTGGCCATGGGAACTACAACTCTCTTCATATTGTTTTTTTTTATTTATCTGTCAAAACTGAACTGACTTTGACTGAAAAAGAACAATTGTAATAAAAAAGAAAGTCAAAAAAGAAAGAAGCAGTACTTCATTAGGTAGAATACTGAGAAATCACTATTTGTAACTTAAAAACCACTGAAAAGTATCAATTGGAATGAAAAAACGAGTCAAGAAAGAAAGAAGCAGTATTTCCATTAAGTAGAATACTGAAAAATCACTATTTGTAACTCAAAAGCTAGAATAACATCAAAGTCAAAAAACTCACGATGAATATGCGGCTCATCAACCAAGATGAACGAGAGTGTCGATAACGTCAATCGAATGATGAGTCTAAGAATATAAGGAGAAACTACAGAGCATACAAGTGCTAATAAAATTGACACTTCTGATAATCCACCACACGAACATCTCTATCTGCCCGAATATCTGAACGCATTGAATCTCAGCAGTATTCCTCAACATCGTTTGTCATTGAAGATTGGATATCCAATAATATTGTTGCGAAACATTAATCCCAAGTTTGCATACTGCAATGTAACTCAACTTAAATGCCGTTCATTCGATAATGATCTCATAGAAACCGAAATTATAACAGAACTCACAAAGGAGATTTTGTTTTCATCCATAGGATAACTATGGAACCATGCGATAATCTACTTCCATTCACTTTCACAAGAAAACAATTTCCGATCCGACCTTCTTATGCGATGTTTATCAATAAAGCTCAAGGACAAACTCTAAAAATAGTTGCCATATATTTGGAAAACGTTGTCTTCATTCACGTACAACTTTATGTCTTTGAGTCACAATTCAACAGAATTTGGTTATCTTCACTCTAAAGAATAGTCGCAATCAATTTATCGCGAAGAATTTCGTATACAAGCTATGATCTTGATTTATCATCTATATCAACCAACGTCCATCTGAACATCTCTTCTTCAAATATCTATATCGAACAATCTGATAGCCCAGATTATTAGATAATTTTCAATATTTGTAACTCAAAAACCACTGAAAAGTATCAATTGGAATTGGATAAAAAAGAAAAGAAAAAAAAAAAGAATCACTATTTCAATTAGGTAGAATACTGAAAATTCGCTATTTGTAACTCAAAAGCCACTGAAAAGTGTATCTATATTACTAAAATCTTTTATTTCTCTGTCAGTCTGGTGCAATTATTGTAATTTACAAAAATAGAAATAATTTCTATAAGTTATCTTCTGGAATCGAATATGCAACTTTCTGCTCCGAAGTTAGACGTCTTAGGCATTAGACCACAAGGATTACATTCTAATCTCTAAAAAAAATAAAAATATATCATAGATGTATGGTTCACACGCTGATTCTAAAAGCAGTCGTGGATTAAGAGAATATAGACATCAAAAATTAAAATAAAAAAAAAATAAAAAAACTTTAAAAAATTTTTATTTTTATTTTATTTGATGTAATTTGTGTGTGTATTTTTTTTAATAAATAAAAAATTGTTTTCCGTTACATACGCGAGGCTTCCGGAGCGAAGGGACGGGTAGCCGACTAGTTTCATTGAAAAAAAACAAACAAACAAACAAGAAGATTCAAAGTAAAATTTCAAAACCCTTTGAATCATTAGAGGGCACTCAAAGATTTTGGTGCCCCCATATGTGTCTGTTTGTGTGCGTGTGTAAATGTGTGTGCGTGCATGTGTGTGTGTAATTCAAAATATAAACTATAATAACCATAAATTAAAATTTTATTGAAATTAAACAAAACTTACAGTAAGATGGAAAAAAATGTATATCTATAAAAAAGGGAAAACAATATCTAAATCAGCACATGAATAAATTAAAATTGCCTTTCTGTTTCAATTATAGGGAGGAGTTGGGAACAGCTGTTTCATCCTGCCACGGACTCATCAGCCCAACCCCACCTCCATGATAAAAGAAGCAGAAAGGCAAGATCATCATATGAAGGTCACAGCCACACCTGGCAGTGACCCCCGAAAACAAGGAAGGCAACAAAATAATTGTTGTGTTGTTTAACACAAACAAAAGAGCCTTTTCCTACAACTAGTAGGCAAAAAGGCATTAAAATACAAGAACTAAAGGTTCAAAAAAGCTAATTAATCTAAATAAAGCATTTAACATGCTGCGCAAATTGATTAAAAAAGGGAAAACAATAACTAAATCAGCACATGAATAATTTAAAATTGCCTTTCTGTTTCAATTATAGGGAAGAGCTGGGAACAGGTGTTTCGTCCTGCTACGGATATTTTGCCTAGTAGTTGTAGTAAAAGGCTCTTTTAATGTTAGTGGACTAATATTAGTAACAGTTGAACGATAAGATATTTGTTATAAACATAATTATTATTGACATTCAAAACGATGTTCAAGCTTAAAATATAATACATTTTCTATACATATATTAGGAGTTGTTGTAAAAAAAGTACTTAGTATGTCCATTTGCCCAACCCTTACCCTAATCTACTTTTGATGCTAGATGACTGATAAATATAAGTGTTCTGTGATATTTATAATAAAAAAATGAACATCTTACTTGCGCATGCAGTGGGCGGCGGTAACGACGTGGAGGTTTGTTATTAAGGTTCCTCCACAGAAGCGCCGCTTTGAATAGTATAACGCAACCTAAAATCAAACGATATATTACGCTTGTTATTCTGCTAATTGACTTGAATAACTTTACAAAATGTGTTAATAAAATACAAAAATACACTATATTCCATCTGAAAAGACTCTTACAGATTCTTTTGTTAATTTGATTTGCTAGTATTTAGCTAAAGCTGGTTGACACTTAGTCATTAGTCATTAGCTTCGACAGTGTCCATTGACAACCGTAAAATAGCCAGAGGACTATTTTTGTTCTAAAGCAGTGGCCGTTCCGTTCCTGATAATCTTCTTGTCATCTTTTCTGGCAATAAGACATCAGAGCACCTTAAGTCGAAACAGACAAATTTGCTGTCAAATTATATTGGCAATTTTAATTGGACATGAAAAATGCGTAAAGAAAAATGAACATATCATTCACAACAGAAATACTCTGTTGATTGTAGAAATTGTTATGAAACGTATAAGATAAAATTTTCATCTTTTCTTCAGTGATATCGGCGTTTTCATGGTCAAGTGTAAGTTTTGAGGGTGCCTAGAAGTGAGTTCAAGCAAAACATATAGAACCCAAATCTTGCAACATGATAAGAGGTGTTGTGATGGGTTCACTGCGAATAACATTCAACAATAAACATTCTTTTGGACATTATTGATATAACGAAAGTGGCTAAATGAAAGCGCAAATTGAAAAGAATGGATAATAAAACTAGTTGGAAAAATATTTAATCATTATTTTAAAAGTTATTTTTAATTTCTGTTTGAAAGTTCCACCAAACAGGTGGAAGTATTTAACTATAAATTATTTGTAGTAAAGAAACGAAAAATGCTGAACATTAAAGATTTCAGAATATATATAAATTTGAAGTCAATGTAATTTATCGAGATACTCTTTTATTACCTGCCATGGAAATTCTCCTTCTGATGCCACTTCACCGCCTACAATTCGTGGCTTAAATGACTCTCCACAAGCTGAAATTTAAAAAAGTAGATATTTACATTTATTAGGATTCATTGTGTGTTCAAAACTGTAAATAGTAACCCAGGACCAAACACACCAAAACAAAACAAAAAATACTTTAAAAACATACATTACATGTTTCGAAGAATTATTTTATCTGATGATGAAGCTCTTAACTCTTCAAAACATATAATGTATATTTTATAAAGTTTTTTATGTTTTGTTTTGTGTGTTTGGTCATGGATTACTATTTACAATTATTAATCGAGATCTTTATTACATTTATTACATTTGTTAATGGAGATATATAATGTTTAGACAAGTAATAAATTTATCAATCGTAGTACAAAGAAAGCATTGTAACGTCTCGTTGCTCCTCACATCTACACCCTTTATCTCTCCTTCCCTCTATAAGAAAATCTTCATAACTGTCCCTGACATTCTTCATATTCATTCATCATTCTCAGGTATTGATTCCAACGACTCTTTGTTTCGTCAATCTGATGTTCTCCAGATGCCTTATACTGTTCTCTCAAACCTCCTTTCTCATCTGGGATCCATCTTTGTTTCATTTTTCCATCTGAGATCCGTTATTAATCGCTTCTCAGGAAAACTCCCCAACTTATTCTTCCTCTGTTTTCTTTGTCTCCCTGCCTCTCAGCCGTGTGGATAGATGTTTTACAGACTAGTCGTCGCCGCCTGCCCCTAAACGGCCGTTCGTCTAAGTGGCGTCAGATATGATGGGACAATGAGACGCAAGTGCGACTGAAAAAGGCACGCCTAAAAAAAATATAAAATAAAGATATTGCTGCCTCTCCAAAGCTCTCCGTATTGAAAAGAGAATCGAATAAAAATCCCTTCACCAACAACTAAGCCTATGCAGGCTAGCACCATTTGGAATATTGGCTGAACTCGCTTGACGTGCAGAGGCCCGAAATCCAGATACCCCAGCGGATATCATCGCCACAGTGCTTCCACAAGCCTCCGGAGCCGAGGTATTCTAATCCTCAGGAACGCATCAGGCTGGCTTCTCTTGAAATGATCTGACACGAGTGATAGTCAACGATAGAGGAACTCTCCTTCCTGGCAGCTGGTAATCCTCATCTTGTCGCCTTGACAAGGCTGTTCGGACGCCTGGGAACCCTTCTATTGCACTTCGTGAACTCCTGCAGACTATGTATATGTGCGCGCGTGTGACACCGGCTGAACTATATACTGTGTTTTGGCACATGAGAGCGCCAATTTACGAAAAGACACTCGTGGTGGGTATTTTAGTGTGTATCTGTTTTACCTTGTTCAACTCGGGACCCTCGGGTAATGTGTATCCATTTTTTTCGTATATATATATATATATATATATATACGTTTTGCACATGTTTTGAGTTTTACCTTCTCGATAATATGCCTAAATTTGAAGTGTATATAATAATTATTACTTCTTAAGAAGTTATTTATCTATTTATTTACTTTCTATGTAATTTAAACTCAATATTTAAGTTTTTGCTCTTTTTTATTTTTATTTTTTTTAAAATTTATAATTTAGTTAATATTTTTTATTTTTAGGTTTAGATAATTATTTATTTTTGTTTTTAGGTTTAGAAAATTTATTTAATTTGATTTCTTTTTTGGTAGTTTAGTTTTAATTTTTTTATATTTAAATTTAGATAATTTCATTTTATTAGTTAATTTATTAGGTTAAATTAATAAGTAATAAAGAGATGCTCCCACTCTTTTTTGCTTTGTTTAACGTTAGTACTAAATATTTAGGTAATTTTTAAAAAAAAAATTTAAATTTTAGATCGTTTAGTCATAATTTTTTTAAATAAAAAGGAGCAAAGTTTTAATTTATTGCGTTTTTGCTAAATTTTTTCTAAATTTCGACGCTGTTGACGTGGTGGTAGAATTAATTTGTTTTATCACTATAGAAACAGGGATCTGAAAGTTGTATTGGCATTTTTAGGCAGTGATTTGTTTTTTGTATTGGCTTCAAATTTCATATCACTGTCCGGCTATATATATATATTTCTATTACTAAATTACTTTGCATATATAACTTTAGTTATTCTGCATTATTTATTTTCTAATTTATCCACTGACATAATTGTATATCTGCCGTGCCGGCGTGGCCGTGAACTAGACGGCGTCTGGCGTTGCGGCCAGTGTGCCGGTACCCGGATTCGAATCCCGTTCATGGCTTGGATGTTTCTTTCTTCTTCTGTTTCTCATTCTGTCCGTTCCAAGGGTATCACTTGATGCCGCCTCCCTTGGGCGTACCCTGGGCAACGATTCGTTGGTTAAAGGCATCATATCTCACTCCTAGTTGTGGCCTAAAGAAAGCTATCAAGCTATGAGCCCGAGGATTTGTAAAAAAAAAAAATAATAATTATACATGCTCTCGTATTATAATCTCTATTTGTTTTGGTGTAAGATTTATTTACTGACCCCACTCAGAAACGGAGCTAAAGGATTACAGCCAAGCTAAGGTTCTTCCTCTTGCCCTCGTCTCGGCTAGACTGCCTGACGCCGAAGTCTTTCCCCTCCTCATTCCTTAAGCAAATTCCTCTTTTCTCAGCTCCTCAGCCAAACGCTGACTCCTCCCTCAGAATCCCTTTTCGTTCATTTTTTATTCCTAAACAAAATATTGTTGGGCCTGGCTTTTTTGCTTAGATTTTTAATCCGACGTTCTACTGTGCACAACACTCTCCATCATAACCCTTCCCTCACATGTACGCCTTAAATCCATGGCGGGGCGTTACAGCATTTAAACATTTAAGCAAATGTCTGTTTATTGACATTTTCATTTTGTACGTTTTCTTTTATTCATTCATTATTTCTAAGATTTGAACTAAAAAGTTTAATTTCTCTTTCTTAAATAAGAACTAATTGGATCATTTAGGAATCTTGAAAGAAAAATCAGAATTACAGAAATATTAAATTTTATCCTTCAAAATTCTTTGTATATTCTTAATATTGTTAGATTTTCTTAGTATAGAATCACAATACTTTGTTAATTGTTTCTTATGTATCTGGTTGTTGATGTTGGAAAGAAGCAACAGATTTAGCCCTCGGTTCATCTCTGTTAAGTTTCTGCCCGTGAATATGGATTCGGAAAGAAATATGCTTATCAATTTGACACTTCCATATAGTTTCAATCCATAACTAGAAAGAGATTGCAACAAAAGTAGAATTTAACTGAATTGCGACAGATTTAGGCTTCGGTTAACTAAAGTTGTTTTCTGTAAGTAAGCTAGAATCATGAAAAAAAAAATCATAAAAATACCCTTTAAATTTTCATTTCGAACAAAATTCTTAACTTTGCACGAACTTATATAAAATATTAAATTTCTGCCAAATTCACTGGTTACTAAATAAAATAAGTTACACTATTGGCCAGAATGTAAATTGGATATTTTTCCGAGTACTGTAACTTTTTTTCCAAATTAATTCAATATTAAAAATTTAATATTTTCATTACTTAAGTTTCAAATCAATGTAGAACATTTTATTTAAGGAGTGTTATTTCAAAGACGGATTCTTGAAATTTGCTCTGGCCTGAATTATCCGTAAAGAAAATTAGAAGTGGAAAGTAAGAGTAATCTTCTCCGATTTTTAGATTGTGAAATAAACTATCCTAAAAATTTTATTGACTGAATTGACTGAAGAGAAATTATCATAAAGTATTGAATTGTTAACTATGAAGTTAACGGTGCTTAGAATGGGGCGTTAATGAAGTTTAATATCTAGCTTTTATGTGATGCTTGTTCTAAATTATCCAGGTGATTCTAAATTCATGAAACAACAAGGGATGGTGGTGCACATCATTAAAATTTTTTGGTCAAACAATATTATTACGGTTCACCCTGTATCACAGAGAAGATATACAAAACAGAGTAATAATTAACGCAATCGGAAGCCTACACCCATAAAGATAGGTGATGAAAAGAAAACTTAGCTTATGGAACCGCTGGGCCCAAGGAAAATTCCACAGCTAAAGCCCGATAAATATTATACCAAAAGAGAATTAAAGAAATAATAAACAACTCAGGTATATCAAACAACAAAATGTATATTGAATGAGCTTAATATAATACAATCACACACAACAAATCAAGATTAATGCAATAGAAATTACATATCAATAAAAATATATATATATAATAATAACACACACTGCTTTGTTCATAAATTCGGCAATTCCAACAGATTACAAATTAAATCGAAATTATTCAAGTTGGTAATTATCAAATAGTAATTCACAATAATCTTATCAATGCAATTTAACAAAAGTATAAACTTAAGACATATTCTCACAAATAGTTTGAGTCACTTTATAAGCAGAGTCTGATCGAAAATTGTTTATGAAACAGTCTTTCTGACCATAGACTATGTCTGAAGAGTTCACTCCCGGACTTAATTTCGCCAAAGAAAATATACTCACAGTTCGACGCTCTGTCCTGTTTACATTGTCACAAAATATAGGATAGCTCCGACAAAATTCACTGTTCATGTCAAAGGACCCAGGTAAACACAAATGGCACACAACACATTCTTTTGCACTACACGAACGTTTCTTAATAACGATGGCTGCTCACTACAACTGAACTATCCTGAGGGTATACGGCCTTTCTTAATACCTCACAGATATCCAATAAGCCGACTTCATATCAAGAAGCAAATATCTCAATAGTATCCAGAGATATGTGCACCACAGGATGAGATACAAGTCTTGCCATTAACCGTGTATAGGTAGAAAAGAAGAAAAAAGCTGTTTTTCTCCTAACAGCTTCTCCGCCCTTCCAAGACGGAAGAAAAATACGTGTGTCTCGTCCGGCTACATCGTGAGAAGTGACTCTGAAGTTTCAAGAATGCATCTCATAGGGATGGTGACGTAAACAACGTTTTACCAATGGCCCTCCAAGAAATAAGAAGTGTCTTGAAACTCCACATGACATCACTATAATCCCCGTATAAAAACAAAATGGCTGCACCTTTTCACAGCACAAAATTTCGTTCGAAATAAAAACAAAATTACATATAATAATCTATATCATCATTAATAGATAACAATTATAAAGGTTACATAAGGTGGTAGGGTTCAAGAATATATAAAAAAAAAATACTAAATAAAAAGTTTTAATGTGGAAAACCTGCCATTTCACGATTAATTAGAAACAGAGAGAAGAGATAAAAAAACATGGCGGATCCTGCGAGAAAAGATAAACAAGGCAAAGGTCACTTTTCCCCAACTAAGTGTCATAACCACACAGAATTGCGATATAGAAAGTAGGAGAAGAAAAATAAAATAAGGAAAATTAAAAAGACCATAACAATATAAGTCTTTAACTGTCGCGTTTACATTCCACAACAGGTTGAAGAACACAAGCAAACCCTTGTTCCACGTAGATTAGATGTGAGCCATACCATCGAATTGAGAATTTTACACCAGGAGCAATTACAATCATTCCATTTACAGAGAATTCAAGCACGTAGACTTCTGACGGTGGCTTATGCATCAGAGTGCAGTGCAGCAGAATTTTCCAGCTCATGTTGTATTCACAGATGAAGCATTGTTTACACGTGAAGGAATGTTTAATGTGCACAATTGTCATGTGTGGGCAAAATAAAATCCACACGCTACACTGCCAGCAACGATTCTATCTCAATCTTTGGGCAGGTACCATCAGCTAAAGCTCGATATTACGAAAGTAGCGACAGACTTTTCCGTGGCATTTGCCGACAACGCTGCTCTGCTATTGGGCAGCATAGGATCACATGACCATGAAAATTTTAAAATACCAGAACATTTCTATGCATTTAATTGTTCCAATTAATTGGTGTCTCGTCATCATTGGCGTAATTTAGAATGCCACAACGCGATCAAAATCGTTCTCGCTGTGAGATTTGGTTCAACGAATTTCAAGAAGTTTCTCCGACACAAATAAAAAATGAAAAGCCTGCAATAATAATAATGTCATCAAGTAGTTTAAAATAAAAATAAAAATAAAAGCATTAATAAAAGTAATGATAAAAAAGTCTATAAAACAATTCATAAAATAATAAATAGGACAATAATTTAAATAAAAAAATACACAAAAAAAAAAACAATCACAAATATAAAAAATAAAAATTTCCTGGCGGGAAAACCAAAACATTGTTTTTTTTTGGTTTTTATGTTCTTATCTTACTACTTATGGTTTTATTTTCAATTATTGTTCTATTTGTTATTTTATGATTGTGTTATAGACCGTTTTTAGCGGGCCCATGTTACAGCTAATGTACAGAACTGCTCTTGCTTTTGTGTTGTCTGTATGTCACACTATGTCACACTGTATGTCCCACTCTGTAGCGGCCAAACAGCTCGCCTGTAAAACATAAAGGAACGGTCTTGCCTTTATATGCTCTTGCTTTTAATTATTTTGTTTACACAAATGTGCATATTATGGGGCCGCTTTGCTTTTGACACTGTCTAAAAGCATTAATTACCTTGCTACTATTATTAATTTGTATGTTTCTAATCTTTCTCTCATGTTGTAAAATATGCTGTACAAATAAAAAATGTTCTAGACGAAATGCAATCTTGATATTATCTGATTGACCGTATTGTAAATAAAGTATATACTAAGTATAGTATTTGGAAAGACTGTAAATTACTTCTTAACACCACCATCAGGCACAACAAATGATTCTGTTTCTTTGCAACGTTTTAGCAAAATGAAATCTTTCAAAGAAAATTCTAATAGTTTAATTTTTGTGTAAAATAATATATTTCAGTATTTATTATTAGTAGAGAAATCTTGGAAAATGATATTCTAAATGCAAAATATAAGGTTGATGATTTAATTAAAATCATAAAAAAATCAATTATTGATTTCCTGTTTGTTTTGACATAACTATATAGTGGAACCCTGCCATTCGTCCGCCTCTACTCGTACAACTCGTTATTCGTCCAACTTCTTCAAGGAAAATTCAACTCGCCATTCGCATGCTTGCCCCGGGATTCGAACAGCGTGCCCTTGTTACTGGCCACGCCACGCGGTCACTTGAGTTCAGTCTCGTGCTGGCGTCCATACGCTACGCATCATCCACGCAAGCTTCGTGAAACTTTGTGCTATTTTATGTTTATTAAAAATAGTGCAGCCATGGGTCCAAAAAAGATTATTCAACCAAGCCTACAAGTATGAAAGTGAAACTCGTGTCTCTGACCTGGCAACTCAGTAGCGAAATCAACCATATCGTCTATACTGAAAAAGAAAGACATAATAAGAGAGGCTGATGTGGCAAAATGATGTGCTGTGAACAGGTCACCTATAATTGAACAAGTTGAAAAACTTTTGTTAGTTTGGATTAACGAAAAACAACTTGCTGGTGACAGCATTTCTGATACAATAATTTGTGAAAAAGCAAAGCGGTTGCATGATGACCTTAATCGAGACAGCCCTAGAACTAGTGCACAAAGTGATGAATTTAAAGCAAGTAGGTGTGGTGTGATCGATTTAAGAAACGAAGTGGCATTCAGTGTTGTACTGTATATTTATTGTTTTCATAGTTTTTATGCATTTTATGGTTAAAATATTGTTACCTGTCGTTTTGTCCACTCCCCCTCCAACGAAGTCGACTCGATCTACCCGACCTACCTGTGTCGAGTCGACTATTCCGGAGACAGGATCGAGGCTGTGTGCGCCCATAAAAAGAGACGCAGAGCGCCAGAAAGTGACTTTGTCTGTGGGCAGGAGCCCAGAAAGGAGGTCTCCACTTGAAGGAAAGTGTTCGAGAACGGTCGTGGGCAGGTGGCCAGAGAGACGTCTCCACTCGGAGAATAGAGTCGGTACGATTGTGTGGCGTGCAGCCGCGGGAAGACTCCCACCAGGGAGACAACAGTCAGTTAGTTTTGTGGCTCTCAGCCACTAGAGGGTCTCCGGCCTGGAGATAGTGTGAAGCAGAAGAAGTTTACTGGGCAGCCGCCCCAGAGAGAGGTCAAATGAAGCCAAGCCAAGTGCAGCCGGTAGTCCGAAGACTGTGAAGAAACGAAGCCGAGATAGCAGCACCCATTCCCGGCAGAAACCTGAGAAGACCGCTAGCCGTTGGAAGGCATCGGAGAAGACAACCGACGCCGAGATCACATCACCCGTTACCGTTAGATTCCTGAGTCGATCACCAGTGGAGGATAAACTTTGTCCCAGAACTTTCACGTTATTCGAGTAAACTGTAATTCGAATTTTACTTTTGTCAATAAAGTCTCTGTGGTTTTTAACTACCTGGCTCCCGTCGCATTCTATTCCCCTCCGCCATCGAACCTGTACAAAAGTTCGGTAGCAATATTATTATACAGATTTATATAAGCAATCATCTGTGGGTCTAGAACGGATTAATCCAATTTACATTATATCTTATGTGAAAAAATGATTCGCCATTCCTACAAAATGGCGAACTGCCCTTGGAACGGATTGTGTACGAATAGCGAGGTTTCACTGTATATATATATAAATATACGTTATTTGGTATTAATTTGTGTATTACTAAAAAATCATCTATACTGTTCAACATTTTTATGCACCTAGTATTTAATATGTGTAGTAATATAAGGTAATTTTATTCTTATATTCTATACTTTCTAAATTTCTAAATTGCAAATGATTGATTGAAATCTTTGCATTGCGAAACTCGAAAATAGGGCTTTGAGTTTAGCATTTTCGATATTTATATATATATATATATACACTACCCTACAGTAATGGACCGGACACCAGCATATTTACATAAAATCAAACGAGATCGTCAAAGTGCATTTGCGCACGTGATCAGGCAAAGTCCATTCAGATAGTTGCTACGGAAACGTCTGTAGGAGTATCGAATAGTGCGAAGGATATGCCGAAATGCAGGGAACTTAGTGACTTTGAAAGAGGCGTTGTAGTTGGCTGTCATATTGCTGCCAGGTCTATTCGTGCAATTTCGGCGAAATTATCACAGCCAGGTTCAACTGTCGGTGATGTCATCAAGAAGTGGAAGAATACGGGCGTTGGGGCACGAACTGCACACATTGGTCGTCCCCGGAAACTGATCGAACGCGATCGACGCGTCCTGAAGCGCGAGGTTCGTAAAAACCACAAAAAAAACCTCCGAATCATAAACAATGAGTTTCAACAGGCATCAGGGGTTATGGTTTATCTCAATACGTTGCGGAAGGAATTGAATGCCCTTAAAATCCACGGATGTGTTGCCGCACACAAACCACACATCTCATCATTCAACAGAGCCGCCTGACTCAAGTGGTGTTTGCAAAGTCGCAACTGAACTGTAGAGCAGTGGAAAACATTTGTATGCAGTGTAACGTGCCTCATCACATTACACTCTCTTCCAGTCGGATTGACGTGTTTGGGTAAGGTGAATGCCAGGCGAACGTCTTTCACCCGAGCGCATCGTTCCAACTTGGAAGTTCGGCGGTGGGGGAATCATGCTGTGGGGGTGTTTCTCATGATATGGTCTTGGCCCATTGCATGTTGTTGCGGGAATCTTGAACTCCAAAGGCTACAAGGACATTTTTTGATAATCGGGTTGTTCCTACTCTCTGGCAAATGCTTGGATATGACGATTGTTATTTTCAGAATGACAATGCTCCATGCCATGTTTTAGCCTCTGTTCAGCAGTGGTATACAGAGATGGCTGTAAAGCGGCTTCCATGGCCTGCTCAGAGTCCCGACCTAAACCCCATTGAACATTTATGAGCGAGTTAGAGCATCGATTGAGGGCCAGGGAACCACGTCTGACATCTACATGTGCACTGGCCATGTTCTTGAAGCAGAAATGGACAAAAATACCCATAGCTCTGTATCAAACCGTGTGGAAAGCATGCCCCGCAGGGTGACTAATGTAATTTCAGCACGTAGGGGTCCATCCCACTCTTAAATCAGGTACACTTTCACATGTTTCTAGTAACGCGCACTGTCCGGTCCATTAGTATAGGGTAGTGTATATGTTAGACTGGTCCAAAATGATATGAGAAAAATAAAAGTAAAAAATATTTATCTCCACATTGCTGCCCTTGCTTCACTATGCAAAGTAAATTACCAAATCAAAATTTGGATCAATTGGAGAATGTTTAGGGGTCCCTATGAATTGAAAGTTGTAAACTTTTATGTTTCGTTTGTGAAAGTTCACCATTTACAGGTTATTATGAAACAAATCAATGAACTATTATAATTTACTCTTAAAAGACTATTAAGAAGAAGTTCCTAAGATTCTCTGTGGGACTGGCCAGGAACAAGCTACTGCATGTCTAAACGCTCTCGATGTTTGGAACCTGAGTAAAAAATGTGCGTGCTCTAGTATTTGACACAACAGCTGCCAATACAGGCTTGAAGATTGGAGCATATACTATTCTTGAAGAGAGTTTAAAGACTTTGTGTGGATTCCATGTAGGCACCATATACGTGAAATTGTGCTCTCAGCTGTTTTCAGCACAGCTTTTGGAGTAAGTGGGGGTTCAGATGTTCTTAAATTTAAGCGTTTTAAGAAACAATGGCCTCATATTGACAAGGAAATATATTCTCAAGGCAGAAATGATCTGTTTAACTTCAATGACCAAACAGAAAAGCATAGGGAAGAAATGGTGAGCTTTATACTGTCATTTTAGAGGATTCACATCAGTCAAAGCAGCCTCGAGAT
>JAFIDM010002131.1:18984475-18995214 GCA_023159025.1 Thereuonema tuberculata | reverse complement strand
TTTGATTGTCTACATGTGGGAAATACATACCTGAAATTATGCCGTGTATTTTTGAAACACCCTGTATATATAAAATTTATATATATATATATATAAATGCATTCCCTATTTTCCAATTATTGTACAAAATTATATTAAGCTATAAATTTTCACATAAATAGCTTTCTTGTAGAAAAGAAACCACATAAATTTAACGTTAAATTTGAATATAAGCTACTTTTTGAAGAATGAAATTGTAAAGTAAAAAAATAAAAAATAATAATCATTTTCAGTACTTAGTTAAAATACGATTAACCCTATCTGAAATGGATTTTAAACGTAAAAGCTGTTCTTCGAAACGATAAGTTTAAAAAAAAAGTAATAACTAAGAAAGTAAGAAAATAATAATAATAAAAAACATTAAAAGGCAAATTTTGTTTATAATTGGTTTTTTTATCACAAGATACTAATTTACTACTGGAAAGTAAACAATTAAATTTGTTAGATTTAGCGCGCACAACACACTAGCAACAGAGCGGGTGATTCTAAAATGGCGTTTGTCGCTACTTTGGTAGTATAGGGCTTTACCGTCAGCAACCAAACAGCGCCCTCTACCAGGGCCGGAACTAACCCTCATTTCACCCGGGGCAAGAGCATATTTCGGCCCCCCCCCTCCCCACTATACTCATTCCAAGCCGGCGCCCCCCTCCCATCTGCCCCCCCTCCCTAGTTCAAGGCCCTCCCCTCTATTATACAAAAGCGGCAGTTGCGGAAATACAGCGTTTGACAAAAAAAATATTTGTTTTTAGTGTGCCCTACAACCCTTAAAAGTTTGTCCAATGAATTTAGAATCACATTAATTAAAATTACGAATCAAGGAAGTATACGTAATTCTGAATGCTATCGCTTAAAAAAAATAATAAGTTACAAAAAAGATCAGAAATTTGAATTACCACATGATTTGTCATTTTTCTTGAAGATTGATATTGGATAAATTTTTTTAGTGTTGGTTCCAGATAATCCTCCTGCAAATATACGTTAAGGAAATGCCATAATCAGAACTCAGGCAAAAAATTATATCTAATTACTTAATAATGATAAATGTAAACTCTGATTAACATATCTGAAAATGATAGTAATATGAAGCTTTTGAACCCTTTGTCCATATCACTGAATTTTATATTAAAGGATCTTATGAAATATCCAAAGGAATCACTTTTTCAAATTTAAACTTCCTGATTACTACTAAATGGTACGCAAATAAAAATTATTATTAAGTTACACAGTAATTTCAATAGCAAAAAGTTTTAGAAACTTTAAAGCGGCGCCATTGTCAGCATTTCAGATTGATATTACTATCAAAGTTAAGAAATATTATAATAAAAAAAGGGATATCATCAAATGTAGTAAATTATATACAGCGTGCATCAGTTGGACCCAGTCAATATTGCATATCCAAGCTATTATCAAATGATCTGCTATCATATCGACTTTTTCAGACATTTCAATATCGCTTCGGAAAATACCTTATACAGAATACGCGACACTGAGCAATTAACTGTGGGACAAAAACCTGCAGCGTTCCTAGCGGCAAGTCCTGAATGAACAAAACCTCGTATCTGTATTTCCAATAAATATATAATATAACTAAGTTAATCTACAAATTTGTTGATAATATTTATATTAATTGTAAGCATCAAACTATAGAAAATAAAGTAAAACAAAGAATTAAATATAAAAGTGTAAATATTGAAGAAAATTGATCTATAACTCTTTTAAGCAATTTTTGTAAATATAATTTTCTTTAATTTGTTTTATAATTGCAAAAGTTTAACAAGCATTTATAACCATTCTTTGCATTGAAACAAAACATGGGAACCCGTAAGCTCTGCCGATTGGCTGTTCGGCGCGTGAGTAACAAGATGGCGTCTGAGAGCTCAATCGAAATCGTGACTTCTGCAGAGACCCATCGTTTGGAATTCCCTCCAGCCACTTTCATTAATGAAATCGTTGAGAGATCTGAGAATAAGGCAACAATAAGAAGGAATTTAGGATGCCTGGATGACATTAACATGTGGAAGCAAGAATTTTAAAAGCAAACTGAATGTACGCTGTGGCGAGTGCCGACTGATGTCTCTGAAAATATTTCCTTTCAGAAATTGTAATTTGCATGAATCACTTAGTTTTATAAATTCAGTATTATTTCAATAAATTAATGATTTTTTTTAAAAATTTTATTTCTATTTTATGTAAATATTCTAAATGATCGAAATTAATGAATTCATTTTCAATCTATAGGAATGTTTTAAATGCCCGGAAAAATAATTAATGACCGAATGTGATATCTAAAAGGATTGCAGATTCTTTGACTATATAAGTAATAGTTATAAACAATCCCATAAGAATTACAAAGTATAGAATATGAGTCAAGACAGAATGCGATCAATAATACAACTGAAAATTATCACCAATGCATTTAAATTTACAGAATTGTCTTCGATTTGTTTAAAAATCTAAACTTCAAATCTCTTTTCCGAAATCCTTTCAATATTTTTGTAAAAATAAAAATGTTTTATGATTTAAAATATTTTCCATTCAACTATGTTGAAAGTGTATGTCCTAACGGATACAGTCTCTAAATTTCGTTAAATAAAATAACCATGATGGTTAAATACTTATCAAAAGAGGAGAATAATATTATTAATTAAGTTCACTTTTTTACGCTCTAAGAAGTAATTAAAGTTTACCGATCGATAATATAAAAGAAAAGCTATATGTGAAATCACTCACTTTTTCCTAAGCCTATTACTTGAATTACGAAGAAGAATATAGAAGTTATTTTGATATTCGCTTCCATTGCTTCTCATAAAACATCCAAGAGAACTAAAGGCAGAATTACACTCCACAGATATTTACATTCCAAGTAATGAAATCGAAACCATCTACTTAGAACAGAAAAATACTAATTCTTTATCTGAAAATTATTACGAAACTTGAATATCTATAATTTAATAAAAATTTGCAATAGGAAAAGCTACATTGACTTCCATCTCATCTAAAAATATAATGGAAGATTATTTCATTGCAAATTTCAATCTTGATATTATAAAATTCTTGAAAATTGAAAATAATCGAAAACAAATAAAACAAAAACTTAAAATTATTTTGTATGTTCAAAAATTCAAATTTGTTCTTAAATTTATTAAACAAAAAAACTCACAAACACTATCTTCAGTATAAAACCTCTTTAACTTAATATTTAAACCTCCTCAGCGGAGATTTTCTTCAAGACAATAGGAAATAGAGAAAACCAAACATTCTCTTTTATTCCAAAAAACAGAACCAAAGAATCAAACTCCGCTGAGGAGTTTGAAATATTGAGTTAAAGAGGTTTTTATTCTGAAGATGGTGTTTGTGAGTTTTTTTGTTTAATAAATTTAAGAATAAATTTGAAGTTGTTAATGTAAGCTTTAAGGTACGGAGTTTTTAACATCATGAATTTTAACACGAACAATTACGGTTCCAAGACTTTTCTTTTGATGAGAGAACGTAGAAGATCCGTGAAAAATATGGCAAAATGGAAGGCGGAAGGATACTGTTTAGTGGTTGACCAATATTCAGTCAAAGCCAAAAGGTTATTGTTTCGATTGGAAGCTTCAGTTGTTGCAAATATTTTATTCAAACCAAAATAAATCAAGAATACAGGTAGTAAAAACAAATAGTACATGAAGAGCCAGACCTGATTCTAACAGTTATGAATGATATGAGGAAGGGAATTTCAAATCTATTAACTGGAGAGAGCGCATACTTTAAATCAGATGAGAACAGCATGGCTCTCAATTTTGTTGTCTTCAGTTTTCATAGAGGTTTTATACGGAGTAGTCGTTCGAATGAATATAATAACTTCTAGAACTAAAATAATAATAAACCACTCATTAATAATAAATAAGGCAAAATTCACAAGCCTCATTTCATCACTGCTAACAAATGTGTTTATAAGTGCATTTACCCAATAAAAAAGCCCATTTCCTTTTCAACATTTAAAAATACGCTTTAATTAATTTCTGACAGACTGTGAAAGTAGACACATTCATTTTGAGCTGTTATTAATATATATCTTAATCTTGTTTTTTTAATTCAGGCCGGGGATTTCGTAAGTATGATTTGTAATTTTTAAATAAAATTTTCACATAGAATTAACACCGTTATTTCGGAGTTTATCTTCTTAGAGAACTTTATTATTATTATTAAGTATATACCCGGTAAATTTTAAATTTCTTTAAACACGCTACAGACCGTTTAAATCCAAACAGAACGATAAAATATGTCATAAATAATAAATGATATTCATAATAGAGACTGAAAAGATGATTATTATTTAACCTCCAAAACTAAAATTCTCTATACTGTAGTGATAGGTGTGTGAAGTCGCCATTGTGTGATAGTCTACACTGATTATTGGCTGGATGGCATCTCTAGTTCAAGACAGTTTTGTAATTTATTTTTTTTAACTTGTTCATTGTAATCATGTTCTTTATTATCATTCTAATCATTATATTGAAGTGATGAAGAATCTTTCTTAAAGGTTAGAATATTGATATAAAGAATTCATTTGCTTTAGGAATATACCATGTTCTGACAATTTATAAATCACTGATCTCTCTTTATCGAGTCTAAAAATTACAGTCACATCTTTTGATTTCGACGAAAATATGCTGGAATGTAGCTGCATTTATCTTTTGATGTTTCCAATAACATTTAGAACAAATTTATCTGATGGTATCAAAGTACAAGAATTAAGAACGATCTTTATTTCACAGACACACGACCTTCAAACGGTTAACATTATTTTTATCCCCTTCAAACCAATGATGAATATAAAAAAAAAGAGAGACTTCACTTTCCAAATCCTCCAAATCAAGACAAGTATTCCACACAGTTAAATATCATCCACAGCATTTACAACCAAATGCTTACTGACGACATTAAATCAAAAAACAAAACAACATGACTTCACATAATAAAGATAACTCACAAATTATGATACGACTAATAGAGAAGTCTGTGAAAATTTTCCTTAATTTAAATTGTGAATACATTTGTGAAAGTAAGTTGAGAAGTATAAATAAGTATAATTAATTTTTACGTATTAATATTTATTTAGCAATGAACATCTTAAATTTAAATTTAAAATACCATTTTTATATTTTTTAAGAATACTTTGAACGGAAAAGCAGCATTTATTGTTTTAATAATAAATAATCAATATAAGCAATTCCAGTAGTTGTTATCTTCTTTCCTTTATTTTCTGTCTCCTTTTTGCGTAAATCCTATTTGAATAAGATGGAATAATTATTATAATGTGATACAGTAGATGAAATCACTGTACAATCATTATAAAAAATGAATATTTGTCAAGATCATATAAACATACGGATATAAATAAACACAATACTGAATCATAATAAAAAATACATCTTAAGTTAATAGATCCATCATTAATTTAAACGAAAAATGAATAAATGCAAAGAAGAGCAGCTGTTATTCTTTTTAAAAACTGTTTTGAATTTAAAAACTTAGATTGATTAGTAAAATAAATAATAAATACTTCATAATCTTGATATCCTAAATTAGTATTAACTTCTTAGCAAACTATTCAGGCATAGGTAAGCGGTATTCGCAATAGCTGCATGAATTGACTGATAAGGCTGAAGTGGGATTCAAATCTAGGGATAAGATTTGATCTTTCCTTTCTTTTCAGTATTTGTCTCATTCCTGTTCTCTTTCTCTTCTTCCTGATTACTTTACATTATATATTTTTATTTTCTAAGCAGCTATTAGTTTTTATTAATTAAGTATAATTCTAAGGTTTTCAGACTTATTTCAAACACATTGTTACGTAGTTACGATCTTATACTATCCTTAGAACAACAAGGACATTTTGACTTAAATGTTTGAATATAAATTATGAAGTTTTCTAACCAAATTCAGCCTTAGCGTCCAATAGTAAATTTTATGTTTTTAAGACTGAAAAATAAAAAATTTAATTCTAGATAAGAGTGGGAAAAAGACACTGAAATAAAAAATATCTGAGCATTTATCGATGAGAGTTTGGGATGGGCCGTTTCGTCCTTTTTTAGGGACTCATCAGCGAAACGCACTCGCCAGATGAAATGCTCAAATGGTGCAAAAGTAATAAGGGAATTCACACCTGCTCCCGGTTGTGGCTTCCCTTCTAAAGAAAACACATATTAAAAAAGAAACAAAACAAGTTTAATTTCAAATCCTGTCCTGAGAATCTATCAGGCGCAAAGGAATTTGAATACAAAGACAACCAAGGTTAAACCCAATGTTTTATTTAAACAAAGAATTAACGTGCCTTTAATTAATAGAAAAGAGTGGGAAAAAGAAACAGAAATAAAGAATATCTGAGCATTCATCGTGAGAGCTTGGGACGGCCCTTTCCGTCCTTTTTAGGGACTCATCAGACAAACCCACTATCTGAGCATTTCATCTGGTGAGTGCGTTTGGCTGATGAGTCCCCAAAAAAGGACAAAACGGGCAGTCCCAAATCCTCACCGATAAATGCTCAGATATTTTTGATTTCTGTGCCATTTTTCCCACTCTTTTCTATTAATTTAAGGCACGTTAATTCTTTGTTTAAATAAAACAGAATGGGTTTAACCTTGGTTGTCTTTATATTCAAATTCCTTTGTTTAAAATTTATTTCTCTTATTTGCCTACTTTGCAAGAATCTTTTCCTCCTTTATCCCAAAATGCACAAATTCTTTAAAGGATAATGACGTACTGACTACAAATTTTAAAATCTCGAATAGATACTTGAACTTAAATACTATATTCTTGCAGCGCAAACTACAAACAACAGTAGTATGACTACTGCAAGCAAGTGTAAAGATTATTGTTTTCAATGACTTGTAGAAATTCTGAATTTCTCCGAATACCAAATCTATGGATTCTTCTTTTAAAATATTGGGAAAAACTTCCAATTTGTTTACTAATTAATATTTTTAGATAACTAGATCTTAGAGACCAGAGAAATGCTTCTTTCACCTGTAAGGCATGGCTCAGGGTATTTAATCACCCAGCACTTTGGCGCAGTCTCAACTTAGAATTTTCCAATGTAGAAGTGAACACTGCTTGCTGCAGGGGCCATATGGTATTTTCTGTTGTCAGTCACTGCTATAAGACGCTGAAGCATTTAACTGTCACATGGTATTCTTGAGATTAAAATCCAATCGAGGGGGAACGCTTTACATTTATGCTGTCATAGTTTTTTCACAAGTAAGCCTACATTTATTTATTAAAATAGTCTAATCGATTTTTAAAATTAATAATTGTCACCTATTCTACATTCGGTTCATTCTCAAATTTATTTCAAACTTTAAGCTTTGGTGTAATATAATACAATATAAGATTACTCATAATAAAATAAATTTGAACAAGCACTCGAAAATTGAAATTGCATTTTTTTACCCAGCAGAGGGTTTATTTGTTTATTTATTCATTTATTTCTTTACTTATATACGTTTTTTTTTCCTTTTTCTTTTTGTGGTCAAATACCTTTTGTGGTAGCCTGAGTGCTGCCCAAGGTTTTGGATTCCAAATTTAGTTCTTGTTTTTTATTTTCTTTCGTTTAGTTTTTGAGGGGTCACTGTCTCCATCTTGTATTTACTAGACCTCCCCTCGTACGCCTTTTGAGTCTTGCACTGGCTGGTGAGAGCCCAACAACCTCGAAACGGCCGTCCCAGAGTGTCAGCTCGACTCAAAAAGGCTTTTTGTTTTAATAACTATGCTTTACAAATGTTGGGATTTTTTGATAGGGCTTGAAAATTATTGAGGACAATAGTTTACATACCTCATTATCTGATTGTGCCAAACTGATGTATCTCTATACTAAAAATTATTTTAGTGTTTCATCCATGTGTTTGGAGGGGAGTTGTATCATTTTTATCGTAATAATTATATATACTAAACAACTTCATCTCGCCTAACAATTTCTTGATTTTTTTTTCTTTCTGAAGCTTATTAATTTAATTTCACAGTTTTCATAAAGAAAAACATATACACTCATTAACAAAAAAAAAACGACCAACCTAGAAGGAGTTGTCCGATTGTAATAAAATTTCGTATGCAAAGACATTGGGACCGCCCATGCAAATGATTAAACTTTGGTGTCCAATGAATGAATAGCGAGAGCTACAGCGCATCGGAACTGCGCACTTAGCAGGTGTATATAAGAAGCGATTCTCAATCTGATGGCCAAAATTTCTGTTGCATTGCGAGTTAGGATACCTTTCAACGACTGAAAAAATGGCTCACCGCAGGATTCGAGCTCATTATGTGCAACTGTCAAGAGGTCGTATCATTGGATTGAAAGAGGCAGGTTGGGCAAATTGTAGAATCGCTCGTCATATGGGTCGAAGTGATGCGGCGATTAGAAGATGCTGGCAGGAATGAGTGGACAATGGTAGATTTCAGCATCATGAAGGTAGCGGTCGACCTAGGGCCACAGCAGAGCGGGAGGTTAGAGTGAAGGTCAGATCAGCTGTCACAGCGCCTGCATCTTCGTTATCAACATTCAGACGTGCGACCCCCACACGAGTATCCACCATGACCATTCACAGACGGCTGAGAGAGCGACATCTACGCTAGTACCGAACGCTACGCCACCTGCCACTCACCTCTGCACACCGTCGGGCCAGATTACAGTGGTGCTTGGCTCGATCCGGTTGGAATGATGCTGACTGCGGACGTATAGTGTTTAACCACGAATCCCGCTTCCAACTGTGTCCTTACGATCGTCGCAGACGTGTCTGGAGACGCCCAGGGCAGCGTGCCGATCCTGCTTTCACTATTGCACGCCACACAGGCCCTCAACCAGGAGTTATGGTCTGGGGTGCCATTTCCCTTGATAACCGGACCCCTTTGGTCGTCATTAGCGGCACACCTACAGCACAGCGGTATGTCGACGACATTCTGAGACCTGTTTTGCTACCTTTCCTTTTGCAGTATCCTGGCCTTATTTTTCAGCAAGATATTGCCAGACCACATACGGTCTATGACATGTTGCTCTGACCTGTCTTGCAGCTTGTGAAACACTTCCTTGGCCAGCCAGATCCCCAGATCTCTCTCCAATCGAGCATGTCTGGAATATGATGGGAAGGCGACTGCATCCACCAGGGAATGTCGATGACCTGGCCCGTCAATTGGAGCAAATTTGGCAAGAAATACCGCAGGAGATCATTATGGAGCTTTATCACTTTATGCCACGTCGTGTGGCAGCTTGCATTCAGGGTAGAGGTGGGTCAAAACCTTATTGAGCTCGTTACTTTGTAACTCAGTAACTCTGAAATAAATCATTCAAATTGTCTGAAATTTTAATCATTTCCTATTCTGTACATAATCTTCCTCTCCACCAATTTTTGTCTCCACCGGACAACTTTGTTCTAGGTCGTCTTTTTTTTTTGTTAATGAGTGTATATATAACAGTGAATACTAATCCACTATAATTTAAAAACGAAACTGTAAATCATTTCCAGAATCCAATCAGCCTCACAGTTTAGAGGAGGCAATGTTTCAAATTTTGATATTAGACACTACTTTTAAGTGTCTAATATTAGCTATTAAGTGATATATACGAAACGACCATTTGCAGAAAAACATTATAAACAGATTTAATAAGAAAAGAAAATAATACCGTAAAACAAGTTACAAATTTCGAAAACCTTTGGTGGGTTTCATCATCGGACTGCAAATACAAAAAAATATAAACGTATTTAAATATTTAAATATAAATATATAAACAACGTACTTCCTGATACTGCTTTCACCACTAAAGAAGAATCATCCAGAACGTTTCCTTTTCTAGACGTTTTAGTCGCGAGGAAGGTGACGATGTTTCAAACTACCGATTACCGTATCCAACGGCCGCTGAAATAACGTTTAACTACAATTCAGCTTTACCCTTCAGCTATAAAATCAATGTTTTACAGATGGCGGTACAAAGAGCAATGCGTGTATGTTCTAATGAAAGGTTGTTTAATGAAGAAACTACTACTATCAAGAAGATATTTAACTGTAATAATTTCTAAAATAATGTCATCGACACTTCACGAGCAGAGCTACCAGAGAGGCTCTCTGATACACTAAGAAGTCATGCTCTAAGAATGATGACAGTAAGTTTTTTATCAGTGTCCCATTCCATGAAGGTTTATGAAATAAACTTAAACCGATTATAGTTTCTGTGAACATCAAGACGGTATGCAAAGCTACCAACATACTCGGTGCAAGAATAGCTAATAGGCATAATAAGACAGTGTCTGATACCAGAGACAGAAAAGGTATTATTTAGGGTCTCCGTTGCAGAAACAGAGTTAAATCAGATGGATGTTATAAGTAGGAGAGACTAAACGTAAGCTTAAAATCCGACTGAATGAACTTTCGCCATCAGATAGAAAAATGACAAATCTCAAGCAGCAGATCATTGTTTAAACAAGATATGGATAGCGATCACAATGCTTCGCACCGTCTTTTGAAAATATAATTGATATTGCTTAAATATCCTTATTATTATAAATGTGATTGCTGGGAATGGAAAAGGCGCAATTGTTACGATTATTCTGATTGTTGCTGAGCTGTATTATAAATGTGATTGTTGCGAATGCAAAAGGTGCAATTGTTACGAATGTTGTGATTGTTACGAATGTTGTGATTGTTGCGAATGCAAAAGGTGCAATTGT
>JAFIDM010002131.1:18917257-18984465 GCA_023159025.1 Thereuonema tuberculata | reverse complement strand
GTTGCGAATGCAAAAGGTGCAATTGTTACGAATGTTGTGATTGTTGCTGAGCTGTATTATAAATGTGATTGTTGCGAATGCAAAAGGCTCAATTGTTGCGATTGTTGTGATTGTTGTGCTTAATGATAATTTAATGAGATTTTATTGGTACTTGTCCACAGACGGAAGGACAAACCAGGATTAGAAGTCTTCTTCTCAGAAGACTAAAACTGGAGACCAGTTGGATGTGGAAAATTCGTTGATTTTCGGATCGTAGAAAGACACATACGTTTGAAAGTTTTTGGAAACTGATCATCAAAAAAGGATAGCTATTACAACGTAAAGTATTGCTGTACTGGTTAATGGGAAAAACGATACCAGAAAGATGAAGAACAATATGGGAGGAAATTTTTTGTAACACTTTATTTTGCATATTTTTTTTTCCTTTCTTATTTGTGTGTTTACTTTCTTGGGTTCATTTTATTTCATAGTATATTATTTACTTATTTATTTATTTATTTATTTATTTATTTATTTATTTATTTACTTATTTATAATCCGTCTTTTTCCTTTCAGATTTTGATTCTTCCCTTTGAATTTTGTTATTGTTTTGATGCCTAATTGTCTGTATTGTCCAGTCTCACTGTCTCCTAACAATTAGAGTCAAATGCATCCGACGAATGCCCTGCCCCCTAAAGAATGAATGATCCCGGAAGTTGAGTCTTACCAAGGGCGTTTCCTCGGCAACAACGGTCTTATTAAATTTATATTTTTTTATATTTGTATTCGATGATAAAAATCGCTGTAGGTTTTCGAAACTTGTAATTTATTTATTTTCTTATCACCTCTGTTTCTAATGTTTTTGTGCAAACAGTCGCTTCATATTCATAACAGTTGCACATTAATACATTCATTACTTTAAGTTAGTCTCTTCTGTCGATGACAGCTTGAGTCCTCCAAATCTGTGGTTTTTGTTTATTTTTCTTTTTTATCACCATATATCTTCTCCACCAGGTTCTGTTTTGTGCTTTCTTGCACATTCGTTGTAAATCAGGAAGATCCATTGCCTTATATTATCACTGTAGGTGATGTTCTGTCTTACCGCTCTTTTTTTTTATTCTATCATACCTTTTGAAGAGTCTTCTGAAGGCTATCATGTCTTAGCAGATATCAAAAGTATTTCACTTTTTGCCTGCTAGTACTCAAAAGCTTTTGTTTTAACTTAACCATAGCGTTTGTCTTTTTTTTATGTCACTATATTCTAACTATATTGATCGCTTCGCTCCGGAACCCTTGCATATATCGCTTTAAAATGTCCCGCCAGTGAAATGCTGTTCTCACCATTAGAACTATTGGACTAAACAATGACTTCAAAAAAAAAATTTGAACTGTTGACATTGGACAATGTGCTTTCGTTATCCTGTGTTTACATCCAAGGACCATGTGCTTCTGTTGACATCCGACCGCCGTCGATGAACGCAAGAAAACGCTACCAGCATCTACTGATTGGTCTATAATTAGAAGACTCCGATTGATGCCCGATCTACGGGGTTCTCCACCCGTGGTTTTACCTTTGCTCTAATTGGTGGGGGTTTACTTAAAAGGAGGCTCTTGCAATTAATTGCCAGCATTGAAGATAGAATGTAATTTCGGCATTCCGAAACATGTCTGCTCATTTATTGATAAATGTACTTTATTTTGAATTTGTGTGTCTGCCTTTTTCTTTTAGTAAACTTAAAAAAAAAAAACTTAATTTATTTAGCAAATTAATATTGAGATCGGAAAATATATGACGTCCCAGCCAAGTTGTAGCCTTCCCCACTTAACTCAGGTGTGTGGCGGGTTGGCCCACACATCTGGGTTTGTCGCAACACACTTCAAGTTCAGTTTCCTAGATACTCCCTGTCCCGTGGGGATTCGAAAAATCCTGCCTTATTCCTTGTCTACATCATAAAGGGAATCTCTGCCAAAAATTTAGCTTTCTAGGTCCAAGAGTTTGAGTGGGCGTTGATGAGTCCATGAGTGAGTGAGTCAGGACATTTCTTTTTATAAATAGATTTTCATGAAGTTTGTTTTCTTAACCTCATTGATTAGTTCTTTATAGATTATATTTGGACCTCTTATTTTCTCATTTTCAACTGCTTATTATCCGAGATTCGTTCTTTACATATTACTCTATATTATTCAATATTATTTACATATGTTTCGATATCATGCTTAATTATGAAAATATGATCTACATTTTTTTTCGTACTTCCATTAATTGTACAGTTTTTTCTTGTTGCTCCGTAAAAACAATTTTTGAAACCATTATTGCACAAAAGTTTCAAGTATTCTGTACTGAATTGCTTTTATTCATTTTGAAAAGATCTATATTTACGTCGCCAATTAGTATAATTGGACAGTTGCTTAATATAATTTCAATTTTATGAAGGGATTCTCAAATTCTTCAGTAGATTTACCTTTCTTGGTGTTTGGTGGTTTATATATGTCTGAAATGTTAATAATTTGTGTTTGATAACACAAACACATTTTTGATAACAAACAATTAGGTTTTATTACAGAACTTCATGATAAATAACATGTTATGTGAAAATTCTTGAATCATTTTCCAAAAGATTTCCTTGCTCCGACGTTTTAGTAATTTGTAATTTAACATTTTGTTTACAGAATGACCGACAGAATAACGTTTTTATAATATGCGTTTTTATAATATATAATAGTAACATTCACCGGGTATCGTTGCTTCGCTCCGGAACCCTTGCATGTACAGCATTAAAAAAAAAAAAAAAACTTTTATTTAAATAGCAAATAAATATCGAGATCGGAGCATATACGACTTCCCAGCCGGTTGTGGGCTTCTTCGCGTAACTGAGGTGTCTTGCGGGCTGGCGCCAATGTCAATTTTTTTACATTTTTGCATGTATCTTGCAAACGCAGAGACGTTTGTGAATGACTGATATATCATTCGATAGAACTTTCAAATACCAACATTTTTTTAATATAATGTTCTCTTCCCACTTTTATACTTTTCGTTTAAATTGAGGAAAAGTCAAAATTTGACCCCATTAAAAGGAGCCATCTTGGAGACCAAAAAAGTTTTTCGAAAAGATTTTTGGAGAATTTTGTTTGTTTAAAAATATCTACATTTTATCCATGTGCATTATCAATATCATGTGCATGATCAATCTATCTCTTATAGTTTGATCACAAAATTGGAAAAAGTTTGTCTTATGACAGATATAATTACGTTTTTATAATAAAAGATAACTCTTCTTAAAACCAACATCTAGGAAGTTCCAAGTTTATCTTCAGACTCCTTGAGGCCGATCCACATCTCTGCGCCATATAGCAATGCTAATCATGTATATCGTTAGTTAATTTTTGTTAGTTAATCTTAATTTTACTGTCCTGGAAGATAAAAATATTTTTGATTTTATAAATTTACTTCTTGCTATTTCAGTTCTCCTCTTTAGTCCTTTGTGCTCTTACGATTCACATAATTAGATCTCCTAAGTATGGTAAGATCTTCCACATTATCCACAATTAGGAGGAGTTAAATATCTTGGGAGAGAGGCATACTCACATTGTAGAAACATTTTTCTTGAAACATTTTATTTCAAAGGCTGCCAGTCTAACTTTCTGTTGTATTGATTACAGGAGATTAGTTTGTGTTATTCATGGTTTATAAAATTTTGTTTTTAAAGAATTTTATACTTTATTACTTTTCCAGATTTTTTGTTTAAATGATTGAATGACTGAATTAATATTCTAGCAAAGTCATCGGGAATGTGGAATAGTTTTATCCAACTAATCACCTCTATACGTTTCGTGAAAACGATGAAAAATTGAACGTTTTTTGGAAATATTGTACATGTTTTAGCAATTGCGGTAGAATTTATTAATAACCATGTGCATCACCAACCGTGCTGGCGTGGCCGTGTGGTCTAAGCGGCGGTCTGCCGTTGCGGCCAGAGTGCCAGTACCCGGGTTCGAATCCCGGTCGTGGCGTGGCTGTTTCACTTTCCTTTCATGTGTTTGTCTGCTTCTTCTCTGTCCCTTGTCTCTTCTCTTCCCATCACCCCAGTCACCTGGTCAGTCGGGGTGATTACGACCAGTGTTCCCGCCGTTCTTAGGAGGAACGCCTTGCGTCCCGCCGTGGACTGACATACAAGACCGAAATAATAATAAAAAAAAAATGGGCATCACCATTGTATAATTATAGCTTTAGAAAATGTATTTAAAAATACCTAGAAAATTAAAAACTTAAATGTAACTTAATCAATGTAGTTTTATTCATGTAGAAAATGTGTTGATTCAAATTAAAAAGGGGGACCATACACATGGAAAACAATGCATATATATTTAATATATTCATAATTTGTCACATGTTCCGAGGCCTCTTTACAAGCCTTTTCTTCAGACTACAATAATAGAATACAAACTAGGCTTTTCCTAAATTACAAAATGTAGTAACAAACATTAATAATAGTTTTTTCACAATATTCAAGTATTAAATAAGTGCATCGTACATTAGTATCCTATCAGTGTTGGTAAACAAAGAAGCTAATTACAATAATCTAATTAATGCAGCTGATATTGTAAGGCATTTGTGATCGATAGCTTGTTATAACATTTTTTAGCTTATATTAATAATTACTCATAAAATTTCCGCAAGTATGGATCAACAATTATACCAAAAATGAATGGTTTATCCACCATTAAATCATGTTATGTGATGTCGATAGAAACAAAAGACTTGCTGTTTTTATGAATATTGCTACCGGTGAAAGTGGCAATGGGACGTTTATCCACTGAACTCCGGTGGCCGGGGGTTGGGGTTTGATCTAAGTTCGATACTTGAGAGTAAATCTTCACCTGCATGAATCTTTATTAAGCTAAGGATAATCTCTAAACTTTAATAATCTAACTAGTGGAGTTCTCAAAACCCCAGCAACTCTACCGTTCAAGTTGTCCAAAGTGAAACGCATATGCTTCGAGAAAACCAATAACAACGTGTTGGTCAAAGATGAAGTTAATTACAATACCGATTGCACACAGTTCAGTTCGATTACGAAGAGGGGAAAGAGACTACAGTCCATAACACCTAATCATGTATCCCTTGGAGTTCAAATTAATCAGAACAAAATCTAGGATGTTCGCAAACTCCTCGTTACAAGGTACGGCGACGAATGGAAAGAAAACCCAGACCTGGAATTCTACAAGGGAATACTGGTGAATGATGAGGCAGAATATTCAGATTCCAGAACCGATAGTGAATGCGATTGCAACGGTACGGATGAGGAAACTATTTAAAATAATTCCCTAGAGTGCGAGTGAGATTATGTAAGACACATTTATTGCAATAAAAGAATGTTCAATTATGAATAGTGATAATACGAGTTAGTGTGAAAATTATTTTAAAAAATTATGGACATAAGAGTTAGCTAGGTGTTGTTATTAATCTTAAATCAGTAATTTTTACCAAATGGAACCAAATCCGGCCGCATTTCGACTTAATAGGAACAACGGTGAGTAGGAATTGCCATGTTTCTAGTAAGAAATTGTATTTCCGAGATATACGGCGCAAAATCTTACTTCAGAAACCCCTAACTCCAATTTATATATCGAACACCGCCTTCTCCCTACAAAAATGGAATATAACGTTAAAACTGCCAGAATCAGATTTTTTTTATTTGGGTCACTTTATTATTCTTTCTATAAACTAAAATTAAAAAATTAAATAAAAAGTTCATTTGTAAATTCGCAGTAATAACGTAATATCTAACAGATGATGTTGACGATCTCGTATTTTCGTGATTTCACGTAATTTACGCGAGAATAGTCATTATCCATGTCTTCTCACAAAATATTGAAATACTAAAATGAATTATAATACGGGGAAATGCATGAGACTTTTACTACATTTTAATTTAGTTTTAATAAATTGAAAACAGTCAATAAACAAACAATAAATTCATTATGTAGCATTTTCCTAGTGACAGACATTCAAAATACTAAATTCCTTGAGACCTCCTGAAGAGGCTAATGGCGAGATCTAGTGTTTTTCGTAATTTTTGCGCAAACGTGATCGTCAACATCTATCTGTTAGACATTAGATATAATTTTTCCTATTTTCCCAAAATTTTTAAGTTTGGAGATGGCGGGTTTTGAAACTAAGCTCCTCATATATATGCATTGTTTTCCGTGTGTATGGTCCTCTTTTTTAATTTTGAATGTAGTTTTATTCTACTAAAGTTATACTATACCGCACAAGGCCTTTCAGTTCCTGGGGTGCGCGAGAAGTTTAGGCTCCCAGCGATTCTCGACCAACAGGACTAGTTGAGTTCGGGTGGTCAGCCCCCAACGCTCGCTCTCGTTTAACCCCCATGTAAGAAACCCGGTATTCATTTCATAGAAGGCTGGGTGAACCCTAAGATCCGTCTGGTGGAGAAATAACGTGGAAAAATCCTCGACAACCGTCGGGAATTGAACCCAGGCTCCTCCAGTCTTTTATTTTACTATTATTCCGAAATAAAAATAGAAAAGATAGTGAGATATTTGTCATTGCGCATATTATTTATTTTAATCCTTTCTATTAGTTACGTTATATAGATTAAACTCAATACAAATCTAGATTGGGAATGATTACATAATCAGGTAAAATAAGAGTCTATAGTTAAGTTTTTTGACTTAAAATGATAACCAAAAATATAATTAAACACTAGCATTGTAATTAGCATTGTAGTCAAACAATATTCTAAAATTTAAATTTATTTCTAAAATAAACATGCGTAAATATATAATCCTGATCTAATTTAATTCTGTTCGTTAATATTTATTTAATAATAAAGAACAGGGTTGGTCGTTAAGTTCCCTTCTAGATAACCATTAGAATTGTCCTTATTATACTAGTTAACCATTGCAGCCTACACCATCTCTTGTTTCCTGCTTTATCCAGTCGTAATAGGAGCTTACTCGAGTATACAAGGAGGGTGTCATCTGCTGAGCACATTTCCACCCAATAGAAACGACTCCTACAAAAAACCAGCGACTTGTTACAGGATTCTGGATTAACATTGACGATCCTGAATCACCCTACAATAACAAAAATGAAATACATAAACATTAGCTGAATTTTAGTGTTTTGTCTATATAAACTTATTTGTTTTTATTTTAATATTAAGTGATATTTTGATTGAGTTTCTCCAATTCTTTAAGTTAATTAATATAAAAAAAAATTTTAGGAAAAAAATTGAGACTTTTTAAAACTAAATCTCTTTGAACATCAATGGGTGAGACAAAGTTGTTTATTAATGACATCCTAGAACAGCTATTTTACGCTAATAAGGCGATCATCAGCTAGTAGCAGTCACCAGTGCCCGTTTTCTGCGGCCGTTACGAATTTTTTTTGCGCTTAAAAATTCAGAATGGGCATTTAAATAAACATCAATGGGTGAGACCAAGTTGTTTACTAAATGACATCCTAGAATAGCTATGAATTTTATTGCCAGTTATCCTTTTGGCGAGTTTTTTATTGCTTATTTTAGCTTTTCAGGCTCCACATTGATTCCGACGACTTTTCCTATAGGCATGGATATCGAGACCTGTTTGTTTAATAATATTTACATCCGCATTCTGAATTTTTATGCGCTAAAAAAAATTATTAGTGGCCACGGAGCGCGTGCACATGAATTTTCTCTCCATTTATCTTTTGGGCGAGTTTTTTATTGTTTATTTTAGCTTTGCCGGTTCCAGATTGATTCCGATGATACCACTTTAAATTTCTTTGTTTTGTTTTTTTTGTAATATTTTCGAACTTAAAAGATTCGGAATACTGAAAAAGAATACTAAAAATAAAGTGTTAAATAGTGAATTTTACATTAAATAAATATTATACAATAATTATAGTTGAATTTAGTTAAATAGTTAAATAAAAATTATACAAATATCCGGGATTTACATAAAACTCCGAGCGAAGTTCCTTATGTTATTCGGATACTTTCTTCCTGATACTTTCTTAAGGGCATTTCATATGGCATGACAGAAATTCCGACAATAAATTCTTTGTACGGAATGTCTTCTCCGAGTGGTTTTCGGAGGCCATTTCACATGGCTCCCAAATCGTAGATAATTGTTCACATGAAATGACAGTAGTATCCGATCTAAAACTAAGCTGCTATTACTTCCTTTGGAGCGAAAGAAAAAAAAA
The DNA here is from genome assembly GCA_023159025.1 of Thereuonema tuberculata. Classification (NCBI taxonomy): domain Eukaryota; kingdom Metazoa; phylum Arthropoda; class Chilopoda; order Scutigeromorpha; family Scutigeridae; genus Thereuonema; species Thereuonema tuberculata. Next base: position 18,976,274 of record JAFIDM010002131.1, on the reverse strand, counting down.
CTGAAAATGAAAACTCCAATTTAGCCTTCTCGTTTTCTTTACGTTCAACAAAAGCATAAGACACCTTTACAAATTCTGAGAGGGTACTGGTACATCGGCACCGACATCTTGAAAATGAAAGGGAGAAGGAATTTGTTTTCCGAAGCTTTGCGTCTCCAAGCATCCACGATCAGATCTGTTTGAAGATATCACAGTCAGATCACCTATCTTATTGACCTAACTTTTCTCTCCCGCGTGTCATTACGTGTGTGTTGACAGTTTTCATGTTTTTTTGAATGTTTCAACTACATTAAAGTAGTTGAAACATTGAAAAAAAAACATGGAAACTGTCAACGCAGATGTAAAGTAGAATTAAATGTAGAATTAAATCTACATTCGAAAAGTATTTTATGAATTCTAAATAGATTTGCAGATAATTTACAAATACCATATTATTCACAAAACCCCCATCGTATATTTAGACCCAAAATCATTGCACATCTAGCGCCCATTCCTAAATTTTGACTGAAATAAAAAGATAAGAAACTTATTTGCTTACTAGACAAGAACTTTTTCCTCCATCATTCCAGAATGCACAAATCTGATGAGACTTTAAAGGATAATCAGGTTTTAACCTACGACAAACTAGTGGATCTCGAATAGGAACCTCAACTTTATTTAAAACCTGAGTGCCTCTTCCACCTGCAAAAATGTACATTTGTAAATTATTGGAATAAAGATTATCAATTATGTATTCAAAGAAAAATTAACATGGCACAGAGGAACAAATCATTATTAAGTTTATTAGAAAATCAATTTCTGATAGGAAAATAGCTAAATTTTTCTCGTTATACAGCTACTATTTTCAAAGGAACTTCTGCAATTGTTTCCTTTCATTCTTTCCTTTGTTATTCTGATACAATATATTAATGTTAAGAATTTGTTTGCATATCTCGATAACCCTTGTTTAATTCTTGAGATTTAAGTATCATAGGTTCAGATCTCTCGCGCTTAGGCGATCAGTTTTTTTAAAGGTCTATTTTATTTTTATATAGATGGGTATTTATACAATTGCCAATTAATTTAGGGATAAAAATTTTTAATTTTATTCTTATTGATATATTGTAATGTAATTTTCCATTATTCATTAATCTAGTCCGAATTAATTTCTTCATTCTTTAAAATAGAATTGTACTGGACAAAAATTCCTCATTAACAGAATGGAAGTTTCAGTATAGGCCAGTCAATAAAAACATCGAACATCGCAAACGCGCATGTATCTACGATTTTTTTATATGTTGTTAGGACCCCTGAGAGTAGTTTACACCCAAGTTTGCAACCCTGAAAACCCTGTGCTACTCCCGTGGTGTTCGAAAAACTGCGAAATTCTGGCACTTGTTTCAGGGTTTGCGAAAAAACTACCGTACGGAAGCATTTTTCGAGTATCTTCTTGGTATACTTTTGTAAAGCAAACTAAATTTGCTACAATTTGAGCCCAACCCGAGCTCTCGAGGTCCATTGGTTGCCGAGATACAGCCAGTCAAAAAGGGGCAATTGTTTCCAAAAAGTGAAAAGTTATCGGGAGGGTCATTTTCCAAGACATGTAGCGGCTAAACGAATGGTCCTACAGAAAAGTCATAAGAAAGGAATTTGTAGAGAATTGAATTAGCTTCAAGTTGATTCCAAAATGGTGCTTTTAGGCCTCATAGTTTCCTCAAAAACCAAAAATAGTAAAACATCGAATTTTGGGAAAATGATGAAAACATGGTACTGAATAATGTTGGTATGGATTTCGTTAAAAAAAAGTTAGGCCAGTCAATATCGACACAAAAAAGGCAAATATCGCAAACGCGCATGTATCTACGATTTTTCAATATGTTGTTAGTACCGTGAAACCCTGTGCTACTCCCGTGGTGCTCGAAAAACTGCGAAATTCTGGCACTTGTTTCAGTTTATTCGAATTTAATGTTTGAGATGTAAAATATGGCTGCAAATAAACATAGATAAAAAATCATACATTGAAATATAACACAATACATGAATACATACAGAATACATAATAACCCCGGAATGCAGAAGAGTCCCGCTAAGGTACTCCACAAATCTAACGATAATATGGGCGAGTACTGCAACGGGTCTCCTTATTCTGTGGCTCTTGGAAATTATATGTAGCCGTGTAAGTGAGACCGAAAACTGTGTGCAATGCCTATGTGAAAAAGGGACAGCATGAAAAAGGTTACAAAAGTTTTGTACTGGTGCCCTTCTATAGAAATCGTTTGTGCCAGGTCCCTGGCAATCGGATCTGTTGTTAGTGAATAATAACCTCGGAAGCGGGAGGAGCACTAAATCAGCGGAACGCCTGCGACGCTCTGCTTCTCTCTCCAGCGATACCCATCAAAGTTCCCCAAGCAAAACTGTTCTCAAATAAATGTAACAAACGTCAACTGATCACCGTGATGCGTAACCTATCAAATTCAGAGAGGCTGGGTATCGAGGTACATCAATCTCAAGAGGATGCTGATGCTGATATCGTGAGGACTGCCCTCTCTAAGAGCTCATCGTTCGACCAAGCTTTCATCATTGGGGAGGACGTCGATCTACTGGTCCTCCTCAACGGCTTAAGCTCTGAACAGACGAACGTGTACTTCCAAAAAGGCGGCAGAGGTGGGTCCAATATCCAGCAAATTCCTTCACGTGTGGAGAAATGCAGGGTCCAGGAGGGATGGTTGTGTTTCTGCATGCCATCAGTGGGTAAGACATCACCTCTGCCCTTTTCTGGCAAGGCAAGATGAAGTGGTGCAATGTCCTCAAACAAAACCCCCCACTGGATAGACCTCGCCAGCATTTTCCTTGATCCAAACTACAACCAGGAAGACGTAGGAAATGCTGGCGAGAAGATCTTGATGAACCTCTACGAAGGAGATGAGGAAACGCTGAACACCTTGCGATACTCAGCATTTGCAAAATCGGCAGCAACGGCCAAAGTCAACCTTGCCCGCCTCCCCCCCCACCCGCCACAGCGGCAATTTCATTCTTGGAGGACCTACCACTAGGTGCAAAAATGGTTGGAGGTCGACAAAAACCCGTGTGACTGGGAATGAACCACCAGCGAACAAGGTTTCATGCCCGTTACTATTTGCGCAGAGCCCGCTCCTCAGACCCTGCTTAGAATGATGGCTTGCAAATGCAAGAAAGGGTGCTTAGGGTCGTGCACTTGCAGAAACGCAGGGCTCAAGTGCTCTATCCTATGCTCCTTTTGCCAAGGGCGAAGTTGAACAAATGTCACCCCGATCGTCCTGGCCGAGGAGGACGAGGATGTGGACGGCCCAACACCATATGACGACCCGTTTCCACCTCCAGAAAACGTCGTCCCTCCCCCTGTGATCCACACTGGATGAGACCCGGTCTTTCCAAAAGGGCAAATTCTAAACTACTGCGGTGTTTATGCTTGACTGTGTAAATAGTATTTTCTTGTTTACGTTTATGTTTCCGCTGTTAATTTAATTTTACGTTTATTTGTTTACTGCATGTTTCTTTGAAGCCATATGTTACATCTAAAATGCTAAATTCACATTCTTGCACGTTTTTTTAACGAAATCCATGCCAACATTATTCAGTAACATGTGTTCATCATTTTCCCAAAATCCGATGAAAACTATTTTTGGTTTTTACTATTTTTTTGGTTTTTGAGGAAACTATGAGGCCTAAAGGCACCATTTTGAAATCAACTTGAAGCTAATTCAATTCTCTACAAATAACTCTCTCATGACTTTTCTGTAGGATCATTCGTTTAGCCGATACATGTCTTGGAAAATGACCTTCCCGATAACTTTTTACTTGTTGGATACAATTGACCATCTTTGACTGGCTGTATCTCGGCAACCAATGGACCTCGACAGCTCGGGTTGGGCTCAAATCGTAGCAAATTTAGTTTGCTTTACAAAGGTATACCGTAAAGATACCCGAAAAACGCTTTCTTACGGTAGTTTTTTCGCAAAACCTGAAATAAGGGCCAGAATTTTGCAGTTTTTCGAACACCATGGGAGTAGCACAGGATTTTCAGGGTTGCAAACTTGGATATAAACTACTCTCAGGGGTCCTAACAACATATAAAAAAATCGTAGATACATGCGCGTTTGCGATGTTTGCCTTTTTTTTGTGTCGATATTGACTGGCCTAGTAAGTTATTACAGTCAATTAAATTTGCTTTGAGGTGTTTATGTTTGTTTTAATCTATTGCATTCATTTCAATTTTAGACTCAAAATATTTCAGAAGTACTAAGGGTGGCAAAAGTTACCCCTCCTTCAGATCTAAATTGCCTGATTTCTACGTGGAATACCTCTAAAAGAGTTGTATCATTTTTTTTAAGTGCCATGTGAATGATACTGAAATACGGAAAATTATGACGCCCTATTCTCATTGGATACTAATGCCGGAGATGACATCAATAATTCTTCAGAGAAGATAGAAAATGCCACCGAAGATGAAGAAAGAGATGACTCCGAACCTGATGGATATCATTAAGACGAGAGAGCCATTCGAGAAAATGTAAATAGTGACGATTCAGAAAATAAATCTATATATCACTTAGAAGAAGAGAAGAGATGAGACAACCTCATATTCGAGCAAATACTATGACTGTAAATAAAGAGCCGTCTTCGTACGAAGAAGCAGTAAGTGGTTTCAATAGCCACAAGTGGAAAAAATGCATCGAGAAAGTATTGAAAAGTATAACAGACCATCAAGAGTGGGTTGAGACACGGATTCGTGATTATGCACTTTTCTTAACAACCCAGTGGATTTTTTAAGATCAAAAGAAATACCCAGGGAGACTTCACCAAATACAAGTGCCAATTAGTGGTCAATGGTTATCTTCAGAGATCAGGTGTAAATTTCGAAAAAAACCTAAACTCCCACTCCAAGCCTGGATATAATTAAGTTACTGCTTGAATTAGCCATAAAGGATAAACTAGAAATTCATCAGTGCGACGTAAACAGCGCTTATTTAAATGGAGAAAGCAAAATTTATGTATATTTAGCGATGAATATTTAGAATAATTTAGATTAATTGATAGCGATGTATATTTAGAAATTCCTAAAGGAGTAGCATTGAAAGAACCCAAAAATGATGGACTTCTAAAAGATTTGTACAACTTGAAACAAGCAGACCGCAATTGGTATATAACCATTAAAGAGAAATTAAACCAAGAAGGATACAAAAGTGAATTCCGAAGATATTAATGACACTGAATTTTTAAATGAACATGACCATTTAAAATATAGATGCATTTTGGGAAGTCTAACATACCTAGGCATCTGTAGCCGACCAGACATAAGCTACGCAGTAAACCGATGTGCTGAGAAAAATAACAGTCCAACAAATGCCGATTTTATAAAGATGAAAAGAATAATGCGATACGTAAAGGGTTCATCAAATTACAAGATGATCTTTCAGGACAATCACAACGACTTAATGCGGACGCGAGCTTAGCGAATCGCAAGGGAAGCAAATCAACAAGTAGTTTCGTTATTTTTCTAGGGAGTTGCATCATTGCTTGGATGAGCAAAAAGCAATCCATAATTTCGCATTCAACCCAACAGGCAGAGGTCATAGCCTGCTACGACTGCAGTCGATTTATTATGAGCTGCAAGAATATCTTTTCTGAGTTAGAATATGACAAAATCACAAATAAACCAGTTATTCTACATTGTGATAATCAGCCAGCTATCCGAATGATAGAGGGTAATTTCAATCAAACACGTAGTAGACACATTAAGCTGAAATATCGTGTGATAAAAGATCTTGTATCTGATAAAGATATATGTTTAAACTATGGAGAAAGCAATAACAACAAAGCAGACATATTTACCAAAAGTTTATCCAGTGTTCCAGTGTTTTTACTTCATACTGGGTCATTCCCTGTGTACAGATTGATCGGTATAGATGTGTGAAGAGATATGTTGATATGTTCCGATGAATGTTGGTTGATATAGATGATATATAAAGATCATAGCTAGTATACGATATTCTTGGCGACGAATTAATTGTGACTATTCTTTAAAGTGAAGATATCCAAATTCTGATAACTTGTGACTCTAGAAAGTGCAACATAAAGTTCTCCGTGAGTGAAGACATCATTCTCCAAATAGATGGCAACTTTATTTAGAGTCTGTCCTTGAGATTTATTGATTGTAAATTGCCTTCTTGTAAAAGTGAATGAAAATAGATTATCGCTTGGTTGCATAGACATCCTATCAATGAAAACAAAGTTTCGTTTGTTAGTTCCTGTTATAATCTCGGCTTCTATGAGATGTTTATCGAATGAACGACTTTTAAGTTGAGTGGCGTTGCAGAGTTCAAACTTGGGATTGATTTTTCACAACAATTTTATTATTGGAGATCCAATCTTCAATGACAAATGATATGGAGGAATACCTCTGAAATTCAATGAGTTTAGATACTCAGGCGAATAGAGATATTCGTGTTGTGGATTATCAGAAGTGTCAATTTTATCCACTCTTAAGTACTCTCTAGTCTCTCTTTCTATTCTTTCACTTATCATTCGATTGATTTTTATCGACACTCGCTCTACGTAGTGAGAATTGTCCATTCATTGATTTCAGGTAAGATATTTTCTATGAACTGTTTGAATTGTTTTATTTCTCGGCAAAGATTATCAGACAATATTATCATTCCTTTTTACGTGGTTTTCGATTGATTTCGATTCTGAGCAAATATTCGGCAAACTTTCTCTGATTCTGGTCATCTTGGTTGATGAGACACATGTTTATCAAGAGTTTCTTAACTTTTATGTAATTTCAGGCTTTTATGTTACAGATAGTGATTTTTCAGAAATCTATATAATATAAATAGTGCCTCTTTCATTCTTGACTGTCTTTTTTTATTCCAGTTGATTCTTTTCAGTGGTTTTTAAGTTACAAATAGGGATAGTTTTTGAGTTACAAATAGTGATGGTTTTTGAATTTCAAATAGTAATGGTCTTTGAGTTTAAAATAGTGATTTTTCAGAAATCTATCTAATAGAAATAGTGCCTCTTTCATTCTTGACTCTCTTCTTTTTATTCCAATTGACACTTTTCAGTGGTTTCTGAGGGATTTTTTCAGCATTCTATCTAATAGAAATAGTGTTTGTTTCATTCTTGACTCTCTTCTTTTTATTGCAATTGATTCTTTTCAGTGGTTTTCAAGTTATAAATAGTGATGGTTTTTGAGTTATAAATAGTGATTTTTCAGTAATGTACGTAATAGAAATAGTGCATCTTTTATTCTCGACTCTCTTTTCTTTATTCCAATTGACACTTTTCAGTGGTTTCTCAGGGATTTGTCAGCATTTTATCCAATAGAAATAGTGCTTGTTTCATTTTTGACTCTCTTCTTTTATTTCAATTAATACTTTTCAGTGGTTTTTGAGTTACAAATGGTGATGGTTTTTGAGTTTCAAATAGTGATGATTTTTGAGTTTCAAATAGTGATGGTTGTTACAAATAGTGATTTTTCAGTAATCTATACAATAGAAATAGTGCTTCTTTCATTCTTGACTCATTTTTTTTCCCCAAATTAATGTATTACAGTGGTTTTTGAGTTATAAATAGTCATGGTGTCACAGTTTTTTTTTTATTCCCTTTTTTTTTCCTTCCAAACCATGCCACTTTCTTTTTATTATTATTATTATTTTTCCCCTTTTTATTCTTTCTCTCCTTTTTTCTTGTGTTGTTGCTTTCCTCTTAAATTTTCCTTTCTTTTTCTTCACTCTCGAGAGAGCTGTGATTTACCTTTATAATGTAAGAATTTTTTTTGTTATTGTTTTATTATTTTGTTCTATTTTCGTCTGCATGAGAATGAATTCTCTTCGAATCTTGTTAATTTGTATTTCCGCTATATTTGTTTTTCTAGATAATCCATTTAGACATTCTGTCACATGTAACCTGATCACAGCGTAACGTCATTATGTCGCGGGTTTTCGTAAGCTAGACTACGATTGGTGCGTTTGTTTCCGAGTTGGAGGTATTTGTATAAAGAAAAGAGATAATCGCTGACAAGATGATGAGAGGAGAAAGCAATGAATTTCCCTCCTGTGACTTTTTTTTTTTTCTGTGGACTCACTGCTACGTCGGGTGCAGATGGGAACCTATTATCTTAAAAGGGCAATACTTTATCCCTGGGTGTGTGATCCGTCACGGTCGTACGTGCGTGCAATTATTCGTCCGCATTGGTGGTGCTGTGTGGTGCTGGCCGCTGAGTTCGGTTACTCACGTGGAGAGAAACACGGTGATAGGGCCTAGGTATCCAATTGTGGCGACTACCGAACAAGTCATCAGTAGGAAGGACAATTATCACCCGACAGATCATCAAGATGGAAGGTGTTGTTCTTGAGGATTGTGGAGACATTCAGCAGACTGCAAGTAACTCTATTTATATGTTATCTCGCATTGGAGCTCCTCAGAAGAACCTACCTAAATCATCCTGTAGTTAAACGAACTAGTACAGCAGCTTCCTAGATGTTTTTTTTTCTCTTCACTCACATTGTGTTGATGCCTACTCTCTGGAAAGGCTCGGTCGAGAGGTGAAGCTCTATTTTACCTTTATCATAGTAGTTTTAGGAATTTAGTCTTGTTTAATACATTTCCCTTAACGTAACTGTGCTTGCATTATTTTGAAAGGTTAACGTGAGGGTTTTGAAAAGAAAGGGAAAGGTTTATCACCAATCTGAGAGATGTGATTCCGTTTACTGTTTGTATCTATAACCTTTATTCGTCCAATACATTTCTTTATTTCTTTTGAACCTAAAGTAGTTTTTTCTTCTTATTTATTTCATTCACCTTTGATCTAAGTTGGGAAAGAGTTTTGAGCCCAGCACTCTTATACCTTCTACCTGTCTTAATTATGCTTCCACGTGCTGATTATTCTGTGTTAGTCATTTTATATTTCATCTTCTTAGAACCGTTACAAATTCTGGTAGCGAAGAGAGTGTGGTTGGTGTTGATTCTCCCTTCTTTGTTTTACCCTGAGGATGCAAAATCAATTTTATACTCCGAAGTCCGGATCTCTGGTTCTTCATATTCATTTAATATGATCTTGTCCTCATTCACCTATTTGATTTGATTGCTATTGTAGCTTATCTAGTTTTTGAACTTTATAGTCTGAATATCGGCTCTGAAAGCCTTAGTTTAGTAGTTATGTGGTGTTATGATTTGCCGTTTTGTTTGTGCCGGGAGGTGTTCAGTTGGCATGCGGACCGCAGCATTCTTTGTAATTTGGCAGCTTGTTGTATTTTCATTTTGATCACATCTTATAGCGTTGCTTTCAGCTACCTTGGAGAAGCTGGGTTTTAGTTATTGTTGGACTGGTGTTAGAGACGAGGGAGGGGGTCGGCGGATGAGAATTTCGGGCCACTCTGGAGATGGTTTGATCCATCCATCGGTTCTTCTCCTGGCGCTGTTTTAGTCTAGATTTGTTTAGAGGTTGCTTCGGTTTGATATATTTGACGTCTCTTTTTCTCTCCGATTGCATAACTTAATTTTTATTTTCGATCCAGTTCTGTTTCCTGTACCTTATATGATGGCCTTGCTCGATGTTTTGACATGTTGCCTGAGGGTGATCGTTATGCTTTGTAGTTTGGTAGACCTAAGCAAGGTTGTATTTGACGAAATTTTGGCACCTCCTTCTTTGGGTCTGTTACCATGTGTGGGTTTCTCTTTTGACGTTGACCACGTGCGTTGATGCAGGTTCATCAGCGGAAGTCACCTCTCTTTCTGATTCCGCGATCTGAAAACATAAATTTCGGCAACCAGTTTCCACATTCCTTGGAATTAGATGTAGCTGTCGTGGTCGTAAGTCCCTTTCGTTTGTATTTTGTTGGGCTTTCCGCTTCTTTATCCTATTTTTCCCTTTGGCATCAATCAATGTCCCCTTTTGACTAAATGTTTGACTACTGAACTATCGTTAGGCTCAGTAATAGTTTTAGTTAATCTTTAGAGCGGTGCGTGTTTTTGATTTAGTGCGTTGTGCTTATCTTGGTGGTCGTTTGAAGATGTTAGGAGTGGTCCCCTGATCGGCCATTTCGATTTCGAATGGGTTTCCAGATCCGCTCCTTTCTTGCGCCGATCAGTGTGTGAACTAGCTAGTGGACTGCTTTCGCTTTACGATGACCGTTTTGTTTTCGGTTCTTTTCCTTCACCATTGCACTTGCGATGCTTGGAACCCAGGTTGATGCTTTCCCTGTTCCGCATTCGGCTTGTTGATCTGGGTGGGTTTGCTCAGTAGTCAACGTCTTGGACACGCCAGGTGCATACTCAAGGGTCCTTGTTTTGGTTGACAGCAGCCTTCCCAGGTAATGACGTACCTAATGTATGTAAGTCCCCTCCATATTAGTTTGCCTGGGCATTCTGCTACATTTGGATTAACATTCCGTTACACATCACTCTCACCTTCATTGCAGTAGGTAAATTTATGTTTTGGGGTTCATTGAGGTTTGTAAACAGCTTTTGTGGTTGGTAGTGTTCCCGTAAGGTTGGAGTTGTAATTTACCTTTGTACCTGCAGTTCCTTCCTTTGCATTAACCTTCGGTCAGGGAGATTAACTTTGGTTAACTTTTCGGTCAGGGAGGGATGTGTCACGGTTTTTTTTATTATCCACTGTTTTTTATTACTTCCAAAGTGTGCCACTTTCTTTTTTTTATAATTTATAATAAAATTTATAATTATAATTTATAATTATAATTTATATTTATTTTTTTTCTCTTTTTATTCTTTCTCTCCTTTCTTCTTGTGTTTTTGCTTTCCTCTTATAATTTTGCTTTCTTTTTCTTCACTCTCTGGAGATCTGTGATTTATCTTTATAATTAAGAATTTTTTATTATTGTTTTATTATTTTGTTCTATTTTCATCTGCTTGAGAATGAATTCTCTTTGATTCTTCGTTAATTTGTATTTCCGCTATATTTGTTTTTCTAGAGAATCAATTTAGACATAATGTCGCATGTAACCTGATTGCAGCGTAACGTAATGAAACCCTCTTTTGGAGTGTTTCAGTTGTTCTTTAGCTATCTCAAGTTTTCCTAAGGGGTTGTAATTTAGTTTGGGAAGTTTTAATGGTCTGTATTTTTTTTATTGTGGAATTTCGGGATTTTTTTGCTATTATGTTTGTTTTTTTTGCTAGTTGGAGTTCAACTAGCGTGGTTTTGTTTTGAATCTATGGTTCTATTTTGATGTGTAGCCTATTTCAGGGAATAGGTACTTCTTTCCTCTAATTATGATACATCTTCTTTCTCCCCCTCCCCTTTTTCTAGGTTCTTTCCGCAGAATGAGATAAATGTGAATTAATGCTTTTGGCTTCTTTTTGCATGGGTCCTGTATTTAATCAATTAAGCATAACGATGTGTATAAACTATGAATAAGAGTGAGATTTTTATATAAGACTTATTTTCAAGTCAGACAATTAAAATTATTTGTAAAAGTGTATTTTCTATATCTGCGAGAAAAAAAAATCCTCTCCCCTTTTTTTTTCCTCCAGTGAGATATGTTGCTATGGCAATGGGATAACGTATTATCTCGCGAAGACTGCGAGAAATAGTGTAAAGAGAGAAAAAAAATTTGCGGCACTTGGTTACACACATCGAAGGAGGCATGTGATGGCATATGATCTCTTATCGGTCACGAAAGGAGAGGGGGACTTTGTAAGTTATATGTCTTCAGCCTATTTTAACTAACATTTTTAACGTTAGGGTTTTTGTTAAGTAATATGAAAAGTCACTAAGTTGAAACCTTAGTTTACTAGCTGATGACTTACCTTGAAGAAAGAAAAATTATCTGTATTAGAACTCTAATGGGGAAAATAAGAGTCCGCCATGTTCCAACGGATTTTTCACCAATAGTTTCAGGACATATCAACAGAAGTGTTTAAGATATCTATCCGAACTATGAAGGTGTGCAGACTATACATTCTATCTATGAGTAACTGTAGAAAAACGATGTGGTTCCGAAGACTGGATTCAGCATTTCTCTTTCCTTTCGGTGATAAAAATGCTAGTTCGAGTGATTCCTAAGAGGGATATTAGCAGCTACAAGTTCTACGAAATGCCTACGAAATGCCAAGATACTGTCGTATCTTGTTACAGATAGAAGACAAGTGGAACAGTATGTAAATATTAAAGTGCTCGTTATTCTAGTGTTTAAAAGTCTGTGCTTCTATCAGTGTATTTAAAAAAAAAAAAAGATTTGGAAAGATACAAAAGTTCTGTATCTACTATATTTAATTTTGTGTTCATCTTGGGTCTACTGGACTGAAAATAGTAATCTATGCCTGTACAGTATTTATTCACATAATGATAGTAGTGAAAGTGCTAGTGATTGTGAATAAGAAGAAGACTTCAAAATCTCCTAAAGAGAAAACATGCCAAAGGGTATGTACTTTTGTGATAATTTTAAGATAGTATCTTATGATATTAAAGTTTCATATAAAAGTTAAAGAAAGATTTTTGATTGTTACTTAAGTATAAAGCTATAATAATCTCTAAAACTGGTAAATTAGATAAATAATGATATGGGTATTATATCTAAAGAAGTTTTGTATAGAAGAGTAAAAGGATCCTTTATTAAGTTAATGTATTTTAGATTTAAGGCCTTGATGTATTTAAGAAGGGATAGTGTAATAAGAAGCCAGGTTTTAATAAATCTTCTTGGTGTAGTATTCAATAATTGGTTTGTTTTCCTCTTTCCTTTAAGGCAGTTTGAGGTTGTTCAGTTTATTTTGTTAAATGGGCTCAGCATTCTTTGGTTATACTTTTGAGTAAGTACACTATGTTACTACTGCTCGTAGCATTTTTATTTAGACCTTTTTGTAGGTACGCTACAGTAATTACATCGTGGATTTTCGCAAGCTAGACTATGATTGGTGCGTTTGTTTCCGAGTTGCAGGAATTTGTATAAAGAAAAGAGAGGGTCACTGACGAGATGATGAGAGGAGAAAGAAATGTATTTCCCTCCCGTGACTTTCGGTTTTTTTTTCTGTGAACTCGCTGCTACGTCGGGTTTGGACGGAAATCTGTTATTTTCGAAAAGGCAATACTTAATCCCTGGGTGTGTGATCAGTCACGGTCGTATGTGCGGGCACTTATTCGCCAGAGGTCATCACAATGTGGGGAGGGCAGCTGAGCTCGGCTACTTACAAGGAGAGAAACACGATGATGGGGCCTAGGTATCCAACTGTGGCAACTACCGAACAAGTCATCAGTAGGAAGAACAATCATCACCCGACAGATCATCAAGATGGAAGTTGTTGTTCTTGAAGATCATCGAGACATTCAACAGACTAAGTAACTCTATTTATGTGTTATCTCGAGCTTGGAGCTCCTCAGAAGAAACTACCTAAATCACCCTGTAGCGAAACGAACTAGTACAGCAGCTTCCTAGGTGGCTAATAGATAGCTCCTATTTCGATTCTAAGCCGAGTCAAACTTTCATCTTGTTCGAGTGAGGAGAAAAAAGATAAAAGAGCTAAATAAATAAAAAGAAAGGAGTAGAGAACTTTGCTTGAGAAGCCATTTACGCCATAAGAACCCGAATCACATCTGATTAGATTTCTAAAAAATAAGCTTTAATCTTTCATTTTATTATTGATATTGTTGAAAACTTGCTATTTTTGTCATGACCATGCTTTTATACTTTACATGTATTTATTTATACTAGCCAGCCGGCGCAAGCAGAACCTCTCTGGCTTTTGAGTTTCAAATAGTGATGGTTTTTGAGTTAAAAACAGTGATTTTTCAGTATTCTACCTAATAGAAATAGTGCTTCTTTCTTTCTTGACTTTATTGTTTTATTCCAACATCCCCATGTTCACGTGCTTATTTTTTTATATCACATAGAATTTGTAAGAATATTACATTTAAAATATTCGAAACGTTTCGGCAATTATAGTTCTAAATGTCATTTTCGAATTACAATAAACAGACGGATTGCGAATAAATAAACAATCTTGAGATTAAAACAAAAACGTTGAATACATTCATTATTGATGGGGGGAAAGGGAAAGGATACCTAAGTCAGAAACCATAGAGTGAGCTGTAATCCCTGTGGACTAAAAGATAAGACGTCTGACTTTGGATCAGAAGGTTGCAGATTCGATTCCCGTCGCCGACGTTACATTGTAAAGATTATTTCTATTTTCCAGTCTCACAGGAAATTGCACCGCACACAGAGACAGAAAGACAAACAGTGAAATAAAAGATTTTAGAACTATAGATTAACTTGCTTTTCATTTCTAGGCCTGTTTTGACATTTCATTTCACATTAGTCTATTGTTTGTTTGTGATTTTTGGAATTCAGTTATGTTATTGTTAGCAATAAATATTAATATAATATTAATACTATATTGTATTAACATTACGATTTATTTGCTTAACGTTATTGTCTTTGCATGTCATATGTATTCCAAACACAGGTGCGATTTAAAAGACCAGTTGCTTTAATGGCACCATCGCCGTGCTGTGCCATTGACGTTGTTGCTAAGACATTGACCTCTCACCTCTGAGTACCGAGGTTCGATTCTCATGTGGATTTTGTGATGGTAGAGGATCCGCGCTGGACAGGTTTTCTCGAGGTTCTCGCATTTCCCCTGGAATTCTCTATCATTCTGTCTTCGTCTTTCTTTATTTCCGTGGGATAGCACAACAGACCAACGGTTGGGGTGCTCTGCTTCCCTGCCACACCAGACTCACCACATACATATAATGGCACCATTGCTAAAGTTTTATATTAACATAAAAATAAAATATTAAAAAAAGAGTGAAAAATCACAAATATATATTACACCTTAAAAAACAATATAAATAAAAGGAATTTATTTCAACATTATCTCATAAACTAAAGATTTCATACTGCGTTTTGTGAAAAGTAGTACAATTTAGGCAACCTTACACTACTTCCTGGATTAGACAGTACATCTTCACAGTCTGCATCATCTCCACCGCAGGACCAACGTTTCCTTGAACATCCACAGTCTCTATGACCTTCAGGATTGTACTAAAGAGCCTGCAGTGGAGATCTATAATTGGGTATTCTTTTTTAGCGTTTCCAACAATATTGACTTGTAAATTTGGATTTTCCTTTAAAAGTATTTTTTTTGTTTAAGTTCAAGGCTAATATTAGCAGCATTTAATGAATTATCTACATTAGAATATTGTGTGAATATTATCCTTAGTGAAGTATTCTTTTTAATTAAATATTCCATTTTCTAGCAAAAACTGTAAACCATACCTACATATATATATATATATATATATATATATATAGAAACAGTGATTTGTTTTTTGATATTAGCATTTTCAAATCCCAGATCACTGTCCGGCTATATATATATATAAGGAGCCGGACTCGTATATAAAGTCCGACAATGATGTGGGATTTGAAAATACTAATGCAAAAAACACATCATTGATTTAAATATTTGCTTTTCGAAACTCGAAGGGTATGCTTTGAGTTTTGCCTATTTGAATATATAGATCTATCTATCTATCTATCTATATATATATATATATATATATATATATATGAGCCATTCTGAAATTAAGTGGAATTTTTTGTCCCCCCTAAGTTTCTATCTTAAAAAACTGATTTATATAAGCTTGATAATTTTTTATAAATGGAACAAGATTGTATTAAAAGATCCCAATATTATTTTATGAAAATAGTTTTACATTTAAAAGTAAAACACTGAGAAGTGTACGAAATGTAACCTCCATGGATTTTCCCCACCGCTGTTTTTTCAACATTGCCATGTGCTTTATCGAAAAATATTATGAAATTTTTCAAAAAAAACCTCAACAACAATAATAAATTATATAAATTAAAGTCTACACCAACTAACATTTTAAACATAAAAGATTTAAATAGCCTAATTTTAACTCAAAAGTTGTCCACGGGGTTGAATGTAACCACCATGGAACATAGATAAAAGTTCTGAAAATGCTCACTGGGCAGCATTACTGTTCAGTAGTAGAGCTGTAGTGAAGGAGAAGGCAGCCTTCTTGAGTAATCTGTTGATTCGTTTGGATCTCATGTGTGTTATTTGCTGTTAAAAGACCGGATTGCCTTTATTGCCAGGTGAGTTCTTTTTCTCTTTGTAACCTCCATGTGTTCAACAAATGTTGTATGTCATATGTTAAAACTTTAACTTTAAATTGTTTATTTTGGAAATACCTGTTATCTTTCAGGAAACATAAGCTCTGAATCTACGGATTTATAGGTTATGAACTACATGTGACTAAATAGGTAAGTGTAACCTCCATGGAGGTAACTCCCATGGATAATAACATCCAAGGTGGTTACTTCTATCCATGGGGGTTACACTTAATGCAATTTAAAACATAATAGGCTTATTTTATTAATAGGCATAATAGGAAGGTTTATTTAAACAAAACTTACTTTTAATACATTTTTCCACTTTAGTAATATGGACTGTATTAAAATTTATTTCATAAGCAGGCTTATTTCTGGCAAGTTTATGCCTATTTCATTTAAAAATTTATTACTCAAAGAACAACTAAAATTCATTTGTTGTTTACTCATTAAATATTTACCACATTAAATATTTACTTATTAATTGTCAATTTTTGCAATATTCAGCTGGTTTAATTTAAAAATACATTTTTTCTTAAAATGGCAAATTTTTAATTTGATTTTTACGAAAGATACACATTGTTATTTTAGTAACTCAAAGTAATTTTTAAAACATTTTGAGGATGTCATTTAAAAATTATGATTTTGTGGTAGCGGATTTTTATGTTAATTAATGTATGTACTATTATATAATACTAATTTTATATTAATGCTCGCATTAATTAAGGCTGCAGTTTGGCTAGTATTTAGTTTGACTTTTTTGCATTGGTCTCAATTTATGGTTGTTGTTTTTGTTTTTTTTAGATCAAAATGAGTAAAAAGAAAAAGATCACAGAATCTGAGAGAGAAAAAATACGAAAAATTAAAAGAGAATGTGAAAGAAAAAGAAGACAGAGAATAAAGAAAATCCTTTGCTTTATGAAGAACACTTACGAAAAGAAAAAGCAAGAGTTGCGAGTGGCAAAATAAAAACAGTTTTTCAAATGAACGAAAGGAAAAAAAGGGCACAGAGAAAAAAAGTGCGAGAAAAAGTTAGAAAGCACAGAGAGAAGAAGAAAAAAAAAGAACTAAACCAGATGTTAAACAAAAATACTTTTCCTGTGCTTAATGACAACAATCCAATGGCCAATAATGTACCGGCAGTAAATAACATGCCTATTGTTGGCCAGGTGGGCACGAGCCGTAAAGAAAGTGGAAAACGAATACCAGAGAAAAACAAATCAAAGTGTTATCGAGAGTTAGAAAAACTCAAGGAAAAGTTGAAACAATCCAAGAAACAAGGAGATAAATACAAGAAAAAAATTCTTTCGATTGAAAGAACAGGTTGCTAAAAAGAACAGTCCCACAACAAAAACCAGAAGGAAAATGGCTGCAACGTTGAAATCAGTTTCATGCACAGGAGTGAGGATTTTGCACTGGCCTTCAACGCCAGATATCCAAAAAGTCGCCACTAGGACTATCCTCTGCAAAATTCACGAGCCTCCCCATCCTATTTCAAGTCGTCAATTCAAACTAAAAACTGATGAGTACAAAAGAATTGCTCAGACTTTTAATAATGTACTGTAATACTGTGCATTTTCCAAAAATATTTTCTTTTCCAATTAAAGTGTATTCTAAAATGTATGGCTATCTTTTATTTTTAATCACTTTACCAAAATTTTATTTCATGTTAAAAATACCACACAGTCTTTCTCTTTGTACACATTGTAAATAATGTTCTTTGTGTGGTAACTTTTTTTTGAGGATGACCCATCTAACTTTAATGATGTAATGTAAATCAATTTGTAACCTCCATGGAAGAGAACATAACCTCCATGGTTGGCAAAATTGTAAATTATTTTTGCTGGTAAAAATATTTATTCTTGACTTCTACAAAGGGTATACTTGTATTTAGTTTGTTATTGGTCATTTAAAAAAAATATTAATCATAATTTTTTCTCTAGATTTTTTTTTTTCTTGTACGGAAATTCCACTTAATTTCAGAATGATCCATATATTAGCATTTTTGAAATTTCACATCATTGTCCGACTATATATATATACTAATCAAAACTTACGATATTTTGTGAAGGAATTATTGGAAAATTGATAGTTTATATAGATAATCAAATATTTAAGCGATTGAGATTTTAATAAAACTCTTACCGTACTGCAATCTTCCCCAGCCAATAACAGTTGCCATAACATCTATATCATTTCTTCCAGTTTGGCCAAAAC
This sequence comes from Thereuonema tuberculata, assembly GCA_023159025.1. Taxonomy (NCBI): domain Eukaryota; kingdom Metazoa; phylum Arthropoda; class Chilopoda; order Scutigeromorpha; family Scutigeridae; genus Thereuonema; species Thereuonema tuberculata. Next base: position 18,957,942 of record JAFIDM010002131.1, on the reverse strand, counting down.
AAGGTGGTGAAATCTTCTGTGTAAATTCCACAGGAGAACTTAATGTGATAATACAAATATCATGATGAGCATATTGAACGCTGTGCTTAGGATTTATTTTGGTCTTCACAACATTTCGAGTCTGATATCCAGCATCCATCTTATCAAAATCAGTTACTCCAAGATAAACCGTTATTTTATTCAAGTCCTCTAACTTCCTAAAATATAAAATATATTTGTCTCCTTAATACGAAGTCTGAAGATGATCAGTATTTATTTTTAAATTATTTAAAGTGTAGTATTTTATTTTTTGGTTCAATTAGTGGCCTTAACATGGGATCTACAAATAATTTAGAAATAATTCATTCTTTAGGTGAATATAATTTATTATTTATATAATGTATTTTTTGGTGATTGATTTTTAGATAAAAATGTATTTGAGTCTGGATGATTACTGTACAGGATGGTCCTGATCTGGTCCTTGAATGCCCAATGCAACGCGGCAAAATAACGTTGAAAGTCCATGTAACATGGGTGTGGAAATGCTTTATTCAAATGTTACAGAAAAATTAACACTGTATAGGCTATGATGTAGTCACTGTTAGATAAGGTATTCAAAGGTGGATTGGAGAGAGAACCAAAAGCTTGGCCACCACAGTCCTCGACTTAAATCCTCTGGACTTTCGTATCTGAATAATACACTAACAAAATACACTAACCAAATTAAAAATAAGACTTTAAAATATTCTCTCTCCGACTCTCTCCGCTCTCTCCACTTTGATGACAAACAAACGTACATCCATACATACGTTTGTTGCCTGTTATTAGTATGATTTCAAAACCCTTTGAGTCATTAAAGCTGAAACAGCTGTCTCAGAGCTATCACATATAATTTCTTACAGAATTTTTAAAGCAAAGAATCCTCTTCAGGGACGTATATAGATTTTAATTAAGGGTGGGAGGAGGCCAACTTACGAAACTTACTTGCAACCCCGAAAAAAAACCAAGATCTCTTTAACTTACTACTCAACCAAAAAAAAAAAACTAAATGAAAATAGGCGGATCTAAAGCATTCGGGCCGAGGTACGGTTCATAAAGTATATGAAGAGAATAATGCTAATAAGTAAAACGTAGAGTGTTATGAGACATATTCACAATAGGCAACAGTTGTATCAATTTACAAATTTCATAAATGTAAGTGGAATGCAAGCAAATCTCTTTATCGTGCTACTTCGTCGTGAACTGGCTACCAGGGTATTGTCAGTGTTGAAGATAACTCAGACAAAATATGGAAATAACAGACAGAATTTGTTGACGGGATTGAACATCGGGGATTTAAAAAACAAAAAAAAAAAGAATAACAGAAAACATAATTTTCTGTTGAAAAGAAAATAAAATTTTTAGATCACAATTCTTTATGGAATATGACACCCTTTTCTTTTCTCAGTGTAAAGAATTTCATTTCGTTTCGTTCAAAAACGAAGCTTTTTTTGTTTGGTTCATAATTCGTTTCAATAAGGAGATTAAAGTCTCACCCGACTTACATCTTTGGAGTATTTAATATTCGAAAGAAAAAAACAAACAAACAAAAATTATAAGTTTTACAATATTACCTAATAATTTTTTAGCATCTTTCCAAAGGAATATTAGCCACTTCTGATGCTGGATGATTGATAAATGTAAGTGTTCTCTGATATATGTAATAAAAAAAAGAATATCTTACCTGCGCATGCAGTGGGCGGCGGTAACGACGTGGAGGTTTGTTATTAAAGTTCCTCCACAGAAACGACTATTTGAATAGTATAACGCAACCTAAAAATCAATTGACATATTATGTTTGTTATTCTGCTAATTTACTTGAATAACTTTACACAGTATTTTAACAAAATATAGAAATCCACTATATTCCATCTGAAAAGACTCTTACAGATTTTTTTTATTAATTTGATTTGCTAGTATTTTGCTAAAGGTGGTTGACACTTATAAGAAGAGGTCACGGGTTGTCCGATACTGTTTTTCATGCCCTTTTGGGAGATGAAAGTACTCATGAAGTACTTCAAAAATATACCAGGTTTTAGGGTCCAACACTCCAGCGTTTTGGAGATATTTGATGATATTTGGAGTGTTTTTCCCGCTTTTGCTTAAAAGCTTTCTGCCTCATAGGTCAAAACAGGAAGTTCAGCTTTTGCTGCATTGATGAGCTGTTGGACTGCAAAGCTCGAAGTCGCTAGTTTAAGTCAGTTATCGGACGAAAGTTTTTTTAAACTTTTTTTTTTCTTTTTTTCATCCATGTCTTACATGTTAATGCAGTTTCTTTTGATATAAAAATTATTTTTATTAATTGTAAATTTTAAATAGTTAGCTTAAAATTTTCCTCTCTTTCTTCAATTACTTCCAATTTTAATAATAATAAAAAAGAAAAAAAAGGACAGTTTTGTTTTTACTGGAAAAGAATAATACAAGGGAAAAAAATATTGAAATGTAGATTTTATTTTTCTAAACTGAAAGTAACTTAAATTATGAAAGTTAATAGATTTATATAGGCAAGAGATTTAACGTGCGTTAGTACATTTTTTCAGTAAAATAAAACAAAGAACGCACATAACTAAACAAAACACAAATTCACTGAGCTATTTTTGATATTTGTGCTGGAAATATTATATATTTTTAATTTTATTTTTATTTCTGCCTACTAGAAAAAACACGAAAAAGAAATAAAGAAAGAGAAGCAAAAAGAAATGTTAAAAAAAGAAGAAAATTAAAAAAAAAAAAGAAAAATTAAAAAAAAGAAAAAAATAAAGAAAAGAAACTGCATTAACATGTAAGATGTGATTTAAAAAAAGAAAAAAAAGGATTAAAAAAAGTTTCTCAGGTAGCTGACTCAAACTAGCGACCTCGAGCTTTGCAGTTCAACAGCTTATCGATAGAGCTAATGCTAAACTTCCTGTTGCGACTTACGAGGCAGAAAGCTTTCAAGCAAAAGCGGGAAAAACACTCCAAAAATCATCAAATATCTCCAAAACGCTTGAGTGTTGGACCCTAAAACCTGATATATTTTTTAAGTACTTCATGAGTACTTTCATCTCCCAAAAGGGCAAGAAAATCTGTGTCGTACAACTCGTGACCTCTCTTTGTTAGTCATTAGCTTCGACAGTGTCCATGGCATCGATAACCGGAAAATAGCCAGAAGACTATTTTTGTTCAAAAGCAGTGGCCGTTACGCTCGTGAGAATCTTCGTGTCATTGGCTTACAATCTTTTCTGACAGTAAGACATCAGACCACCTTAAGTCGAAAGAGACAATTTTGCTGTCGAATTATACTGGTAATTTTTAATAGAACATGAAAAAAGGTTAAAGAAAAATATCTATATTATTCACGCCGTGAGCTATCGTCAAACGAGAATATGGAACGGTTGTTTGTGGGCCTTAATACGACTCATCAGCCACATTTACCCATATTGATGATTAACTCAGAGGTGTAAAAGACTATTGGTATCACTTCTTTTCCCGGACCCCACACCAGCAAACAACAAAAGGAAAATCACTGCACCCATTACAACACGAAATCCTCGGCCTGCCAGCCTCTGAGGTGATCGTCAATGTAAGTAAATCTAGCTGATGAGTCCTAATTAGGACAAAACAGTTGTCGCAGATCCATTTGGCGATAACTGAAGGCGGGAATGATATGTGCATTTTTATTTACCCTTTATTCAATATTTTAATTTATGCACATTCAAACCGTATTGTTTTGTTTAGAGAAGTTACTCATCATAAAAACTGATATTTACGAAAGCAAGTAATTTTTTTTGCAATGTTGTTTAAAATGCTTTTTTTTTAAAAAAAAATTCTATCTTATTTGCCAAACTTTTAACAGAATATTACTTGATAATGTTTTAAAAGTGACTTTTTGTTCACGAAATTACAAGGACAGTGAGTTCATTCAGAATGACGTAAAGTAAATTCATTTATTCATTTAATTAAAAACACTGTTAGGATTTTCTGAGTCACGGAATAAGCGAATTTTTAGATAAAACAATGTTTATTTTTATAAATAACTGTAAGTCTTATTTAATTAATGAATTAATTAAATTATTAGTTCAATATTTTGAGGCTTCAATTGTATTTAAATTAAGAATTTGAATATGAAGACGTGATGTGACGTCATAAGAACTTATAAAACTACGCAAGTCAACCGTCAGGGGTGAGTACACATCGGTAGCGCTAGGAGAGAACGCACTGAGGTCGTCGAGAGCAGACGATACGAAATCAAGATGAGACCGAGGCAATCTTCTCTCACGCCAAGATTAAGAAGAAGAAGTCATGTGAAGACGCCATAACGAAGACGTCGAAATGAGATTTGCCAACGCAGTTCAACGTCAACCTAAAGCTCAAGGAATATGGGACGAACAATGGAAAACTATCCTGCGAGAGTTTATTCGACAAAGAACTGTCATTGCCTGTCGAGTGAATACAAATTAATTATTGAAGCTAAGCGTGTTTCAAGATTTTCAAGCAAGAACTCCTTTACTCCAGTGCAGTCGCAAGATCCAAGTGGATACTCGTTAATTATTAGGAAAGTTAAATAATAAATTAACGTGAATTTATTATTTCTGTTTTGAACATTATAACTTTTAAGTTTAATGAAAGTGCTACTTAAGTTAAGTAGGAAGACAAAGCCGTTAAAGGACGAGCGTCGTAGAATTACTTCAAGCGTCGTAGCAGTAAGATAACTGCGTGTAATTGAATTGAATTAAATTAAATCTGTGCTAAGTTATAAAAAGTAAATAATTGCAACGTAGAATTACAGCATTCCTGTGATTCAAAGTATTGAATAAATTAGTGTGTAGAAGAAACAAATATTTCAGTGTTTCGTATTTTAGTATTCTGTGCATCGAAGAAATTTAGAATTGAAAATAGTTAAGTGGTTTGGAAATATAAGTGTAATTCAGTGCTACGAAATAAGAATACAATTTCATAGATTATGAAATTTATTGCTAGTGGATTTATATTATTTCAGCGTTAATGAATAATTAACAACCCAGCATAGTGTATTCAAAACGAGAAGTAGGTTCATCTTTCCTGAATAAGAAAACCAGCTAAGTGAACTGTTAAGCTTCTGTGGAATTATCTGTAAGCGCAGTTGTATTATCTGTGAACTATTTGAGAAGCAAAACTGAACTTTAGAACTCTGAACAACTTTAATACGTTACAAATAAAGTTTTGTAACCTTGTATATAATTGTAAATAAAAAAAAAACAAAAACAAAAAAGAAACATGAGTTTGTGCTATTCCTTACAATAACATGTGTGGTTATTTCAACATTAAATTAACAATTATGGAAATTTTACTATGGCAATTCTTCTGTAGAAATATTCTGTTAGATGGTAGAAATTGTTATGAAACCTGTAAGACAAAGTTTTCATGTTTTCTTCCCTAATATTGGCGTTTTTAGGGCGTAGTGTAAGTTTTAAGGATGCCTAGAAGTGAGTTCGAGCAAATCTTGCAGCAAGATAAAAGGTCTTGTCATGGATTCTCTACGAATAACATTCAACAATAAACATTCTTTTGGGCATTATTGATATAACGAAATTGGCCAAATTGAATAAAACAAATTGGAAAGAATAAATAATAAAACTGGTTGGTAAAAATATTTAAATATTATGTTTAAAATCCTTATAAATTATTTTTTAAAGCTATGTTAGTGTCGATATGCCATAACTCCCTTAATACGTCATGAGAATCAATGATTGAGACATCATTTTGAAGATTGTTCCCCGATAATGACGAAAAATAAAACAAATTGTTTAAAATTCATGTTTTGGTTAAAAAACTTTATTTTAAAAACCTTTTTATAAAAATGTAGACACGCTTTAACAGAAGCAACTTATCTTTTGAAAGCGAAACAACATTTCAAATAATGCTACAGCGTCGTAAAATTCAAACATATCCTTTTTTGAATAAAAATGCACTTTAAAATGATATTTCATTACGTATTTAATAAGAACAGATAAAAAAAAACAAAGATTTATATTTTATTAAAAATAAACGATTGATTACAATAAAAAGCATAAAAATTTGTCAACTTCTCATTTATTATTTCTTAAAGGTGTTTTTTTAATACATCAAAATCAATGATTGAGATATCATTTTGATGATTACGTTCAACGCTAATAACGAAAAATAAACAAATTGTTTAAAATTAATGTTTTCGTTAAAAAAATTCATTTTAAAAATCTAGAATAGAAGGCGCCATCTATTGACAATCTGTTCATTTATTTTTTCTACATTACCATTCGGTGACTGATCAAGATACTATTAAGAATTATTCGCACGGGTAAACCTTTTTATAAAAATGGAGAAGGCACCATCTATTTATAATGTGTTTGACTAACATGCACGACAGCTATTGGATTTGTTTATTATTTCTCTAAGCTGGTTTTTTGTTGCGAATTGTTCGCACGGGTCACCTAGGTATTTTTAATTTCTGTTGGAAAATTCCATCTATAATTGAGTATTTAACGATACTTGTAGTAAAGAAACGAAAAATGCTGAACATTAAATAGTATATATAAAGTCAATGTAATTTATCAAGATACTCTTTTATTACCTGCCATGGAAATTCTCCTGCTGATGCCACTTCACCGCCTACAATTCGGGGCGTAACTGCCTCTCCACAAGCTGAAATTTAAAAAGTAATTACAGACAGACAGACAGATATTTACATAAGTAGATATTTACATTTATTAATCGAGATATTTCTTACCCTTTATTACATTTGTTAATCGAGATATGTAATGTTGAGACAAGTATTAAGTATATGTATTATAGTACAAACAAAGCATTTAAATATTTCAGCAGGTGTAAGTTTATTGATATTTTCATTTTGTAACTTTAATTTCATTCATTCATTATTATTGAAACCTAAGATTTGAACTAAAAAATTATATTTCACTTTCTTAAATAAGAAGTAATGCAGATCATATAGGAATCTTGAAAGAAAAATTAGAATTAGAAAAATATTAAATTTTATTATTGAAAATTATTTATATATTCTAAATAGTTTTCGATTTTTTTAGTACAGAATCACAATACTTTGTTAATTATTTTTTATCTATATGGTTGTTAATGTTGACGCAACAGATTGAGGCCTCGGTTCATCTCAGTTAAATTTCTGCCCGTGAATATGGATTCAGAAAGAAATATGCTTATCAATTTGACACTTCCATATAGGTAACTAGAAAGACAGATTTAGGCTTCTATTAACTGAAGTTGTATTCTGGAAGTAAGCTAGAATCGTGAAAAAAATCGTAAAAAATACCCTTTAAATTTTCATTTCGAATAAAATTCTTAACTCTGCACGAACTTATATAAAAGATTAAATTTCTATCAAATTTACTGATTATTAAATAAAATAAGTTACACTGTTGGCAAGAATGTAAATTGGATATTTTTTCGAATACTGTAACTATTTTTCAAAATTAATTCAATTTTAAAAAGTTAATATTTCCAGTACTTAGGTTTGAAATCAGTATAAAACATTTTTTTTAAGAAGTGTCATTTGAAAGACATATTCTTGGAATTTGCTCTGGCCAGAGTTATCCGAAAAGATAATTAGAAGTGGAAAGTAAAGAGTACTTTTCTCCGATTTTTAGATTGTGAAATAAACTATCCAAAAAATTTCATTGACTGAATTAACTGAAGAGAAATTATCACAATGTAGTGAAGTGTTAACTATGAAGTTAACGGTGCTTAGAAATGGGGCGTTAATGAAGTTTAATATCTAGCTTTTATGTGGTGCTTTTTCTAAATTATCCAGGGTGATTCTAAATTCATAGGACAAACTTTAAGGGATGTAACTGTTTCGTTTGACAAATGATTGTCTGTAACTGTTCCGTTTACATTCCACGACAGATTGACGAACATCCCGACGCAAGCAACACACCTGTTGCACGTAGATGTGAGGCAAACCGCCGAATGGCGAATTTTGCACCAGGAGCAATTACAACAATTCCATTTACAGAGAATTCACGCATTGGCAGCTGAGGATTATCCTCGGCACGTAGACTTCTGCCACTGGTTTATGCAGCAGAGTGCAGTGCAGAACAATTTTTTCCAGCACATTTGCTCTTCACAGATGAAACTTTGTTTACACGTGAGGGAATGTTTAATGTACACAATTGTCATGTGTGTGAAAAATCAAATCCACAAGCTATACTGCCAGCAACGAATCTATCTCAATCTTTAGGCGGGTACCGTCAGCTAAAGCCCTATATTACCAAAGTAGCGACAGACTTTTCCGCGGCATTTGCCGACAACGGTGCTCTGCTATTGGGCAGCATACGATCACATGACCACAAACCGTCATTTTGGAGTCACGCTACTTTGGACACCGCTGTGTAGAGTTGTATGGGCACCTATTCTATGTTTCTTCAAAGTTTGGAACATTTTAAAATAGCAGAACATTTCTGGGCAGTTAATTGTTCCAATTAATTGATGCCTTGTCATCGATGGTGTAATTTAGAATGCCACAACACGATCAAAATCGTTCTCGTATGAGATATGGTTCCAACGAATTTCAAGAAGTTTCGCCGACACACAAAAAAAATTAAATTCATGCAATAATAATAATGTCATCAAATAGTTTAAAATAAAAAATAAAAGCAATATATAAAAATAGTAATAAAAGAACGGTCTATAAAAGCAATTATAAAATAACAAATAGAACAATAATTTAAATAAAATAAAAATATAAAAAATAAAAAACTATCACAAATATAAATAAGAAGTTCCTGGCGGGAATACCAAAACAATTGTTTTTTTTTCGGTTTTATGTTTTTATCTTACTACTTATGATTTTATTTTCAAATATTGTTCGTGTTGTTATGTTATGATTGCTTTTTAGGCCGTTGTTATTATTATTATTTTTTTTTTTATTTATTTTATGTTTTTTATCATTTACTTATTTTTTTTTTTTATGCTTTCAGTTTTTATATTTATCTTAAGTGAAAAAACTTATGTGATGACTTTATTATTGTATGTTTCTAATCTTTTTCTCACATGGTGAAATATGCTGCACAACTAAACAATGTTCTAGATCTAGACGAAATGCAATCTTAATATTATCTGATTGGCTGTATCGTAAATAAAGTATATACAAAGTATAGTGGTGGTCCCGGTAGCCGAGTGCGTAAGGGAACTTGGCTGTGGGTTGGAAGTAGAGGGTTTCGGCGGTAGGCTGGAATTTTTCCAAATTGCTTTCTCCTCCAAACGGGTCCTAGGGGCAACCCAACCCTCTCTAGAATGAGTACCGGGGTTCTTTCCCGGGAGTGAAAAGCGGGCGGGCGTCGGGCTGACCCCCCGATCTCTACTCTGTCCCGTTAGGTCACGAAAAGCTGGAGCCTTCTCTACAGTTGCCCCAAGGGTTTGTAAGACCTGTATGTGGGCTACTTTAACTTCACTAAGTATAGTATTTGTAAAGATTGTAAATTACTTCTTAAGACCACCATCAGACACAACAACTGATTATGTTTCTTTGCAACTTTTTACCAAAATGAAATCTTTCTAAGAAAATTCTAATAGTTTAATTTTTGTGTAAAATAAGATATTTCAGTATTTATTATTAGTATAGAATAGTTTTAGAATCTTGGAAAATGATATTCTAAATACAAAATATAAGGTTGATGATTTAATTAAAATTATAAAAAAAATCATCTAATGATTTCCCGGTTTGTTTTGACATTACATATATTTATGTATACGTTATTTGGTATTAATTTGTATATTGCTAAAAAATCACCTATACACTTATACATTTATTAGTATATATGTTTAATATATGTATAATACGTTTATAATAATTATACATGTATTATATATGTATATATAATAGGATATTTCTGTATATTCCTTATATTCTAATTATTCTACAAAATTATATTAAACTATATATTTTTCCATATAAACTTTTGTTGTAGAAAAAAAAACCACAAAACTTTCATTTTAAATATCAATAAAGACTATTTTTTGAAGAATGAAATTATAAAGTAAAAAATATAAATTTTTATTTTTACAATTTTTACACTTTCAAGAAAGTACTGAAATCCGATTAACCCCATGTGAAATGAATTTTAAACGTAAAAGCTGTTCTTCGAAATGATATGATTAAAAAAAAAAGTAATAACTTAAAAAAGAAAGATAATAATAATAATAAAAAGCATTGAAAAAGGCAAATTTTGTTAATAATTTTGCTTTTTATGACAACATACTAATTTACTACTGGAAAGTAAATAGTTAAATTTCTTAAGAGTTAGCACGCACAACACAACAGCAACACCGGGTGTCTCCGAATTCGCGTCTGTCGCTACTTTGGTAATATAGGGCTTTACCGTCAGGAACCAAACAGCGCCCTCTACCAGGGCAGGAACTAACCCTCCTTTCAGCCGGGACAAGGCGCCCCCTCTTCCCCCTCCAAGCCATATTCACTCCAAGGCGGCGCCCCTCTCTAAACCGGCGCCCGGGGCCCATGTCCCGCCCCCCCCCCCCCCCCCCCCTAGTTCCGACCCTGCCCTGCCCTCTACAATACAAAAGCGACAGTTGCGGAAATACATCGTTTGACAAAAAAATGTTTGTTTTAGTGTGTCCTACAACCCTTAAACGTTTGAATTTAAATTCCTTAAATTTGGAATTCTAAATTGCTATGAATTTAGAATCATCTTACATTAATTAAAAACACGAATCGACGAAGTATACGTAATTCTTAATGGTATTGCTTAAAAAAAAATAAGAAGATACAAAAAAGAATAGAAATTTGAATTACCACAGGATTTGTCATTTGTCTGGAAGATTGAAACTGGATAAAGATCCGCAGTGTTGCTTCCAAAAAATAATCCTTCAAATATACTTTCAGGTGAAGCTGTAATCAGAACATAGGCAAAAAAAATTATATCTAATTATTTAATAATAATAAATGTAAATTCTTATTAACATATCTGAAAATGATAGTAATGCGAATCTTTTGTACCCAATGTCCATATTACTGAATTTTACTTTAAAGGATCTTGTGAAATATCCATTGGAATCACTTTTTCATGAAACTTCCGGATTACTACTAAATGGTACTCAAATAAAAATTATTATGAAGTATTTATTTACACAGTAATTTTAGTAGCAAAAGAGTTTTAGAAACTTTAAAGCAGCGCTACTGTTAGCTTTTCAGATTGCTACTACTATCAAAGTTAAGAGATAGTATCGTAATAAAAGGATATTATATATAGCATGTATCAGTAACTGTTGAACCCGGTCAATTTTGAATATCCTAAAATTATCAAATGACCAGCAATCATATCGACTTATTCAGACATTTCAACAGCACTTCGGTTAATACAATACAGAGAATACGCGACACTGAGCAAGTAACACCGGGACAACAACCTGCAGCGCTCCTAGCGGCAAGTCCTGAATGAACGAAACCTCGTATCTGCATATCCAATAACTATATAATATAAATAAGTTAATCTACAAATTTGTTGATAATATTTATATTAATTATAAGCATCAAACTATACAAAATAAATTAAAACTAAGAGTTGAATATAAAAGTGTAAGTATTGAAAAAAATTATCTATTAGACCCTTTTAAGCAATTTTTCTAAATATAATTATCTTTAATTTGTTTTATAATTCCAATAGTTTAACGAGCATTGACTGGCTACATGCATTTGATTTTTCCAAAATTAAAAAGAATTTTGGATTATTAACCAAATGAATCTACTTTTTCAAAACTTTTCGTGAGTTTGTGATAGCAATAGAATTAAAGTAATAAAAAATCAATTAATTTCTGATGTTGTACACCATAACATTATATAAAATTTCTCATTTAATAGAAATTAATTAAATTAATCTTTCCCGACACATTAACTTTCCAGCACCTATAATACAGGAGTAATTTTATACTTACACCTAATAGGACTGGTTAACATTTAAAAAAAAATAAAAAATTATAATAAAAAAAAAATGTTTATTTCCGCCTTATCCTTATTGTGGAACGATCTTAAAAGTAATTTTGGATTTATTTATCTTTTAATGAAACGGCTTACACAAGATTGTGTAGAAAATTATTTTTTTTATTTTTATAAAATATTTACATTGTACGACGAAAGATTATATTTATATTTCTTACGTATATTCACTTACTAAATCCCTGTTCCTCTTGTTCTGTCTAGGTCAATATTGATAAATATGAACTTCTTTATGTACTAGTTAGCAGAATGTATATGTATTGAAATTTGATTTTGCCAGGACTTGCTACTAGGTGGGCTGCTGTCAAGTTGTCTCCCGTGTTAACAAGAAAAAAGCAGAAATGTCGGGTATTCTTTATTTGGTATTTGGCTTTTGTGATGATGTATTGGTTCTCTTCGGTAGTATTGTGAAGTGTGTCCCTTTCTCAACATGTTTTCTTGTATAAGTCAGAACAAGTGTCTTCAAATTTCTTCTTGATTGCAGTCATTTGTTTCACGTTTCGGAGAAAAATCATATAGACGTATAAATATACGTCATCAAATACATGTCATGCTGTAGAGATGTTGCTTTTCATAAATAATGGCAGAAACACTTTGTTTTAACATCAACCGAAACGAGCTACTTTCCTAGTCTGCCATTGTGAATTATCGCACAGTTATAATGCACATTCAATTTCATGTTGTGCTCGTACTGACGTCAGGTGAATGCCCATTGTTGTAGAAGGTGAAGCATTTCGGTGCCCCCCTTCTGACATTAGAATGCTGTTATTGTTGTATAAACTGCTTTCGAAAATGGCTCCCAGAAAGATGTTATCGTGTTGACCATACAAGTGCTCCTTCACACGAAGCGATCATGCCAGCGCGGCAAAACACTCCATCAATCGAAGAAGCTCATTAAAAGGAATCAACTAATTCAGGCGACTGCAATCCTTTTATTTCTTTTATATATTTATTTTACCAATGCACCTTAACTTCTGAAAATTTAAATATGAACTTTTGAAGCATCTGGGATTTCTATTTTCTCGTTATTAATTTTCAAAATATTCTGTAATTAATTAATCTAAAATTCAAAAATAGGCAATTTTTTTGGGAGTTGTCGAGGTAGTATTCGATATTTCCAACTTAAAAAAAAAACTTGTCGAACACCTGAATGCTAAAAAAAATTCAAAAAATAATGATTTGTGTTTAAGATATTTATTATTAGCGTGAGTAACAAGATGGCGCCTGAACGCTAATCGAAATCATGACTTATGCAGACACACACATCGTTTGTAATTCCTTCCAGCCACATTCATTAATTAGAGAGATCTGAGAATAAGGCAACAATAAGAAGTAATTTAAAATGCCTGGGTGACATTAGCATGTGATTGCAAGAATTTAGAAAACAAAATGAATGTATGCTGTGGCCGACTGATGTCTCCGAAAACATTCATTTCAAAAATTGTAATTTGCGTGAATCACTTAATTTTATAAATTCAGTATTTCACTAAATTACTGAATACATTCTCTTGTTTTATTGTAATTTTTCAAATTCACTATTATTTCAATAAATTAATGAATATTTTTTATATTTTATTTCTATTTTATATAAATATTTTAAATTCATTATATAGGAATTCATTATATTTTTCAATTTATAGGAATGTTTTAAATGTCAGGAAAAATTATTAATGACCGAATGTGATGTCTATCAGAATTGCAGTTAGATATTCTTTGATTATATAAGTAATAGTTATAAACAATCCAATAAGAATTACAAAGTATCGAATATCAGTCAAGACAGTATGCGATCAATATTACAATTGAACATTATCACCAATGCATTACTGTATTCAGTAAATCTATAGAAATTGTCTTCCATTTGCTTAAGAATCTGTAACTTCAAATCCTTTTCTGAAATCATTTCAATATTTTTTTAATAATAAAAATGTTTTGTGATTTAAAATATTTTCGATTCAACTGCCTAGGAGTCTATGTCTTAACAGAGACATTCTATAAATTCCGTTAAAGTAAAATAACCACGATGGTTAAATACTTATCAAAAGAGGAGAATAATATTATGAATTAAGTTCGCTTTTTTTATGCTGTAAGAACTTATTAAGGTTTACAGAACGATAATATAAAAGAAAAGCTAAATGTGAAATCACTCACTTTTTCCTAAGCCTGTTAGTTGAATTACGAAGAAGAATATAGAAGTTAAATTGATATTCGCTTTCATTGCTTCTCACAAAACATCCAAGAGAACTAAAGGCAGAATTACACTCCACAGATATTTACATTCCAAGTAATGAAATCGAAACCATCTACTTAGAACAGAAACATAATAATTTTTATCTTAAAATTATTACGAAACTTGAATATCTATAATTTAATAAAAAATTAAAAAGCTACATTGACTTCTATCTTATCTAAAAATATAATGGTAGATTATTTCATTTTAATCTTGAAATTTTAATCTTGATATTTTAAAATTCTTGACAATTGAAAACAAAAACTTAAAATAATATTGTATGTTATTTTTCGAAATAAATTTTAAAAAAAACCCAATCTCATATGGGTGTGATTTACACTCTATAATGTAGAGATTGTGGTGGTTTATATATAAGGAAGTTCAGGTAGATCACTTATGGAACGCCTGAGAGAACGCGTGAGAGTCTATAAAGTCAATAATGGGGAACTGTCGGACTGGGCTGACCACGCCATAAAATTGGCCCATAACCTGGACTCCCATAGTAAACGGGATTTAAGAATCTCAACATGAATCAGAGAGATTCATTTTAGAATCAGGCTTCATAAACTTAGCAAATTAATTTAATAAAAATAAATTGTTGAAAATGAATCCAATTTCTTTTGGATTTTGAAAATGTCATTAAAAATAACAAAAAAGTTAAGCGAAAATTGAAATTGTAAGTTGTTTCTTTTAATAACAAAAAATTAACTTGAAATTATATTGTTTTACGCGTCCTGTTTGTAAGGATGATTGTAACGAGTAATTTCATGGTTATAATGTTTAACATCTTTGTTGTTAAGAAAGATTAAGTTTGTAGTGAGTAATATCATGATTGTAATTATTAATGATTGTTAATGCTTTGGTTCTGTTTTTTGGAATAGAAGAGAATGTTTGGTTTTCTCTGTTTCCTATTCTCCTGAAGAAAATCTCCGCTGAGGAGTTTGAAATATTGAGTTAGAAAGGCTTTATACTGAAGATGGTGTTTGTGAGATTTTTTGTTCAATAAATTTAAGAAGAAATTTGAAGTTTTTAATATAAGCTTTAAGGTACGGACGTAACGTTAACTATACAGACAGAGTTTTTAACATCATGTATTTTATAATGAACTTGAAGAACAATTACGGTTACAAGACTCTTCTGTGGATGAAAGAACATAGAAATGCGGGATAAATTTGTGCAAAATGGGAGTCTCACCAGAAATTTTTACGATATAACAGATTTTGCAATTTATTTCCGTTAACAATTGAAAATATATAAATTTGCTACGATATTTAAATTATTTAGGATATAATAATTTAATTAATTTAAGTTTAAGTGATTTTAAAGTTTGAAAATATTTATGCTTGAAAGAAATTTTTTGTTGTTGTTAAGTAGAAGTGAATGAGTTGCGATAATAAAAATATTTAAATTATAAAAAGTCATGACGTAAAAAATTGTGACTCGGGAGAATCACATGACTAGGTTGAGATGAGACTGTCCGATGTCAGAAGTTGAAGTGTGGAAGTCCGCTCAGTTGGTGAGGACAGGAGATGTCCATTCAGCCAATCAGTAAAATTGGAGTCATGCAGTCATGATAAGGTATTCGTTATGAACAAGTTAATTGAATCGACGAATGGGTTCCGTCGAAATGAATCGTTTAATACCGAGAAATTATGGATTGCAAACCAGTAAGTGAAAGTTTTAGTAAAGAACTGAAGCGGCAGTTTATTAGTAACGAAATTAATGCCTATAAGAAGAGGTCAGAATTACTTAAGATTGAATTAATTTCAATAACTTGGTCGAGTGAAATTATTTATGAAGGACAGACGACATTATTGTAAGGGGACAGTTAGTTAATAACCCGAAGTATCCGTAAGCGAAATTATTGTCTTATGTTATAAGCTGTCAAGAGTAAATGAACTACAGATTAAAGTTTTCTAAAGTAAATGGTAAAAGTTTACATTACCGAAGTATTTGAAATTATTAAGAAGCTGTAATTAATTATATTAGCCCGAAGATATCAGCGTTTGAGGACCGACTAATCCCGGACCCTGTATCGTGTGGAAAAACAAAAGTTGACTCGACCGAAGTAGATGAACTCAAGTAATCTAAGAGGGGCAAACTAAAAGCTGAAACATACAAGAATTTTCGAAGAGTAGAAGTTCTTGAAGTGAGAAGACATCTACGTAATGTTAACCTGAAATGAAGTAAGGAAAAAATCAAGAACTCTAACCCTAGGTATTAACTACCGAAGTATTTATTAAGGAAAAAAATATATATTTCTTATTCTACTAAAGAGAACTGAAGTGATTAAAGAATATAAGTCAACGAAGGCATTTGATAATTATTTGCAATAAGCAAATCCAGATAAAGAAGTTTCGTAAAGGAAACGAACTTTAAGTAATTATTATTTGTATTGCTGTAAAGTTAGAAGAAGAAAAGGAACATTATAGTAGTTCAAGTTCAGTGTGTTATTTTCAAAGCAGCAAGTTACATTTCCCAAAGGATACCGGGAAATATATATCGTATGGCGAGGAAGTGCATCGTCATATTTCAAGTGTGAATTAATGCGCCTTTGGAATTAAATACTATTAGTGATTATGTGTCATCATATTGTGTGCATCAGTGCAACGTCGTGATTTAAATAGATCCATGAAGTAGGATACCCAAAGGAATCAATGCAGGTGACAACTATAATTACGGCATAATTGTAAGTACTTTAACTTTTATTATTTTTCCCGTTTGGATGGGCAAGATAGTGCAGTGATAAAAATCAAGACGCCATTGTTCCATACTAATATTGGAACGGATTTATATTAATCTTCTTAAGATAAGAAGTGTGACCTTAATGTATGCATTAGGTGAAAAGTCATTACCTTTATTTCACATGGGTGAAAAATAAGTCATTATTAATTTAGAATAGCATGCAAGTGATAAGGCGTTATCTTAAATGATATTAAAAGTAAATACTATGATTTAAGTGTAACTGTGAACAATGTGTTGTGCATTACAAATGTGCGAACTAAGATAATAATAGAGAATTGCTTTTATATATAAAGTAAAGAAAATTGTGTTAGTGAAAGAAAAGCTAGATAGAACGTGTAACGTTAAAAGAAAGTTTCAAACACGTGATTAGATAGTGTATAACAGTGCATATCAAGTTAATGAACTTTTGGATATACGAAAGAAGATATCTGAGACAGAGGAACACTATTGTACATAGTTTTATTGTATCCAAGATTTTTAAAGAACACCAAAATAAAATTATATATGAAATTTATAACGTTCTGCCTAATTTTATTGTATACACCTCTGCTTAATAGTAGGGTTCTGCATTTATCCCCAGCAAAAATTCCATGTTGGATCCAAAATGCAAGACAGAAAGATTGATTTCAAATTTTAAATAGAACTTAACAATTGTTCAATTGGAAAATATTAATAGAAGATTGAAAGTCTTCAAAAAGAGGAACTATTTTTAAATAAATGCGTGAAGAACTCATTACCTAACAATGTTTATATAGACATTATGCATAGGGACCATTTCAAATTCACTAAAGATAGGAAATTCTTGAGGATAAAAAAAATTAAAAAATTTAACAAGATCATAGCAGAGAAAGACTGTATCAATTTTGAAAAATTTTGCAAAGGATCAGATTATGCAGTTAACTTGGATAAAAAACCTTTTGTGTATTAGTAAACTCATATCTCTTAACAAAGGAATGGACTTCAACATAAATGTGGGGTTTAACAAAACCAAGGTCATCTCTGAGATAGAAAATAAGTCAGGTATTTTACAATATAAGAAAGAGGCTCTTTTCCAAATATACCGAAACTTATATAAAAATGAAATGTGTGAAAATAAATTCATGAATGTATCTGACACGGACGTAAAGAATGGGAATAATATTTTACAAGGTGAAACAAGAGTTGTAGTTAAACCAGATAAAGGAAACAAAATTGTTTTAATGGATACTGAGAATTATCAATGTAAACTATAAGAAATGTTAATCTCTGATGACTTTGTAGAAATAGAAGAAGATCCCACGTATAAGTTACATACGAAAACAAAGTTAAAAATTCAAAAATGGAAGCAGATGAATGTACTAAGCTTTTTCCAATACAAAGAGATCTGTAGAGACCTGTTAAGAAGCTCTGTATTTGAACCCAGAATGACAAATATCTAACAATAGATCATTTTTAAAACTGGATACCAGTTGAATGTGGAAAACCGTTTTTTTCCGATCGGAGAAAGACACACACCTTTGAAACTTTTTAGAAACTCTGATCATAAAAAAGGAGAGCTGTTACAACGAAGAAACTGCTGCACTTGTTAAGAGGGAAAAAAACGATAAGAGAAAGGTGAAGAGCCTAATTGTCCGTGTTGTCCAGTCTCACTGTTAACTAACATTAGAGCCAAGTCCGTCCGACGAATGCCTTGCCCCTTAAAGAATGGACGATCCCGGGCGGTGTTCGTTGAGTCTGACCAAGGGCGTTTCCTCGCGAACAACGGTCTTTTTAAATTTATATTTTTTTATATTTCTAGTCCGATGATGAAAACCGCTATAGGTTTCGAAATTTGTAACTTGTTTATTTTCTTATTAAGCCTGTTTCTAATGTTTTTGCACAAACGGTCGCTTCGTATTTATTACAGTTGCATGTTAATACATTCATTACTTTAAGTTAGCCTCCTCCGTCGATGACAGCTTGAGTCCTCTAAACCTGACGTTTTTATTTATTTTTCTTTTTTATCACCACATATCTTCTCCACCAGGTTCTGTTTTGTGCTTTCTTACACATTCGTTGTAAATCAGAAAGATCCATTGCCTTATATTATCACTCTAGGTGATGTTCTGTCTTACCGCTCCTTGTTTTCCTTCTATCATTCCTTTTGAAGAGTCTTCTGAAGGCTGTCATGTCTTAGCAGATATCAAAAGTACCGTATATGCTCCAATAAACGCCGAAGCTCTTATTGTCGTTGATTTCTAATAAGCGCCGGGCTGCAGAGGGAACACGGCCAAATAGTAGCAGGTCTCTAACAGTAGCCGGATCTTTTGATATTAGCCTACCGGTACTAGTGTCAGCGTCCGTTTCTTTATAGTCGTGCATAATACCGTACGGTACATTGCCTTACAAATTGGCACAGCTTAGCCGCAGCTGCTTTTGCGCCATTAAACACCAACCAACCAGCCTTACAAATGCCGCCGAAACGGTCATTTGACATTGCCTTTAAGATTCGCGCGGTGGAATACTCGAAAGAAACTTCCGGTGAGGTGGTCGTCAGTCATTGCGGATTCGGACGACGAATAGCAGCGAAAGGTACAGAAAGACATTACCATATTTCTTTCACAGTCTTATATAGCACGTGAAATTCAAATAAAATAGCTGTTTGTAATATTAGCCGTTATTTATGTGTAAAAATATTGCGTTCTGAAGGTTTTTGTTAATAATGGCCGGCCTCTAATAGCAGCCGGTCTCAATTAAGCGCCGGAACCGAGGCTAGTTTTGCAAATAAACGCCGGGGGCCTCTATTGGAGCAAATACGGTATTTCACTTTTGTCTTCTAGTAATCAGAAGTTTTTAATTTGAACTTATCTGTAGCGTTTGTCTTTTTTATGTCAATGTATTCTAACTAGCCAAATGCCTACATAACATTAAAAAACAACTTTATTTATTTAGCAAATAATATTGAGATCGGAGAATATACGACGTTCCACCCAGTTGCAGCCTTCTCTGCTTAACTCATGTGTATTGCGGATTGGCGCCACACACTTCATGGTGAGTTTGTCAGATTACTCCCTGTCCCGTGGGAATTTCGAAAAATCCAGCTTAATTCCATGTCTACATCATAAACGGAAACTCTGCGCAAAATTTCAGCATTCTAGGTCCAAAGGTTTGGGGTGAGCATTGATGAGTCCGTGAGTGAGTGAGCCAGGACTTTTCTTTTTATATATGTAGATTGTCACGAATTTTGTTTTCTTAATCCTCATTGATTAAGATATAATCTTTATAGATTATATTTGGATCTGTTATTTTCTCATTTTGAACTCTTTATTATCCGAGATTCGTTCTTTACGTATTATTCCTGATGTTTCGATATCATGCTTATTTATGAAAATAGGATCAATATTTGCGTTCGTATTCCATGAATTGTACAGTTGTTTCTGTTATTTCGTAAAGACAATTTTTGAAATAAGTTTTAGGTATTTCTGTACTGCATTGTTTTTATTCATCTTGAAAAGATCTATATTTACGTCGACAATTATATAGTTGGACAGTTGTTTACTATATTGAATATTATTTCTACATTGTTTAGGAATACATTCTCTAATTTTTCAGTAGATTTACATTTCTTTCTGTTTGGTGGTTTATATATGGCTAAAAGGTTAATATTTTGTGCTTGATAACAGAAACACATTTTTGATAACGAAACATAGTTACGTTTTATTACAAAACTCCATGATAAATAACATGTTATGTGAAAATTTTTGAATCATTTTCCAAAAGATTTCCATGCTCCGACATTTTAGTAATTTGTAATTTACATTGTGCTTACATTTTTGGTTTCCAAAACCAAAATGACAGAATAACGTTTTTATAATATACGTTTTTATAATATATAATAATAATAATTGCCCTGCAATTTAATAATAATAATTTGCCTTGCAAATATAGCATTAAAAACAATCTATTTATTTAGCAAATTATTATTGAGATCATCGCAGAATATACATCTTCCCAGTCCGTTGTGGCTTCTCCGGATAACTCAGATGTATTGCGGGTTGGCGCCAACATTTTCTCAATATAATGTTCTCTTCCAACTTTTATACTTTTCGTTTAAATTGAGAAAAAGTCAAAATTTGACCCTTTAAAAGGCGCCATCTCGGAAACCAAAACCTTTTTTCGAAAGATTTTTGTAGCATTTGTTTGTCTTAAAAAGTACATCTTAAAATCTACATTTTATCCATTCGCATGACCAATCTATCTCTTACAGTTTGGTCACAAAATTGAAAAAACTTTGTCTTTTAAGACAGACAGAATAACGTTTTTATCAATACAGTAGAGCCCCGATTTTCCGCGAGTGCCGCGAAAAATTTTTTTAATTACGAACCTCAAAAAAAAAAAAAAAATGCTAATCCAAGCCAACAACCGGGAAAGTACAATAGGCTCTACAGTGCGAAGGTCGAAAACTACTGACAGGTTTATTGTGCATCGTGATCCTAGAGGTCTTCTCGGAATTTGTGAATGCAAACGTAGAGCAAAGATTTTTGCTTTACTGTACATATTTTGGAAGTTTTACATAGTATGTTTTTTGTACAATAAAACCTAGTTTTAAATGGAGAAATATTTTTTCGTGTTTACACCTCTTTTTTTGTCTTTTTTCGGGTTCTCCGCGATTTTCGTTATCCGCGAAGCCCTTGCCACCCAATTTCGCGGATAATCGGGGCTCCACTGTATAATATAAGATAACTCTTCTTAAAAACCAACATCTAGGAAGTTCTAAGTTTATCCTCAGACTCCTTAAGCCAGATCCACATCTCTGCGCCATACAGCAATGTTAATCATATATATCGTTAGTTAATCTTATTAGTTAATCTTAATTTTACTTCCCGGAAGATAAAATATTTTTGATTTTATAAATTTACTTCTTGCTATTTCAGTTCTCCTCTTTTGTCCTTTGTGCTCTCACGATCTATGTGATTAGATCTTCTAATTATGGTGAGATCTTCCACATTATCCACAATTAGGTGGAATTAAATATCTTGGGAGAGAGGCTTATTCACATTGTAGAAACATTTTTCTTAAAACATTTTATTTGAAAGGCTGCCAGTCTAACATTCTGATGTATTGATTAGAGGAGATTAGTTTGTATTATTTATGGTTTATAACATTTTGTTTTTAAAGATTTTGATATTTTATTACTATTCCAGGTTTTTTGTTTAGTTTATTGAATGACTGAATTAATATTTTAGGAAAGTCATCGGGAATGTGGAATAGTTTTATCCAACTAATCATCTCTAAACGTTTGGCGAAAACGAATAAAAATTGAACGTTTTTTCAGACTGTTTTTTTGGAAATATTATGCGTTTTTTACAAATTGCGAGAGAATTTATTTATAACCTGGGCACCACTATTGTTCAATTTAAACTTTAGAAAATTTATTTAAAAATACCAAGATAATTAAAAAATTAAATGTTGTAACTTAATGAATGCAGTTTTATTCTATTAAAGTTAAACTATACCGCACAAGGCCTTTCAGGTCCTGAGGTGGGCGAGAAGTTTAGACTACCAGCAATTTTCGACCAACAGGACTAGTTGAGTTCAGATGGTCAGCCCCCAACGCTCGCCCTCGTTTAACCCCCATGTAAGAAACCCGGTATCCATTTGATAGAAGGCTGGGTGAACCCTAAGGTACGTCGTGAGGAGAAATAACGTGGAAAAATCCCCGACAACCGCCGGGAATTGAACCCAGGCTCCTCCAATCTTTTATTTCACTACTATTTCAAAATAAAAATAGAAAAGATAGTGAGATATTTGTCATTGTGCCTTATTATTTATTGTAAATCCTTTCTATTAGTTACGTTATATAGATTAAATTCAATACAAATCTAGATAGTGGATATTACATAATCATACAAAATAAGAGTCTAGAGTAAAGTTTTTTGACTTAAAATGATAACCAAAAATATAATTATACATTAGCATTTTAATTAGCATTGTAGTCTAACAATCTTCTAAAATTTAAATTTATTTCTAAAATAAACTTGAATAAATATATAATCCTGATCTAATTTATATCTGTTGATCAATAATTATTTAATAATAACGAACAGGATAGGTCGTTAAGTTCCCATATGGATAACCATTAGACTTATCCTTATTATACTAGTTAACCACTGCAGCCAACACCATCGATAGTTTCCTGCGTTATCCAGTCGTAATAGGAGGTTACTCGAGTGTAGAAGGCCGGTGTCAGCTGCTGAGCACATTTCCACCCAAAGGAAACAATTCCTACAAAAAACCAGCGACTTGTTACAGGATTCTGGACTAACATTGACGATCCTGAATCACCCTGCAATAACAAAAATGAAATACCAAAACATTAGCCTAAATTGAGTGTTTTGTCTATATAAACTTATTTGTTTTTATTTTAATATTAAATGATATTTTGATTGTGTTTCTCCAATTCTTTAAGAAACTGTTAATTAATACAAAAATTAATGTTAGGAAAAAAAAATTGAATTTTTTTTTAAAACTAAACATTTTCAACATCAATGAGTGAGACCAAGTTACTAAATGACATCCTAGAATAGCTGTTTCACGCTAATATGGCATCATCAGCTAGGAGCAGTCATCAGTAAACAATCAGTTCTCGATACGCGGGCATACAGGAAATATAGTCGGAATAAATGTGGAGCTTGCAAATTTAAAATACAATAAAAAACTCGCCAAAAGGATAACTGCTGAGCAAATTCATGTGCACGTTTTCTGCGGTCGTTATTTTTTAGCGCATAAAAATTGAGAATGGACATTTAAATATTAATAAACATCAATAGGTGAGACCAAATTCTTTACTAAATGACATCCTAGAACAGCTATGAATTGTATTGCCAGTTATCCTTTTGACGAGATTTTTTTTTTTTTTTTTTTATTTGCTCCAAATTGGCTCCACATTGATTCCGACGACATTTCCTATAGGCCTATATTTCGAGACCTGCTTTTTTATTGATGACTGCTTATAGCTGAAGATCGCCATATTAGCGATAAACAGCTGTTCTAGGATGTCATTTAGTAAGCAACTTGATCTCACCAATTGATGTTTATTATTATTTACATGCGCATTCTGAATTTTTATGCGCTAAAAAAATTCTTAGTGGCCACCGAGCGCGTGCATATGAATTTTCTCGCCAGTTATCTTTAAGGTGAGTTTTTTATTGTTTATTTTAGCTTTGCCGGTTCCAGATTGATTCCGATGATAAATCACTTTAAATTTCTTTGTTTTTTTTTTTGTTTTGTTTTGTTTTTTCAATATTTTTGAACTTAAAAGTTTCGGAATACTGAAAAAGAGTACTAAAAATAAAGTGTTAAATAGTGAATATTACATTAAATAAATATTGTACAATAATTATAGTTGAATTTAGTTAAATAATTAAATGGAAATTATACAAATATCCGGGATTTACATAAAACTCCGAGAGGAGTTCCTTATGCTATACGGATACTTTCTTGCTGATACTTTCTAAAGGGCATTTCACATGGCATGACAGAAATTCGGACTAGAAATTCTTCGTACGGATTGTCTTCTCCGAGTGGTTTTCGGAGGCCATTCCACATGACTCTTAAATCGTAGATAATTGTTCACTGGAAATGACATTAATATCCGGTCTAAATCCACGATCACATCCACGATCAGATGTGTTTGAAGATATCACTGTCAGATCACCTATCCTATTTACCTAACTTTTCTCTCTCTCTTGTCATTACGTCTATTTTGACAGTTTTCATTTTTGTTTTTTTTTAATCTTTCAACTAGACTAAAGTGGTTGAAACATTGAAAAAAAAAACAGTATGGAAACTGTCAACGTAGATGTAATGTAGAATTAAATGTAGAATTAAATCTACATTCGAAAAGTATTTTATGAATTTTAAATAGATTTGCAGATAATTTACTAATACCATATTATTCACAAAAACCCGTGGTATATTTAGAACAAAATTATTGCATATATATAGCGCCCATTCCTAAATTTTGTCTGAAATAAAAAGATAAGAAACTTATTTGCTTACTAGACAAGAATCTTTTCCTCCTTCATTCCAAAATGCACAAATCTGATGAGACTGTATAGAATAATTAGGTTTTAACCTACGACAAATTAGCGGATCTCGAATAGGAACCTCAACTTTATTTAAAACCTGAGTGCTGCTTCCACCTGCAAAAATGTACATTTGTAAATTATTGGAATAAAGATTATCAATTATGTATTCAAAGAAAAATTAACATTGCACAGATGAACAAATCATTTTTCAGTTTAATACAAAATCAATTTCTGATAGGAAATTAGCCAAATTTTTCTCGTTATACAGCTACTATTTTTAAAGTAACTTCTGCAATTGTTTCCTTTCATTCCTCTTTTGATTCTTTCCTTTGTTGCACTATTCTAATACAATTTGTTATTTTGAAGAATTTGTTTGCGTATCTCGATAACCCTTGTTTAATTCTTGAGATTTAAGTATCACAGGTTCAGATCTCTCGCGCTTAGGCGATCAGTTTTTTTAAAGGTCTATTTTTATATAGATGGGTATTTATACAATTGCCAATTAATTTTGAGATTAAGGATATAATTTGATTCTTATTGATATATAGAGATATAATTTTACCTTCCCGTTATTCATTAATCTAGTCCGAATTAATTTTTTCATTTTTTTAAATAGAATTCTACTGGACAAAAATTCCTCATTAACAGAATGGAAGTTTCAGTAAGTTATTACAGTCAATTAAATTCGAATGAGCTGTTTATGTTTGTTTTTTAATCTATCGCATTCATTTCAATTTTACATTCAAAATATTTCAGAGATAGTAAGGGTGGCAAATACCAGTTATTGCTTAAAAGACGTCAACAAAGCCTTCAATGTGAATGCCGCAAGCATCCACTCAAAACCATTGACATTGACTAAATAACAGTAGTCTACAGAATTGTTTACAACATTATTTTCAAACGGCTCAAAGTACCGAGCCGAAATACACTGAAGCTTGGTTATAACGCGATCTTTCGGATCCAAGATTTCGAAGATCGCGACATAACCACGATATAACCCGAGCTTTTATTACCTCGCGACGTCAAATGTCGTATATCGCACCCTATTATCGCCCACAGGATTCCAAATCGATTTAAAAAGGTCATTTCACGATTACCTACATCCTTCAGAGCTATGTGATAGAATTTTAAATTGATAAATACATAAATCATTACCTTTCCAACATTTTGGTGGGTTTTATTAGCCAAAATCGATTTGGCGCCGCCATATTGGCATCTTGTACAAACGACGAGTCATGTGGATCGAAACTAGATATTCATACGCCTATTAGATTACATGGGCCTCTTTACTGGTTGTCATTGGTAGAAAAATAGATCTCGATATTCATTTTGGTTAAACAAAAAAGTGCGCGATTCTGGTATTTTTTTAAAAATATATTGTATTTGACGCATTTTCGTAACATTAGGGTGGGTATAGTCTCAATTACTGTAAATAATAAGGAAACAAGCATATTAATTTACATCTTCGATTTGATTTTAGGCGAAAAAACGGTAAATTTAGCAATTTTACAATTATAAGCTTACACCTTTTCCAAAATAGAAGGGGTCCAAGACCAAATCGCGTTATATCCGAATTCGCGATATAAACAACCACGTTATAACCTGGAGTAATAAAATGCTTTGTCGAAGCTTATATTATTTGGGTTATTAATCAACGCAAATAATTAACGTCATCTACCCCTCCTTCAGATCTATATTACCTGATTTGTAAGTGGGTAAAAAGCGTCTTATCATTTTTTTAACTGTCATGTGAATGATATTGTCCGACCACCAGCAGATGAGACTTGGCCACGCCTACGTCACGTGGTACGAGACGTTCTACAAATCTATTTGAGGGGTGTTTTTTTCTATTTTTAGTGCAAATCGTTTCTTGTTTGTAACATAGAGGAATTGATGATATGAAATACGACTTATATATCTACTTTTCTTATATATAATAACAACTATGTTAAGTTTTAACCGTAACGATATAGTAAACTGATTTGCTGTTTAAGAACTGTTATATTTATACTGTTTCTTATTTTTTTAAACTATGAAAAATTAAGACCATTGGCATTCGCACTTTTACTAAAAATAGAAATAGATTGACCAATAAAAGCAATAATAATAATAATAATATTGCCAACCTACTTCTATTTTTAGTAAAAGTGCGAATGCCAATGGTCCTAATTTGTATATTTGTAAATGTTCTTAGGAATTTTACGGGATTGTTTTGTAAACAAGTTGTTTTTTTTTTAACTGTCAACAATTAATTGTTAAATAAAACATTATTACCATGAAGTGTATATATATTTGTTACTTACATTAATTAATATAATTTTATACAATTATTATTTTTCATAATTTAAATAAATAAGAAACAGTATAAATATAACAGTTCCTAAACAGCAAATCAGTTTTCTATATCGTTACGGTTAAAATTTAACATAGTTATTATTATTATATATAAGAAAAGTAGATATATAAGTCGTATTTCATATCATCAATTCCTCTATGTTATAAACAAGAAACGATTTGCACTGAAAATAGAAAAAAACACCCCTCAAATGGGTTTATAGAACCGTCTCGTACCACGTGACGTAGCCGTCGCCAAGTCTCATCTGCTGGTGGTCGGACAATACTGAAATCCTGGAAAGTACTAGCTGTATTCGTTATGTAACTCGTGTAAATCTGCGTCGTCTTATCCATGTTGCCTAGTGGATCTTTAATGCTGCTTCTATTGTAATAAACAGATGATTTTTATAATTCAGTTTTCCAAAAATTTATATATCAATGACGTCGTTTCTTAGTTAATGAATATTCATTAAAAGCCAATTACCTTCAGAATGTTTAGTAATATTTTAGAACTTAGAATTCTCCTCTTACTAGTAGGGGAAAGTTGCTGAAATCGCACCTGTCATGTTTACCAATTTATAAATGGTGATTACCGCCAATATTTGTTGAAAAGTAAACCACATTGCGCTCACATGATTCCACTGTAGTTTGATTGTCGTAGTCCACTTGCTGTTTGTACTGTGCGTCCTCAAAAGAAATTCTGCATTTTCCTTTAATATTTTAATAGTTTTTGTAACGCTTGAGGACTGAGGTTAGCTGTAATATTTTCGTTTTACTATGTCAGACTCTTAGTATACTTGTATGAAACAGATTCGAAATCTTAAATTGGTTTATTATTCTCTAATAAGAGTTATGAGAAATTTATAGGTATTAAGTCCAGTTTTATGTTCCATTCCTTATTATGCTAAACGATTCAGTCGTAAAAAGCTGAACTACTTACTGCAAGTCCGTATATACTAAAACTTGGTAGAACACAAAAATAAAAGAATGGAGCTGTAGAAATAAAAATAGTGAAATCTATGGCAATAGTGAATTTGCTCGTGCGTTATTCAAATTGTTATAAAGACTGTGTCGAAAGTAAAGAAAGATATTAAAATAATAAGGAAGTGCACTATATTAACTGCATTGTGGAATAGCGTTATTAAAAAAACGAGACGACTTGTGACGTTTGTTTATGCGAATAACAATAAGAAAACGGAACGACGGAATGCTGTGATGAAACAGTGCAATTGTCTTTTTCTTCTTCTTTCTACTGGAAAAATAGTTTTTGCGTTTTTGTTTTGTTTTCCAATTAGTGGGGAATATGAAGAAGAGACGAAATAAGGATGGAATAACGACTCCGGGATTAGAAGATTCGATTCAACATTAATTCTGATAGAACCCAGCTTGTTATGCAGAAGTTTAAACAACTGTGTGCATTAAACGGCGAATGCATTCTATAGAAGATAGGAGATAACGTTTTTCAAATTCCAGAAAGAATTTGAATTCGCCAATGATCCACCGGAAATATTCCTTCGTGCTAATCTTGATACTTCCTAATTCAGCGCAGATCGCCATATTGGAAATCAACAGAAGCTGATGGAAAGACATTCCTTCTTCAAGCTACTAGGGAAGTGTATCGATTTATCTTCAAAGAATCCAATTGTTTAGTAAGACGATATGAAGTAATATATATTTATTTAAACACAGACATTTGGGAGATACACCACATGCAAGAAATATTTGACATAATGTTACAAGTTACAAATATTGAAAGAGAATAGAACTAACATTGTGTGACGACATTACCGAGAATTATTTGATTCTACCGGGACATCGAATATAGTGTTGAAGATTTTCTAGTTAAAGTGAACTTTCTATTGATAGGATTACATAGAATGAACTTTTATATTCAAATTGTTAGTTCGTTGAATGAACTTATTTAGTTTTGATAAATTAAGAGATATTTGCAAATGCATTCACAAGTAGTGAAAGTATGTATGAATAAGAATTATTTTTGAAAATATATATGATTAAGTTATTTTCAAGACTGGGCCTATGAAGCATTATTTTAGTCATGCATTTCTGAAGTGATTAACTATCTTGCTTTAACTAGAAATATTATCATTTTCAACTTCAATACTCTACTGTATAGTCGATTTATATATAGATATATTATTCTTTGAAATTAATTTTCAGGAGAATTCGGAAAAAAATTCTGATGGCACTAGGAATAAGAAGTCTACGACGCAACTGCAAATTTTGTCATCTGCTTCTTCAGGTTTGGGTTAAACTGCAACATGGTTCTCCTTCATTTTCGAGGAAGATGTAGTGGAGGAGATAGTAATATGATAATAATAGTGATATGATATGATATTAATATAATAATAGTGATAAGATGCATATGATATGATATTAATATAATAATAGTGATAAGATGCATTCATTTTCATTTAATTCATTTTACTTAATACTAGACTATTCCCCGTGTACAGATTGATCGATATAGATCGTGAAGAGATATGTTGATATTTTGTGATGGATGTTGGTTGATATAGATGATATATGAAGATCATAGCATATTTACGATAGTCTTGGCGACGAATTTGTTGTAACTATTCTTTAAAGTGAAGATAACCAAGTTCTGATAACTTGTGACTCTAGACATTGCAACATACAGTTATGCGTGAGTGAAGGCATCGTTCTCCAAATAGATGGCAACTTTATTTAGAGTCTGTCCTTGAGCTTTATTGATTGGAAATTGCCTTCTCGTGAAAGTGAATGGAAATAGATTATCGCTTGGTTGCATAGATATCGTATGGATGAAAACAAAGTCTCCTTTGTGAGCTCCTGTTATAATTTCGGCTTCCGTGAGATGATTATCTAATGAACGGCATTTAAGTTGAGTTCCGTTGCAGAGTTCAAACTTGGGATTGATGTTTCGCAACAATTTTATTATTGAAGATCCAATCTTCAATGACAAACGAAATGGAGGAATACCTCTGAAATTCAATGAGTTTAGATACACAGGCGGATAGAGATGTTCGTGTTGTGGATTATCAGATGTCTTTGGTCTAATAGATAAGACGTCTGATTTTGGATCAGAAGGTTGCAGGTTCGATTCCCGTCGCCGACATTTCATTATAAAGATTATTTCTATTTTCCAGTCTCACAGGAAATTGCACCGGACAGACAGATAGAAAGCAAACAGAGAAATAAAAGATTTTAGTAATATAGATTAACTTGCTTTTCATTTCTATGCCTGTTTTTACATTTCATTTCACGTTAGTCTATTGTTTATTTGTGATGTTTTGGAATTCAGTTATGTTAATGTTAGCAATAAATTGTATAATATTATAATAACATCACGATTTATTTGCTTAACGTTATTTTCCAAGCATGTTATATGTATTTCAAACACAGGTGCGATTTAAGAGACCAGGTGCTTTAATGGCACCAAGGCCGCGCTGCGCCATTGACATTGTCGCTAAGACATTGGCCTCTCACCTCTGAGTACCGAGGTTCGGTTCTCATGTGGGTTTCGTGATGGTAGAGGATCCGCGCTGGGCAGGTTTTCTCGTGGTTCTCGCGTATCTCCTGCAATTCTCCACCATTCTTTCTCCGTCTGTCCTTATTTCCATGGTATAGCACAATAGATCATCGGTCGCGATGTTCTGCTTCCCTACCAGCCACACTCACCACATACACATAATGGCACCATTGTTAAAGTTTTATATTAACATAAAAATAAAATAATAAACAAAGAGTGAAAAATCACAAAAATATATATTATATCTTAAATAATAACATAAATTTCAACATTATCTCATAAACGAAAGATTTTATACTGCGTTTTGTGAAGAATAATACAATTTAGGCAACCTTCCACTACTTCATGGATTAGACAGAACATTTCCACAGTTTGCATCATCTCCACCGCAGGACCAACGTTTCCTTGAACAGCCACAGTCTCTATGACCTTCAGGATTGTAGTAAAGAGCAGTGGAGATCTATAATTGGGTATTCTTTTTAGCGTTTCCAACAATATTGACTTGTAAATTTGGATTTTTCTTTAAAAGGATTCTTTTTTGTTTAAGTTCAATGCTAATAATAACAGCATTGAATGAATTATCTACATTAGGATATTGTGTGAAGATTATCCTTAGTGAAGTATTCTTCTTAATTAAATATTCCATTTTCTAGCAAAGACTGTAAACCATAATTATATATATATATATTCATATACAAGGAGCCGGACAATATACGAGCCGGACTCGTATATAAAGCCGGACAATGATGTGGGATTTGAAAATACTAATGCAAAAAACACATTGATTTAAATCTTTGCTTTTCGAAACTCGAAGGGTACGCTTTGAGTTTTGCCTATTCGAATGAAAAGATCTCTATATACATATTTGCATTTTTGAAATTTCACATCACTGTCCAGCTATATATATAAGTATAACTATATATACTAATCAAAACTTACGATATTTTGTGAACGATAGTTTATATAAATAATCAAATATATATATAGATTGAGATTTTTAATAAAACTCTTACCGAACTGCAATTTTCCCCAGCCAATAACAGTTGCCATAACATCTATGTCATTTCTTCCAGTTTGGCCAAAACAAGGTGGTGAAATCTTCTGTGTAAATTGCACAGGATAACTTAATGTGATAATACAAATATCATGATAATTATATTTCCAGCTGTGCTGAGGATTTATTTTGGCCTTCAGAACATTTCGAGTCTGATATCCAGCCTCCATCTTATCAAAATCAGTTACTCCAAGATAAACCGTTATTTTATTCAACTCGTTTAACTTCCTAAAATAAAAAATATATTTGTCTCCTAAATATGAAGTCTAAAGATGATCAATATTATTAAATTATTTAAAGTGTAGTAATTTATTTTTTGGTTCATATAGAGGCCTTAACATGGGATCTACAAATAATTTCGAAATTATTTATTCATTAGGTGAATATAATTTATTACTTATATAATGTATTGTTTGGTGATTAGATTTTAAGAAAAAAATGTATTTGAGTCTGAATTATTACTATACAGGATGGTCCTGAAATGGTCCTTGAGTGCCCAATGGAACGTGGCAAAATAACGAAAAAAGTCCATGTAACATGGATGTGGAAATACTTTATTCAAATGTTACAGAATAATTAACACTTTATAGGCTATGATGTAGTCACTGTAAGTTATTCGAAGTTGGATTGGCAGAGGAGAACCAAACGCTTGGCCTCCACAGTCCCCGACTTCAATCCTCTGGACTTTCGTATCTGAATAATACACTAACAAAATACATTAATATAATTAAAAATACACTTTAAAATATTCTCTCTCCGACTCTCTCCGCTCTCTCTACTTTGATGTCAAACAAACGTACATTCGTACATCCGTTTTTTGCCTGTTAATAGTATGATTTCAAAACCCTTTGAGTCATTAAAGCTGAACAAGCTGTCCCAGGGCTATCACATATAATTTCTTACAGAATTTTCAAGGCAAAGAATCCTCTTCAGGGACGTATATAAGTTTATTACAGGATGGGAGGAGGCCAAGTTACGAAACTTACTTGCAATCACGAAAAAAAAAACCAAGATCTCTTCAACTTAGAAACCAACCAAAAAAAAAAAAAACGAATGAAAATAGGCTGATCTAAAGCATTCGGGGCGAGTTAGGGTTTACAAAGTATATGGAGAGAATAATGCTAATAAGTAAAACGTAGAATGTTACGAGACATATTCACAATAGGCAACAGTTGTACCAATTTACAAATTTCATAAATGTAAGTGGAATGCAAGCAAAACTCTTTATAGTGCTCAGAGAGTAAATATTAACGTGCTATTATGAAATTAACAGATTGCCAACTATATTAGCACTCAAATAATTAAAAGAAAAGAGAGAAAATAAAATAAAACAATAAATACAAAATAAATATAAAATTGATACGACGTACGTTTCAGAATCTCTTAACAGATTCTCTTTTCAAGTAAACATAAGAATAAAAGAAAAACAAACTACCTGGATTAAGGCCTAAAACTGCGATGTTTTCAATCGACACTGCTATTTATAGTGCCTTTATAGTGCTATTTCGTCGTGAACTGGCTACCTGGATATTGTCAGTGTTGAAGATAACTCAGGAAAAATATGGAAATAAACTGCCAGAATTTGTTGACGGTATTGAACATCGGTGATTTAAAAAAAAAAGAATAACGGAAAACATAATTTTCTGTTGAAAAGAAAATAAGATTTTTAGATCTCAATTCTTTATGGAATATGACATCCTTTTTTTTCCCAGCATGAAGATAAAATCTCAATCAAAATGGTCGTCACTTTCATGAGAAATTAAGAATGAAATTACTTTCTGTTATGCAATGTTTCGTTTCGTTCAAAATCCAAGCCTTTTTTGCTTGAATACAATTCGTTTCAATAAGGAGATTAAAGTGTTACCCGACTTACATCTTTGGAGTGTATAATATTCGTAAAAATAAACAAATAACTCTAAAATTATAAATTTTACAATATTACCTAAGTATTTTTCAGCATCTTTCCAAAGGAATATTAGCCACTTCTGATACTGGATGATTGATAAATGTAAGTGTTCTGTGATATTTATAATAAAAAAACGAATATCTTACTTGCGAATGCAGTGGGCGGCGGTAACGACGTGGAGGTTTGTTATTAAAGTTCCTCCACAGAAACGATGACTTGAATAGTATAATGCAACCTAAAAATCAAACGACATTTTATGTTTGTTTATTTTGCCAATTTACTTGAATAACTTTAGAAAGTATTTTAACAAAATATAAAAATCCACTATATTTTGTTAACTTGATTTGCTAGTATTTTGCTAAAGCTGGTTGACACTTTCAAGGAGAGGTCGCGGGTTGTCCGATACCGATTTTCATGCCCTTTTGGGAGAAGAAAGTACTCATGAAGTACTTCAAAAATATAACAGGTTTTAGGGTCCAACACTCAAGCGTTTTAGAGATATTTGATGATTTTTGGAGTGTTTTTCCCGCTTTTGCTTAAAAGCTTTCTGCCTCATAAGTCGAAACAGGAAGTTCAGCGTTAGCTCCATTGATGAGCTGTTGGACTGCAAAGCTCGAGGTCGCAAGTCTGAGTCAGCTACCTGACGAAAATTTTTTTTTCACTTTTTCTTTTTCGTTTTTTTAATCAATGTCTTACATGTTAATGCATTTTCTTTTCTTTCTTTTTTTTAATTTTCTTCTTTTTTTCTTCCTTTTTTGCATCTGCTTCTTTTATTTCTTGGTTTCTGAAAAAGTTATCTTTTGTTTGTTTTTATGATAAATACCATAATCAACAATGTTTAAAATCAGTGTAATAATGTATCTGGGGGCACGGTAGTGCCCCGCCAAGACGAGCCGAAGGCGGGAAGTAGGGCACTACCTACCTTTTCTCGAAGCGTTTCGTCGTATTTTCGAACCCTCGTAGCTTCTACCTGGATAATACTAGGGAGCTCAAATTTTCAGGATAAGATACAGTTAGCAGACTAATGAAATACGCTCAGTTTCATTTATTTAGCTTTTATATTTCGGATTTTATTAATACCTAAAATACGTCGATTTCGTCACTGACTGACACATGATCATCAAAACCTCTAGGGTAATTCCTGAAGTCCTAGCAAGCTGAAATTTGGTTTGCACGCACAGACAACAAAAAAATTAAGAAATCTGTAACTTTCACCCTCCAACCCCTCATAAAGGGGATCTGGTTCTGTATTTTTATTTTATTTATATTACATATATATATATATTTATTATATACATATAACAATTTTATATATAACAATCTATATTCCAAACTTCCAAAAGTCGTAAGGCTGAAATATGATATATGCATGCTACGATTTGCAAACAAAGAACAACAAAATTTAGAAATTTGTATGACTTTCACTCTCCAACCCTTCATAAAAGGGGTTCGGGTTCTTTATTATATAACAATTTCTCATAGGTATATAAAAAGTCCTAGAAAGCTGAAATTTGGTATGCAGGCTAAGATTTGCACACAAATAACGAAAACCCTCCAACACCCCATAAAGGGGGGCTCAGTTCTGTATTATAAAATATCTTATTTGTAGATACTTCCAAACAAAAGTTCTAGAAAGCTGAAGTTTGATATGAAAGCTAGATGTTATCTTATATTTCAACATTTCAATTAAACAACAAATATCTGTGATCCAAGAGGTTAAGAGACGGAAGGGCATCAAACGCGCCAGGTGTCGCCCCTCCGCCAGCACCACAATGCGCCCCCCCCCCGGTTGCTTGAGTGCGCTATCCGAACGCGGGAAGATTGTCGGTTGTTTCCTTGAATCTGACGAGCCGAAGAAAGGAAGTAGGGCACTACGTACTTTTTCTCTAAGCGTTTCGTCGTATGGAACTTTCTGTAATTGTTTAGGATTTAAACTTAATTATTGAGAAGTTAAATCTTAACGACGTAGTTCTATAATAGTATTGCTTAGTAAGTATATAAATCCCACCCAAAACATTTCATGTAAAATAAGTTGCTAAGACTCACATGCTCATAATGCTTTCACTGTTAAAAAGTTATCAGATCTCATGTAGAGCCAAGCCCCGAACTCTACAAGGCCTAACTCTACAAGCCCTAACTCTAAAAACCCTATATCTTGGTCAAAAAGAATGGCTTGACCGTTTAATGGAACTACTTCATCCCACCCAAAACATTTCATGTAAAATACGTTACCAAGGTGCTCATAACGCTTTCACTGTTAAAAAGTTATCAGATCTCATGTAGAGCTAAGCCCTCACTCTACAACGCCTAACTCTAACAACCCTACTATCTTGGTCAAAAAGTATGCCCTGGCATACTCCATATCCTTTACATAACTCCATGGGATTGTCTGTGCGACAGCCACGAAACGGCCAAGCCATACTTTTTGACAAAGATATAGGGTTTTTACAGTTAGGGCTTGTAGAGTTAGGCCTTGTGGAGTTAAGGGCTTGGCTCTACATGAGATCTGATAACTTTTTAACAGTGAAAGCGTTATGAGCATGTGAGTCTTGGCAACTTATTTTACATGAAATGTTTAGGGTGGGATCAAATATGTTGATAATGCAACAGGTCTGATTTAGGAGAGTGGTGAATCGGCGTTTCGGGCAGCATGTTTAGTGAGGGGGCAGCATTTTTTTTTAATATTTTTTTTTAACACAGAAGCCTGGGAAGTAATAATGTGATAGATAGGTGTCTGAAGATGGCCAAGAACAGCGATACAAGAGACAGAAGGGAGGGCTAAAAGGAATGGATACATAAAAATATATCCTCTCAAAACATATCCTTGATCTGGAAAACACAACTATATTAAAGAAAAAAATTAATTCAGAAGATTATGTCATGAATCATATTTCATAATCAAATGCGATTCATATAATCAATCCCTCCCAATACCAAATATCAGAAAATCTTTTATTCCTCAACACCATTCCAGAATCAACTATTCCCCAATAGTTCCCGTAATCGCAACCCCAACCAACAATTCCCAATAATTAAATGATTTTACTTAACTTCAACCATTGAGAAGTTGTTGACTAATAACTTCCCAATCATGAAACTCTCCCATTTATTACAACCCATTACATAACCCCAAGGCCTTAAGCTCACCCATTCCCCCCTTCGTTCCTCACTAAAATCCAAACTTCAAAATAAGGTCAACTTTCAATTTCTTCCAAATACTTCCCCCTCACCCAACACAGCTCGAAGCTCACCTTTACCCCTCCTAACCAAATGAAGCTAACTGGAAGTCTTATTCTCAAATTTTATTGGTCCAATATTTTGTTCTGTTGAATCTCGCAAATTAATATATTTACAAAAAGATGCAAATTTTTGTTAGTGTCACGAAAAACAGTCAGTGTTCAAAACTGTTGCAATTACATGTTAATTTCTAAATTACAGAATATGCTACCTTATTTTTATGCTGTAATTCCATCACACGTTAAATGAACATTTTTAAAAGGAATAGATACTGGAAGGTATTATGATAGAGGTGCATTAAAGTTGTACTGAAAGAAAACAGCCAGGACGGAAAGACAAGGAGGGTGAGTGGTTTATTCGAAAAGGCGTCTGTTGAATATGACAGAAAAGGGAGAAGTAATAATGATATAAAAATTATTTATATTTATTGTAAATTTCAAATAGTAAGCTTAGAATTTTTCTCTCTTTCTTCAATTACTTCCAATTTTAATAATAATAAAAAAGGAAAAATAGAACAGTTTTGTTGCTATGGAAAAGAAGAATAAAAGAAAAAAAAATATTGATATGCAGATTTTATTTTTCTAAATTGAAAGTAACTTAAATTATAAAAGTTAATAGATTTATATATTTTTAAGTTTTTTTTTATTTCTCCCTACAAGAAAAAACACGAAAAAGAAATAAAGAAGCAGAAGCAAAAAGAAAGATAAAAAAAGAAGGAAATTAAAAAAAAAGAAAAACAAAAAAGAAAAGAAACTGCATTAACATATAAGACGGGGAATAAAAAAAGAAAGAAAAGGTTAAAAAAAAAAATTCATCAGGTAGCTGACTCAAACTAGCGATCTCAAGCTTTGCAGTTCAACAGCTTATCAATAGAGCTAATGCTCAAGTTCCTGTTTTGATTCATGAGGCTGAAAGCTTTTAAGCAAAAGCGGGAAAAACACTCCAAACATCAAATATCTCCAAAACGCTTGAGAGTTGGACCCCAAAACCTGTTATTTTTTGAAGTACTTCATGAGTACTTTCATCTCCCAAAAGGCCATGAAAATCTGTGTCGTAAAACCCGAGACCTTCTCTTTGTTAGTCATTAGCTTCGACAATGTCCATGCCATCGATTGGTAACCGGGCTATTTTTGTTCTAAAGCAGTGGACGTTACGCTCGTGACAATCTTCCTGTCATTGGCTTACAATCTTTTCTGACTATAACCAATTAGAGCACCTTAATTCGAAACAGACAACTTTGCTGTAGAATTATATTGGCAATTTTTAATAGAACATTAAAAAAGGAAGAAAAAATTCATTCACGCCTTGAGCTATCGTCAAACGGGAATATGGAACGGCTGTATATGGGCCTTATTAAGACTCATCAGCCAGCCAACTCGGAGGCGGGAAATCGCTTCCACCAATAAACAAGAATAGGAAAATCACTGCACCCATTATGACATGAAATCCTCGGCCTTCCAGCCTCCGAGGTGATCGTCAATGTTAGTAAATCCAGCTGATGAGTCCTAATAAGGACAAAATAGCTGTCTCAGATCTGTTTGGCGATAACTGAACGCATGAAAGATATGTGCATTTTTATTTACCCTTTATTCAATATTTTAATTTATGCACGTTCAAACCGTCTTGTTTTGTTTAGAGAAGTTACTCATCATAAAAACTGATATTTACAAAAAGAGATAATTTTTTTTGCAATGTTGTTTAAAATGCTTTTTTTTAAAAAAAAAAAAATCTACCTTATTTGCCAAAAGTTTAACAGAATATCACTTGATAATGTTTCAAAAGGGACTAATGACGGAAAATATACTAATTGTTTAAAATTAATGTTTTCGTTAAAAAACTTTATTTTAAAAATCTTTTTATAAAAATGTAGAAGACGCCATCTACTGACAATCTGGTTCATTTATTTAATTACTTTACCATTCGGTAACTGATCAAGATACCATGCGAATTATTCGCACGAGTCAACCATTTTATAAAAATGGAAAAGGCGCCATCTGTTGACACTGTATTTAACTAACATGCACGACAGCCTTTGGATTTGTTTATCATTTATCAAAGGTGGTTTTTTTGTTGCGAATTGTTCGCACGGGTCAACTAGTTATTTTTAATTTCTGTTGGAAAGTTCCACATATAATTGAGTATTTAACGATACTTGTAGTAAAGAAACGAAAAATGCTGAACATTAAATAGTATATATAAAGTCAATGTAATTTATCTAGATACTCTTTTTATTACCTGCCAAGGAAATTCTCCTGCTGTTGCCACTTCACCGCCTACAATTCGTGGCTTAACTGACTCTCCACAAGCTGAAATTTAAAAAGTAGCCTAATTATAGACAGACAGATATTTACATAAGTAGATATTTACATTTATTAATCGAGATATTTGTTACATCTGTTCATCGAGATATGTAATGTTGAGACAAATATTAAATATAACGATTGTAGTTCAAACAAAGCATTTAAACATTTCAGCAGGTGTATTTTATTGATATTTTCATTGTGTATGTTTTCTTTCATTCATTCATTATTAATGAAACCTAAGATTTGAACTAAAAAATTAAATTTAAATTCCTTCAATAAGAAGTAATGGAGATCATGTAGGAATCTTGAAAGAAAAATCAGAATTACAGAAAAATCAGAAATTACAGAAATTAATAAAAAAATTTTTTATTAATAAGAGTTTTAATAATA
Organism: Thereuonema tuberculata; assembly: GCA_023159025.1. Lineage (NCBI taxonomy): Eukaryota > Metazoa > Arthropoda > Chilopoda > Scutigeromorpha > Scutigeridae > Thereuonema > Thereuonema tuberculata. Next base: position 18,918,171 of record JAFIDM010002131.1, on the reverse strand, counting down.
AGAGTTTAATAGTAAGAAGTTTTAATAATAAAAATTCTTAATATATTCTTAATATTTTTAGATTTTTTTAGTATAGAATCGGAATACTTTGTTAATTATTTTTTATCTATATGGTTGTTGATGTTGACGCAACAGATTTAGGCCTCGGTTCATCTCTGTTAAGTTTCTGCCTGTGAATATGGATTCAGAAAGATATATGCTTATCAATTTGGCACTTCCTTATAGTTGCAATCCATAACTAGAAAGGGATTACAGCAAAAGTAGAATTTTACTGAATTGTGACACAATTAGGCTTCGGTTAACTAAAGTTGTTTTCTGTAAGAAAGCTAGAATCGTGAAAAAAATCGTAAAAAATACCCTTTAAATTTTCATTTCGAACAAAATTCTTAAAGCTTGGATTCCATTGCGGGCGGTGGACGCCGAGCGGTTGGCGAAGTTGCAGTTTCCCTTTAAGCTACAAGAATGAGGTTACAGCGAGCAACAGCTAGGGTGTAGCTATTGAAGCTGTTGAAACAGCTTTTCAACAGCGTCGCTTTAGCCCAAGGCAAGGAGGGTGACATGCTTTTCCCGCGTTTTCAGTCGCAATGGATTCTTTTGCTCTGGCGACAATATTTTTCTTGCGCGAGCAAGCCGAAAGAGAAGCCATAATTGCGTTAATCTCTGATCGGCCCAAAAGAAAAAAAATATATAATTTTTAAACGAAGACGCACGGAAGGATACTACAACAATTTAATTACAAGGCATCTGTTAAATGATGAAGAGAAATTTCATGGCTTTTTTCGTTTGAAAAAACTTAATATATGTTCAAACTCAAACAAGTTGATCAGTAGTTTCAAGAAGCTGTTGAATCAGTCCGTGTCCTTAGCCGTGATCGTATAGTGGTTAGTACATTGCGTTGTGGCCGCAATAACCCA
>JAFIDM010002131.1:18868231-18917247 GCA_023159025.1 Thereuonema tuberculata | reverse complement strand
AGTAAAATGGAAGGTTCAAAGAAGAAGACAAACTTAATTCAACTCAAACAAGTTGATCTGTAGTTTCAAGAAGCTGTTGAATCAGTCCGTGTCCTTAGCCGTGATCGTATAGTGGTTAGTACATTGCGTTGTGGCCGCAATAACCCAGCTTCGAATCCTGGTCACGGCATTTGTCAAATTGTCAATGTCACGCCACACGGTTTATTTTTTTTTCCTACTTGAGCAATTCTCTTCCTTTCATATTATATCAATTTTAGAATGGGATAATAATTTTTACGTTTTAATTTTAGTAAAATCGAAGGTTCAAAGAAGAAGACAAACTTAATTCAATTCAAACAAGTTGATCTGTAGTTTTAAGAAGCTGTTGAATCAGTCCGTGCCAAATTTGAGTGGAATCATAGAATATACAGACCCAATAGCCACAAATTGCAATAAATATTCTATTACTATCCTATTACTATTCTTGCGCTACCTCCAAAAATAAAAAAAATGCAGATGCAATAGAAATTATACCTTTTTTTTATTTTAAAATGCGGCTTTCTTTATGTGACTTCCCAATACAAATTATATTTCATAGGAAGGAAATTTAATTTTAATTGAAAACGTTATATTAAAACTTTATTTCTAATGAAATTAAAAAAAAATTAAACACACACTAAAAAGCTAATATTTTAAAATATATTTAATCCAAGCTCCCATGAAATAATTTTATAATCTTCATTATCAGTTCTTTTTAAGTATTTAGGTTTTCTTTGAATATTCCAGTATGATTCTATTTTTCAGATTTAACTTGAAATTAATTTTTTTAAAAACAGAAAGTTTTATTGTATTATTCCATTATAATACTAAAAAAAAATCAATTTCTCAAACACAAATTCATATCATAATTAAATTGTCCTGAATATTAACTTAAAAGTCAAACATATCTTCGAAACAATAAGTTTAAAGAAATTACAATAATAATACATGATTTATATCAATAAATTCAATAAAATAACCTATATTTTGAATGAATTTCCTTATTTTTATAAATTTCTATAATAAGTGTTAATTTGCATTTACTTTGTTATCAAAAAAAGAATTCAAAACACGATTTATTTCAATATTTTGGCAAAATAGACTCAGCAGTCGCCAGCAGCCGGTCTATACTGGTCTCCCTTCCAGTCGCCCGGCGTCTGTACTTTCGCGGTTGGGAGAAGCCAGTGGCGTACCAACGCCTTTGGGGGCCCGAGGCGGGAGTTGTAGATGGGGTCCCCTAGACTTGCTTTATCAACCAAAAAAAAAAGGAAATCTTGTGTGGAGGGGGCCCCCTAGTCTTGCTTTACCAACCAAAAAAAAGGAAATCTTGTGTGGAGGGGGCCCCCTAGTCTTGCTTTGCCAACCAAAAAAAAAAGGAAATAAGCTGCTTGGTGGGGCCCCTAGGCTGGCTGATGGAGGCCCCTCCCAGGCGGGGGCCCGGGGCGGACCGCCCCCTCCCCCCTTGGTACGCTACTGGGAGAAGCACGGCTTTAATACCGTCATTTACAACAAAAGCCTGCCGTCCCTATTGTAAATTAAAGGCCGGTGGCTGTAAGGGGTGGAGAGGGCTGTAATTGAGGTCACAGCAGTCGACTGCGAACGCTCGCAATGAAATCGCACCATAACTCTGCCACCATAATAAAGTATTAAATTTCTGCCAAATTTCCTGATTATTAAATAAAATAAGTTACAGTATTGGCCAGAATGTAAATTGGATATTTTTTTCGAATACTGTAACTATTTTTCAAAATTAATTCAATTTTAAAAATTTAATATTTTCATTACTGAAGTTTCAAATCAATGTAGAACATTTTGTTTAAGGAGTGTTATTTCAAAGACGGATTCTTGAAATTTGCTCTGGCCTGAATTATCCGTAAAGAAAATTACTCTTAGGAAAGTAAGAGTACTTTTCTCCGATTTTTAGATTGTGAAATAAACTATCCAAAAAATTTCATTGACTGAAGAGAAATTATCACAAAGTAGTGAAGTGTTACTCTGAAGTTAACGGTGCTTAGAAGTGGGACGTTAAGGAAGTTTAATATCTAGCTTAAAATGTGATGCTTGTCCTAATTATTTGGCCAGGGTGATTTTAAATTAATAGGACAAACTTTAAGGGATGGTAGGGCACACCATTGTAAAAAAATTTCCAACCATTGTACGTCTGTAACTGTCGCATTTACATTCCACGACAGATTGAAGAACAACCCGACACAAGCAACAAACCTGTTGCACGTAGCGTAGATGTTAGTCAAACCACCGAATGGCGAATTTTGTACCAGGAGCAATTACATTGCATTTACAGAGAATTCACGTATTGACAGCTGAGGATTATCCTCGATACATAGACTTCTGCCACTGGTTTATGCAGCAGAGTGCAGTGCAAAAGAATTTTCCAGCACATGTGCTCCTCACAGATGAAACATTGCTTACACGTGAGGGAATGTTTAATGTACACAATTGCCATGTGTGTGCAAAATCAATTCCACACGCTACACTGCCAGCAACAATTCTATCTCAATCTTTGGGCGGATAAAAATAAGATATTTCTGTATTTATCATTAGTAGAGAATTGTTTTAGAATCTTGGAAAATGATATTCTAAATAAAAAATATAAAATTGATGATTTAATTAAAAAAAATTAACTAATGATTTCCCTATTTGTTTTGATATTATATATATTTATATATATGTTATTTGGTATTAATTTGTATATTACTAAAAAATCACCTATACTGTTCAACATTTTTATATATACACTTATATATACACTTATATTTTACGTATATATATATATGTATATATATTCTCATATATAGTTTTGTTGTAGGAAAAAAACCCCACAAAACTATAATGATAAAAATGAATAAAAGCTACTTTTTGAAGAATGAAATTATAAAGTAAAAAAATAAAAAATAATAATCATTTTTAGTACTTTGTTAAATCCGATTAACGCCATTTGAAATGGATTTTAAACCTAAAAGATGTTCTTCGAAACGATATGGTTTAAAAAAAGAAGTAATAAGTTAAAAAAGAAAAATAATAATAATAAAAAACATTGAAAAATTTGTTAATAATTTTCCTTTTTATGACAAGATACTAATTTACTACTGGAAAGTAAAAAGTTAAAATTGTTAGAGTTAGCATGCACAACACAACAGCAATACCGGGTGACTCCGAATTGGCGTCTGTCGCTACTTATAGGAATATAGGGCTTAACCGTCAGGAACCAAACAGCACCCTCTACCAGGGCAGGAACTAGCCTCCTTTCACCCGGGACAAGGCTCACCCTCCTCCCCCTCCAAGCCATACTCACTCCAAGGCGGCGCCCCTCTCTAAGCCGGCGCCCGGGGCACATGTCCCGTCTGACCCCACCCCCCCCAGTTCCGGCCCTGCCCTGCCCTCTACCATACAAAAGCGACAGTTACGGAAATACATCGTTTGTCAAAAAAAATTTTGTTTTAGTGTGACCTACAACCCTTAAAATTTTGTCATATGAATTTACAATCACCCTATATTAATTAAAAATACGAATCAACGAAGTATACTTAATTGTTAATGTTATTCCTTAAAAAAAAAAAAGAAGATCCAAAAAAACAATAGAAATTTGAATTACCACAGGATTTATTATTTGTCTGGAAGACTGAAATTGGATAAATATCCGCAGTGTCGCTTCCAAAAGGTAGTCCTTCAATTATACTTTCAGAAAAAGCTGTAATCAGAACACAGGCAAAAAAATTATATCTAATTATTTAATAATAATAAATGTAAACTCTTATTAACATATCTGAAAATGATAGTAATGCGAATCTTTTGTACCCTATGTCCATATCACTAAATTTTACATGAAAAGATCTTGTGAAATAGCCAAAGGAATCACATTTTCAAATTAAAACTTCCTGATTACTACTAAATGGTAAGCAAATAAAAATTATTATTAAGTGTTTAGTTACACAGTAATTTCAGTAGCAAAAAGTTTTAGAAACTTCAAAGCGGCGCCATTGTCAGCATTTCAGATTGGTAGTACTATCAAAGTTAAGAGATATTATCATAATAAAAGGGATATTATATACAGGGTGTATCAGTGGGACCCGGTCAATTTTGCATATCCTAGCAATTATCAAATAACTTGCAACATATCGACTTTTTTAGACATTTCAGCAGCGCTTCGGAAATTACCATATAGAGAATATGGGATCATTCCACAGAAAACGTATCTTTTAAGAGACAAAAATGTTTAAAAAAAAATATTGACAAACAATTCAGAAATTTATTTTCTAAGCAGTATTATTGCTCCTATGAATTACAAAATGAATTGTTACATTGTTTCTTCCTTTTTCATGAAATAAGGAATAAAATAAAATTTTGATAAAAACGGAGGATCCACAACTATAACAGAGTATAAGATACAGTAATGAAATCTACCATATTTTAAAAGCATAATTCATAATTTAGGTAAAATTTCAGTTTATTCTGAAACTGAGTGGTTAAACAGAACATTAACTTATCGCAAAATAGCAGAAAAGAAATTTACCGATAATAATAAACAAATATTCCAATATCATAAATTTATGAGATAATGATAATAAACAATATAGTACAGATACTAAATCAATTATTGAGACTCATAGTATTTAAATAAATGATTTTGTACCCTCTGTTACGCAATTAATATCCTCCATTCAATGTTAATGTAACGGAGGATACATCTACGGAGGATACATTCTGCAAAATTTCTCTAGTTTGTCATGCTTATTGTGAGGTTAGCTCGTGAACATCCTTTAAAATGTAATTGAATCGTATTTAAGAATAATTTCAACAAGTTCTATGTATTTTCTCAATGTTATTTATCTGTCTAAGTTGAGAACGGAGGATACACAAAGATGAGAACCGTCTTGACAATCCTGAAGAAACTGTTAGATAGAATGTAGTTAAACCATACTATTTTACTCCAAACACAAGACAGAGCTAAAACAAAGTGGTGTCTTTTCTTCCTTCATCCATTCTTTGTGAATACTATTGCCAACTAATGGGAATTTGTTAAAATATCTTCAGAACGGAGGATACAGGGAAAGTCTGTGACAAACTTTCAAAACTGAAAACATATGTTCAAGCTAACATTTTTTCATTTTTTTTTTTTATGTCGAACTGCAGTTCACCTTTTAATGTAAGAAATACAATGTGACTCATTTATTCAATATTTCCTTAAATTCCTGCAATAATTAACCATCCTTCTGACGAAGCACTTGTGACACGTAACGGAGGTATACATATCTTCACTATTGTTTAAAAATTTAATAGAAATAAAATGAAAGAACAAAGAATAGCAATGTTCGTATCTTCCTTGGTTTGTATTGCTGTTTATAACCACTGAAAGAAGAACTTTGAATATTTCTTAAGTAAATAAGTGCCTTGTACGTAAAAAGGTACGTTTTCTGTGGAACCACAAGTAGTGACTGGCTACAAGCATTTGATTTTTCAAAAATTAAAAAGAATCTTGGATTATTAACAAAAGAATCTACTTATTCAAAACTTTTTCGTGAGTTTATAATAGCAATAGTATTAAAGTAATAAAAAAATCAATTAAGTTTTGATGTTGTACACCATAACATTTTAAGAAATTTCCCACTTAATGGAATTTAATTAAATTAATCTTTCTGAACACATTAACTTTCCAGCACCTATAATGCAGGATTAATTTTAAAATTACATGTAAAAGGACTGGTTAACATTTAAAAAATAAAAAATAATGAAAAAAAATTATATTTCCGCCTTATTCTTCTTGTGATAAACTACCGATCCTAAAAGTAATTTTGGATTTAATTAACTTTCAACGATACGGCATATACAAGATTGTGTAGAAAATTTAATTTTTTATTTGTATAAAATATTTATATTATACAACGAAAGATTATATTTCTTACGTTTATTTATTTACTAAATTCCTGTTCCTCTTGTTCTGTCTAGGTCAATATTTATAAATATGAACATCTTTATGTACTACAGCATACATATTTATTGAAATTTGATTTTACCAGGACGTGCCACAAGGTGCGCTGCTGTCAAGTTGTCTCCCGTGTTAACAAAGAAAAAGGCAGAAGTGTCGGGTATTCTTTATATGGTATTTGGCTTCGGTGATGATGTGTTGGTTCTCTTCGGTAGTATTGTGACGTGTGTCCCTTTCTCAACATGTTTTCTTGCGTAAGTCAGAACCACTGTCTTCAAATTTCTTCTTGATTGCAGTCATTTGTTTCACATTTCGGAGAAAAATCATATACGTCATCAAATAAATGTCTTGCTGCAGAGATGATGCTCTTCATAAATAAACTTAACGACTGAAACACTTTGTTTTAACATCAACTGAAACGCGCCACTTTCCTAGTCTGCCATTGTGAATTATCGCACAGTCATTAATGCGCATTCAATGTCACGTTGTGCTCGTACTGACGTCAGGTGTATGCCCATTGTTGTAGAAGGTGAAGCATTTCGGTGCCCGCTTTCCGATATTAAGATACTGTTATTCTTGTATAAATTGCTCTCGGAAATGGTACTCAAGACGTAGTTATCGGGTTGACTGGGTCGCATATAAGCGCTCTTTCAGACGACTCGACCATTGCAAAGCCGCAAGAAATATTTGGTGGCACGGCCAAGATCACTTGCTTTACACACGAAGCGACCATGGCAGCGCGGCCGAACGCTCCATCAATCAAAGAAGCTTATTAAAGGGACTTAAATAAAATAAATATTTAAACGAAATTAAAGGTTTATTTTACCAATGCAACTAAACTTCTGAAAATTTAAATATGAACTTTCCATTTTCTGGTTATTAATTTTCAAAATATTCTTTAATTAATTAATCTAAAATTCAAAAACAGGCAATTTTTTGGGAGTTGTCGAGATAGTATTCGAAATTTCCAACTTAAAAAAAAACCTGTCGAACACCAAAATGCTAAAAAAATTCTTAAAATAATAATTTGTTTTTATGATATTTATTATTAGCGTGAGTAACGCTAATTTTATCAATTCAGTATTTCACTAAATTACTAAATACATTCTCTATTTTATTATAATTTTATACATTCACTGTTATTTCAATAAATTAATGAATATTTTTTTTATATTTTATATCTATTTTATATGAATATTTTAAATGATCGAAATTATTGAATTCATTTTCAATTTACAGGAATGTTTTAAATGCCAGCAAAAATAATTAATGACTGAATGTGATATATAACAGGATTGCAGTTAAATAATCTTTGACTACATTGGTAACAGTTATAAACAATCCAATAAGAATTAGAAAGTATCGAATATGAGTCAAGACAGAATGCGATCAATATTTTAACAGAAAATTATCCCCAATGCATTAAAGTATTCAGTAAATCTACAGAATTGTCTTCGATTTGCTTAAGAATATTAACTTCAAATCTCTTTTCCGAAATCATTTCAATTTTTTTGTTAATAATAAAAATGTTTTGTTATTTAAAATGTTTCCCATTCAATTAGCTGGAAGTGTAAGTAAGTGTAAGTAAAATAACCATGATGGTTAAATACTTATCAAAAGAGGAGAATAATATTATTAATTAAGTTCACTTTTTTATGCTGTAATAAGTTATTAAGGTTTACCGAACGATAATTCAAGGGAAAAGCTATATGTGAAATCACTCACTTTTTCGTAAGCCTATTAGTTGAATTACGAAGAAGAATATAGAAGTTATTTTGATATTCGCTTTCATTGCTTCTCATAAAACATCCAAGAGAACTAAAGGCAGAATTACACTCCACAAATATTTACATTCCAAGTAATGAAATCGAAACCATCTACTTAGAACAGAAACATCAGGAATTAAAAAACAAATGAAATAATGTTTATTAACAGATATTTCTACGTTGCTTGTTATATCTCCACAATACTATTAGGAGGTTGAAGAATTATATTTTTAAATTATTAAAACAAAATGAATGTACGCTGTGGCCGACTGATGTCTCCGAAAATATTTCCCTTCAAAAATTGTAATTTGCGTGAATCACTTAATTTTATAAATTCAGTATTTCACTAAATTACTGAATACTTTCTCTATCTTATTATAATTTAAAAAATTATTATAAAATTATTATTTATAATTCATAATTTATAATTTTAATTAATTTAAAATATAATAATTTATAAATAATTTTATAGTTTGACTATTATTTCAATAAATTAATGATTTTTTTTAATATTTTATTTCTATTCTATATAAATATTTTAAATGACCGAAATTAATGAATTCATTTTAAATTTACACGAATGCTTTAAATACCAGGAAAAATAATTAATGACCGAATGTGATATGTAACAGGATTGCAGTTAATTAATCGTTGACAGTATAAGTAATTGTTTTAAATATTCCAATAAGAATTATTAAGTATCGAATATCAATCAAGACAGAATGCGATTAATATTACAACAGAAAATTATCACTAATGCATTAAAGTATTCAGTAAATCTACAGAATTGTCTTCGATTTTGCTTAAGAATCTGTAACTTCAAATCTCTTTTCTGGAATCATTTAAATATTTTTGTAATAATAAAAATGTTTTGTGATTTAAAATATTTCCATTCAACTATGTCCTAACGGAGACATGCTATAAAGTAAACCAGAGGTGCCCCCCCCCAAAAACTTACAAGGGGGGGGGGGGCGGAGTGGTCTTGGCCGACATTTGCATTAGGGCCCAAAATTTCTAGCTACACCACTGGCTGAGAGCGCTGAATTCACTTAGTTTCATTTCATTCAGTGGCGTAGCGAGCAAAACTGGCGCCCCCCCCCTACCCCCATCCCGAAAACCCGAATCTCCAAATCGACAACCAAAAAAAAAGACTTTACACTCTTTTTGAAACTCCCCCTCAAAAAAATTTTCCCCCGCGTGGCCATCCCTGAGTAAATAACCATGATGGTTAAATACTTATCAAAAGAGGAGAATAATATTATTAATTAAATTCACTTTTTTATGCTCTAAGAAGTTATTAAGATTTAACAAACGATAATATAAAAGAAAAGCTAAATGTGAAATCACTCACTTTTTCCTAAGCCTATTAGTAGAATTACGAAGAAGAATATAGAAGTTATATTGATATTCGCTTTCATTGCTTTTCATAAAACATCCAAGAGAACTAAAGGCAGAATTACACTCCACAGATATTTTCATTCCGAGTAATGAAATCGAAACCATCTACTTAGAACAGAAAAATACTAAATCTTTATCTGAAAATTATTACGAAATTTGAATATCTATAATTTAATAAAAATTTGCAAGATGAAAAGCTTTATTGACTTCTAAATCATCTAAAAATATAATGGTAGATTATTTCATTGCAAATTTTAATCTTGATTTTTTTAAAATTCTTGAAAATTGAAAATACTCCAAAATGAATAAAACAAAACCTTAAAATAATATTGTATGTTATTTGTTGGGAAACAATCGGAAACGCAATGATTGCGGACAAACTTAAACAGAGCCTAGAATGTATTGTGCAAAACATAGATACAGGATTGTTAAAATTAAAATATCCAAACTTACAGTGCTCTGAAGTGAGTTTTAAGATTTGGAATGAAGAGAATTTGGGCAATAGCTACTTTAAAGGATGAGCTAGCAATTTGCTGAAAAAAGATGGCGATGTTGCAATACAAATAACTTGAAGAATGTTACACCTCCACTGTGGTCAATAACAGTTTCCATTCGAAGAACATTATATTCTACAGCAGAACATAATATTCCAACTGGAATAGCCAGCTCATGACATCTAGTGCGCTCCTTCAAATCTGACAGAGATTGACATCCTTGCCGAAACACCTGGTTCTTCAAAAAGCCCCATAACCAAAAAATCCGGTGATTGCTGTGGCCAAGATATCTGGAAACAATGGCTGATGACCCGTTCATCTGTAAAGTACTGCATTAGCAATCGTTTGACAAAATAACGTTTTAATAATAATAACTTTGAAATCTTCTGAGTTTTTCGAGTAGTATTAAATTCCGAGTTTAAATACTTGGGAAACATTTCCTGTTATAACGATGAGGCAAACCTGATATCAAACGTACAGACATATAACAGAATAAATGGAATAATCAGAAGAAGATTTGGAAAGGAAATGGCGAAAGAAACACTACTAAGATTACATAACATTACAGCCAAAGCAGCAATTAAATATGGGAGTGAAACCTGGATATTGAAACAAAGAAACAAACAAAGATTGGAAACCACAAATGAAATTTTTAAGACCTTTATTAGGATTTACACGTTTTGACAAAAAGAGAAATAATGATATCAGAGCACAACTTAAAAACTCCAAATATAATTCAAGAAATTCAAAATTATCAGAAAAAATTGGCTTAACCATGTAGAAAGATTGTCCAACGATAAGATTCCAAATTTAATTTTAAGATATAAACCCAAAGGAAAACGAGACCGAGTTCCTCCAAAGACAAGATGGAGAGATCAAAATCATCTTCAGAGTTTAGGAACAGACAACCATGCCTAAACCTTAAATGTTCAAGACAAGACAAGACAACTTTGAAATCAAGTAACTTCACATTCAGCTTGTTATTTGCAACATATTCAGATAGCGCTCGTAAAGATTTAATTGTATCACCTCTTATTTTCAATATTTTCACCTCTCATAATCAATATGAGGAAAAGAAAATACAAAAAGTCTTTCTGGAGTTTATAGAAAGCTTATTTCTAAAACCAAACATTCAAGAAAATTCCCCACATGGGCCATTGATATTTTCTTTTCGGATCCAAACAACCCTTTGCTTAATAGAACGATATCCTTGACTTTATTGAGATAATAAGGTAAATTAAGGTAATAAGGTAATTAATAAGGTAAAAATGAATATATATAAGGTTAAAATAAGGTAAAAAAGATAATATATATAATCATTTTTACCTTATTAATTTTTAGCTCAATTTTTACCTTGCCTGGAGCAGCTTAGCCATAGATGGTTTTGCGCCATTAAAATCAATTAACCAACTAAATAAGGAATTTTTCTCTTTTCTTCTCAAAGTAGAAACATTATCCACTTCGAATCTTTTTAAATATTCTTCATTAAAAAAAAAAAACACATTCAAGTAAATTCATTCATTAAATCACAATAGTTTCATGACAAATGTATCGGTGATTTTTAAATACTCGCAACAAATTTTAAATACTTGCAAGTTGTTGCGATATTCTCACAGAATAGGAGCCTACATGTAAATATTGTTTTTCCAACATGTAAATATTGACAGTCTATTCTGGATTGACTAAGATTGTATGAGATCTACTTTTAACTTCTTCAATTGACATTGCCCCAAATAAAGATTGAAATATTATTGACAGACAATGAGAAAACTAATGTCAGAAATCTGTAACATAGCAAAATGGAGAGTTCTGATATATTATCCTTGAAAAATGACAATATTCCCGAGTAATTCTTAAAAATACCATACATAATTTTTAGATATAATTTTGAGATATTTAAGAAAATTATTTCAACAATCTTCATTAGTTGCATACAACTTTAAAGAAAAATTCTTCTATAGAAACAAACATTTAATTCATGTTCCAGTTATGGTTCAGCTAAACATAATTAAGAGAGTACAATGATTATTAGAAAAGTTATCTGCTGTAGCTCCTTTAAGCTGACACGTATTGATGACAGGTGAATATTTGATGACTTAATCTCATTAACGAAATCTTTTAACTTGATGGAACGTAACAGGAAATAAAGAAACGTTTTCAAATGATTTTATGATACTAGCAATAGAAATATTGGAAAAAAAGAACAGGTAAAATGAGGCCTAATGTAGGTGTAATATAATAGTTAGACTTTTGTTATTTGGTTTTATATAAAAGTTTAGACATTGCTGAAACTCATTTATATTTCTTTGTTACACTTCTTTCCTATTTACGGAGGTTAGTATTAATAAAGGAAGAGAAAAGAATGGGATCTCCAAGAATAAAATTACAAACAAGAAATACACAATAAAAATAAAAGAATAGAAATTCATGTGCCAGTCTCCGCTGGCCGCAATGAATTTTCTATGTGCAAAAAATAAGAAAAAAAAAGCGCCTAAAAAGTGATTAAACACATTAAAAGGTGGACCTAGTGTTCGTCAGTAAAGTAGTGACATCTCCAAACAGCTGTTTCTCGGTGCATCATCAGTGGAGAGTAAACACTATAAAACTAGGTCCAATTACGGAGGTTAGTATTAGTAAAGGTGGTGAAAGGAATGAGATCTCCAAGAATAAAATTAAAAACAAGAACAAGAGACAGTTAAATATCATCCACAGCATTTACAATCAAATGCTTACCGACGACATTAAATCAAGAACCAAAACAACATGACGTCACATAACAAGGGTAACTCACAAATTATGGTACGACTAATAGAGAAGTCTGTGAAAATTAAGTTCCAATACAACTGAATTTAAATTGCAAATACATTTCTGGAAAGTAGATTGAGAAGGATAAATCTAATCGCTTTTTATTTATTAATATTTATTTAACAAAGAGCACCTTAAAAATATAAAATACATTTTTTAAGAATACTTTAAACAGAAACGTATCATTTATTGTTTTAATAATAATTAACTAGTACAAGCAATTCCAGTAGTTGTTTGATTCTTTATCCAGTCGTAAAAGGAAGACACTCGAGTATAAAGGGATGGCATTTGAGGCAAACCACATTTCCACCCCACGGATACAATTCCTATGAAAAACCAACGGTTGTTGTCTGAATTCCTAATTAACATTGGAGATCCCGAATCACCCTAGTTAATAAAATGAAAAGATGAAAATTTGATGATATCCTTATTAATAAAACAATTCTAGAATACAAAATGTATATTTGCTTTATTGAAGGCGTGAAAATGATATTCTAATATATCTTTTAATTTCGAGAACATTTATAAAACACCTATAGTTATTTAATTGTAGATGACAGAAAAGTAAGACTTTCTATCTTATTTATATAAACCATGGCTTTCAATATTATTTCTCATTTATTTTAATAATGAACTATGAAATTTCACACTCAATATCGAAACAGCACTATTCAGAATGTTCAAAACTTTAAAATTTTATAAATGTTGATTCCACAAAGCAGCATCATATGAAACATGGTTATGAAATTACAATAATATCTATGTGAGAATGAAAGAAATTCGTTTTCACATAGATATAAAATAGCAAAGCCCGTGGGTTTTGGAAATTCAACTTAATCTAAAAGTTGGACAATAGTTGTAATATTTAGATCAAGAATCACTGTGGATATATCATAGAAAGCAATCCACAATATATCCAATGACAGGAAAAGAAATACAAACACCAACAATCTTCTGATTAGAATCCCAGTGCAGCTACCGTCTTCACTATTCCCTTAGACCACAAAAGCTTGGTTAAATGCAATAGACATGTAATCAGTGTCTATGATCTTTCTGTGATGAGATGTAAATGCTGTTATAAGAAAGATTTTAACTTGCTATCACAGAACACGTTATTAATCTTTTTTTCAATAATAAAACAGAATTATAAATATTAATTTCAAACATGAAGAAGCCCTTCAACATATATTTAGGGAATTAAAGAAATTGCCACCTGGATGGACATCTTGACCCCTTCGCTGGATTCCTAGATCTGAGTAGAGTATTTTCTTTCCTTTATTTTTTGTCTCCTTTTTACGTAAATCCTATAAATCAATTCCGAATAAGACGGAATATTTATTGCAATGTGATGCAGTAGATGAAATCACTATACAATCCCCATAAAAATGAATATTTGTCAAGATCATATCAACATACGGATATAAATAAACACAATACTGAATCATAATAATAAAATACATTTTAATAAGTTAATACCTCCATCAGTAATGTAAACGAAAACTGAAGAAATGAGAAAAAGAGCAGCTGTTTTTTCTATCTTTTTTTTAAAACTGCTATTTTTGAATTGAGAACCTCAGATTGATTAGTAAAATAAAAAATAAATACTTCATCATCTTGAGATCGTAAACTAGAACTTCTTAGCAAGCTTTTCAGGCATAGGTAACAGGTATTGGCGATAGCTGAATGAATTGACTGACAAGGCTGAAGTTAGATTCAAATCCAGGGATAGGATTTGATCTTTTCTTTATTTTTAGTATTTGTCTCATTCCTGTTCTTCTTCCTGATTACTTTATATTCTATATTTTTATATTCTAAGCAGCCATTAGTTTTCATTAATGAAGTATAATTCTAAGTTTTTCAGAATTATTTCAAACACAGTGTTAAAGAGTTGTGATCTTATACTATCCTTACAACAATAAGTACATTTTGACTTAAAAGTTTGAATGCAAATTATGCAGTATTATAACCAAATTCCATAATAGCATCCAATAGTAAATTTCATGTTTTTAACAATGAAAAACAATAAAATTTATTTCTCTTATTTGCTTACTTTGCAAGAATCTTTTCCTCCTTTATCCCAAAATGCACAAATTTGATGACTCTTAAAAGGATAATGACGTCTATACTGACTACAAACTTTCAAATCTCGAATAGGTACTTGAACTTTACGTAAAATTGAGGCAGGTAATCCATCTGCAAAATATAGACTGAAAGTCAAAACTTAAGAATCCAGAGGATACGTGAGCAAATGCTAGCATGTAGAAAGACAGAAAACAATAATTGAGTGATTTATATTTCATCAGATCAGTTTTCGTCATGCCATTTTAACGGAGGGTTGAGGCAGATAAAACTGAACAATTTCGAACCGACCTGTAGCTCCGTGATGCAATGTATTGCAAGAACCGATCTAACACACATGCAGCCATTAATATTTTGTAACGGTGATAATTACCGTTGAATAGACTCAATAATGTCTGCGAAAATAAGTCGTTTTTGGGAAGGATAAATCTGCACCTTTCCGGTGTAAAAGTCCTTCAATCTGATTGCAAAACAAAGCTGCGACGTAGCTTTGGTGGCCAGATAGGCTAGCATTAGCCTCAAAATCTGTCGAAACCGTTAGCTCGACCAAATGTATTCTCAAAACATGAACCCGACGACCAAGATAAGTCAGCCGATAGCCTGCTACCATAGGACAGATCAAGATGGTGGTCACACTAGAAAACCCACATTCCCAAAATTGCATGGCGAACAGATTAGAAACATCACAAATGACCATGAAGCGTATCATCTTAAACTATCTTAGCATTTACAGGGCCAACAAAGCACGTGGTCCCAAACTCACCGAACAGCAAGAAAACTTCACCAATGCAAGAAAACTCTACGAATACTCCTTAGCAAGTGATTAAATGCAGTATATCGTCACATTGGCAGAAGCATGGGTATGTTGTCCTATTGGTCGAATGCCAACCAACCCAGAGCGATTTGCTAACGGCATATCGAAGAGAAAGCGCGGGCGGACTTCTTGAGGGAATGCAAAGAGAAGTTCTCCAACGGCGGTCTCCCACTGATCCGAGTGGCCGCTAATGCCAAGGTAAGTGATGCACAGAGCCGTTTCTAGGTGTTCTGCTACTCTAGGCGAGAACTGAAAAATGCCGCCCCCTCCCTTTCCCCCTCCCCCACCCTTATTGACACCAGTCAATACAACCGAAACTTGAGAATGATCTGCGAGACAAAAATGTCCTTGTGCACATGTGTGCACAGGGCGCAAGAGGGAGGGATGTATCAAGTCGCGACATGATCGCGAGATAGCGCACATGTCTCTTTCCAGAATTCTTTATTTAATAATTAATAATTTCGCTGTTGATACTTAAAATTAATTTTTTCCATCCTTCGGCCGCCCTAAAATCTTGCCGCCCTAGGCGGCCGCCTAGTCTTGCCTAATGGTAGAAACGGCCCTGGTGATGCATACTTCCAAGATACTGGGATGGACCTATCTATGGATAGGATCTATGGCATCCATTTCCCATAGTTTATGACAACCATTCGAATGGATAAGATTGCAGCCATACTGCACGTTCATCAGTTCAATACTAAGAGTATAAGGAGGGTTAAACCTGAATTCATGTCATTTCCTTTATGTGCATACCCATTAAGTCACCTGCTGCCTCTCCAATGGATTTGTGTGGTTTTGGGATTGCATGTACGCTTGCTGGCCTTTGGGAAGTCAGTTTAGATATGTGGAACACAATCTCTCTGGGATACCTAGCCCCTACAATGGAGCTACGATTCTGGGCGATTGTCCCTAACCGTGGTCGTCAACTCGAGCAGCATCGTTAATGCAGAAAGGATTTAATATAACACGAGGTTCCAAACTTGTTCAATTTTATCTACCTCAATCCTCCGTATTGTATGCTTTTTTTCAGTTTTTCAATATTTTTTTCATTTTCATCTTTACTGACATGGTGGTCAAACTGTAATGCAATTGTTGTACATAGAAATTCTGCATAAAAGATTCAGAATTCCTTTATTGGTATTTTTAAAATTTCTATTATTGTTAGTATATTTTGTGAAAGAATTATTTGAAGATAAGGAAATAGCGAAAAATAATTATCAGCTTACTGAAATCCAGTCGTCCCCAGCCAACTACAGTTGTTATAGCACCAATGTCATTTTCTCTTGCCCCTGCAAAGCAAGGTGGTAAAATTTTCGTTGTAAATTTTACAGGTTTATTTAATGTGACAACAGCAATATCATGATGGCCGTATTTATCACAGTATTTAGGATGTAGTGCGACTTTTATAACAAATCGAGACTGAACTCCAGCATCTCTCTGATTAAAGTTAGTAATTCCAAGATAAGCTTTTATTTCTTCAAATTTGTTCATTCTCCGAAAGCTTCATGAAAAAAATAAGATGCAACATTAATCATCTGTAATTTTTTCTATAATGAAAAGGTTCATTGAGATTGAGAGAGAAAAGTTACGTATTTAAATGTGCTGCAGTAATTCTTGCCTAGATAAATGCAGCCTAATATAGTTTGAGATTAAATAATAAGAATTATTTTGGTTTATTCAAAAACCAAAATAATTCTTATTATTAATCTTTTTGTTTGGTTTAATAATCATTCAGGGAATTCATATTCATATTTTTTAGTTTGACCATCTAATTAATAATATATACTCCGACATATCTTATTAAAATAAAAATACTCAAACTTCCATACTTGATTCCAATATTTCGTCTATATTGATCATAAAGACTTTTTGACATTAAGAAGAATCACAGATTTTACAGAAAATAAAAAAACTATGAAACGAGAAAATAAAAAATCTTAAAGACAGATTGGTAATAAATGAATATCTAGGAGAATTTATCTTTAATACATTAAAGGAGTTTTGCAGGAAGAGGAATCATAGAAAGAAAAAAGAAGAAATTAATTGAGAATATAGAAATTGTATAAAGTTACCGATTGGAATAAATGTCAATAAATGTGTGAAAGAAGTATGTAGGAATAATAATGTAAATCTAATATATTTCAAAGATAATGGCTTATTTAAAAAGCAATACAGAAAGGAAGAAGACATATAATATAAAATGGGTGAGATTTATGCGTTGAAATGTACAGAATGTCAGGGGGTCTATATTGGTAGTACAGGCAGAACTGTAAAAGAACGAGTTCAAGAACATGTGAGGGTGTTTCAACGCAAAAACAAAAATATATTAGAGTGGGCGGACCATTGTTTTATATATAGTCATAATCCAGACCCGATTATCCACTTCATTTATGTTATTTGAGTTGAAAATAAAAGGTTGATATTAGAATCATGCTTAATTAACTGCTGTATTTGCTTTAATAAAGATAAGTCACTGAAAGTTAGTGAAGTGTCTTAAGCCTTTACAGGAAATTTGTAATGAAAAATAAAAGAGTAAAAGAAATACTACAATTTTATTAAATCATCTCTCCGTTTTTTACTGTATTTTTTTATTTATATTGTTTAGTTACTAAACTTGTTTTTTTTGCTCGTTGTAAGATTTATTGTTAATATTTCCTCATTTAGGCGACATATGTTAATTATTACTTTTTTCTTTGCTATTATGAGAATAAATATTCTATTTATGTTTTAGTTTTATACTTAAACCTTGAAAAAGTCTTTATGATCATAAAGACGAAGTATTGGAATCAAGTATGGAAGTTTGAGTATTTTTATTTTAATAAGATATGTCGGAGTACAAGTTTTATTCGATGAAACAAGTTTGAATTTAATATGTGTACAATGTGAAAGTATGAAAACAAGTATCTCATACACATGAACACATCAGACTAAACAAGGGGTGAATTGGAGACCTTATCACCTTACCTTGATGAATGTAATACGATACATCAAGAAATGGTCATGAAATATTGGCAATGTTGAATTTTATTCTTATTCAAAGTTATCTTCTTGGACAACTTTATTATTATAATTATTAAATATATGCCCTGTAAATTTTAAATTTCATCTTAACTGAAAGAATATAATTGAATGAATAGGATTTTGTGTTCCTTCGTAATGATGTTCTTTTATTTTTTAACACTGTTGAACTTTTAAATTCCCAATTAAATACCTCTTACAATTGTAGACTGACAATAAAAACCGGGCTAAGTGCCACAACAATCGATTTTAATTTTATTGCTAAAATATGGTCAATGTGTCTAGGCCAGTGCGGTAAAAACCCGGCTATATGATATTCAGTCTGCAAGTACTTCAAACTTTAGCCAATTGTTAGACTTTCACTGTAGCCAGTATTAGCTTTCACAAAGGTTTTTGCTGTTTTTCTCAGAACTTAGATTTTGACTTAGATTTTCGGTTTTTATTTTCAGTCTACAATTATTTGATTTTTCAAGTTTGATCGAAACAAAGTATTAGTGGAAGAAACAAACATTACCAGTAAGATTTAAAGTCTGAAACGAATAAAAACACTTTAACTTTTGGAAGATGGTTAATTGCCATAAAACAAATCTTGAAATAGTTTATACTCTGCTAAAAGAAAGAAGATTACTTATTTCGAGATGTTTTGTAATATCTCAATCTAGTACATTTGATTTCTACAGATCCCATGTTTTAATGGCATTCCAAGAACCTGAATTATTATAAGCAAACCAAGATAACAATATATATCATTAGCTTTAATATAGTTCGTTTTAGTATTCGAAAATATGTTTTCAATTTTCTTGGAGATATATCTAACACTATAAAGAATTCTCTGAAATCTCGTTAAACATTATCATAAGGAATAGCTGTGATTCAAATGAATATGTTACTTTTGTATCTATTTTCTTGGGTTATTCCTATTGTCAATCATAACTGAAATGTGTTCTGAATATATAATTTTTTCGCTGTTAAATTTTAGGCTTCTTTCAGATGTACTAATAAAGTAATAATGAAGAAAGTACTAGG
Organism: Thereuonema tuberculata; assembly: GCA_023159025.1. NCBI lineage: Eukaryota > Metazoa > Arthropoda > Chilopoda > Scutigeromorpha > Scutigeridae > Thereuonema > Thereuonema tuberculata. The sequence goes on along the minus strand of JAFIDM010002131.1, from coordinate 18,897,885 downwards.
ATATTTAATATTTTACCTATAAAAGCAATGTGCAGCTGTGATAACATGAAGGTCTGTTACTAATGTTCCTCCACAGAATCGATTAGATTTAGAATATGCAAAGGCAACCTAAAAGCAAATAACATTTTATGGTTATTTTGAGATAAATTTCTTGAAAACTTAAAATTGGTATAGTAACAAAGAAAATCAGTTAAAACATAAGCTGATAGTATTACCGATGATTTGACAATATTCTGATATCATTAAGGGTAGTAGAAATGTTTTGTAAAAATCGAACACAGAAATCTTTATCGAAAAATCTTTATTCTGAAAATTGAAAATCATAAATATTTATTTTACTTTAATACCTGCCATGGAAATTCTCCTTCTAATGCCCGTTCACCACTTTCAATCCCTGAACCGACTATCATTGATTTTCCACAAACTGAAATTTTTAAAAAATAAAGAAAAGTCGATAAAATATCGATAACTTTTGGTGTTGACAATTTTATAAAGCAAAACACCTCAGATGTTTTTATATATACCACCTATAATATCTATCTATCTAACTGAAATTTAAAATTAGATGTTGGTGTCGAAACTTTTTCTCGATATAGGACTTTATTAAACCCTTTCACGATTATAAATGTAGGCTACTACTTCAAGATTGTTACCAGTAGATCACTAGCGTAGCTAGGGGGAGCGCGGTCCTCCCCGGGCGGCATTTTTGATCTGCTGCAATGATCGGGGAACGTCGTATCGTCGTTTTTGTCTAAGTATGTTTGTGTGTATTGAGAGGGTGGCAAAATCAGGGACCGGGGCGGTTCCATTCGATGAAATGGGAATGATATTCAAATCCTGAATCCGAAAAATTGAAACTGCTGTTTTAGTTATATCTGCCCATTATCATGATGAGTTATTTGTTAAAAGTGTCAGCAAGAAAGCTATACTATATAGATATTTTGTACCATTCGTACTTCTATCTATGTAACATAGAAGACCTAACTTCGTCATCAAAACTAACTGAAATTTTTGTTATTTTTTTTCTGCTAGTATAAACTAAACTAGTATAGTCTGATCGGGTAGCAACGTCATAAAAAAACAACACTTTTTGTCAAAACCTAAGGAAATATTAGAAAACTGGTCAAATGGCGAAGTTGAAAAACCATCCGCCACTCCCGTAACTAAATTGAATAACTGGAAAGTAATGAAAGAAATAACAGTAAAATAAAAGAGTTATTTAGTTTACACAACTAACTATAAAAAATTTTAAAGCAACATTTAATAATGAAAAATATTAGGAGCTAAATAACCGTAAGATTAAGAACTCTCTCTCTTCTGATTCTACATTAGCAGATGCTTTGTAAATGTGGTTCAAATATTAATCTAGGAAAATAAAATCAGAAAAACATAACATCAAGCAACTCATTGAAAATGAAAAATATGAATGAAAAGCCTATCTAAAAACCCATTAGATGGGACCATGGCGAATTGATAGACATATACTTACAGACACACAGAATTTTTGTCAATACGGAGTAAACTTAAGCTATTAATTTTATAATAAAATAAGAAGAATTTAATACCTTTAAAAGATATTAGTGTGGAGGCTAAGAATCAACAACCGCCTCTTTTTCGTGAAACAAAGAGGTGACGGGGATGCTTTTATTCATGAAATAGTATCAGTGTCCGAAGAGACTCAATATTGATGCGATGGTGGTGCATAGTAACTCAGAGACTAGTTGTTATTCTGGGCGAAGTGTGGATTTAACAACTTATTCAGTTTCTAAGAATTTGTCAGGCAAACATACCCCATACAAAAACGTTACTGCCTCCTATATTTATCTACTTACATTGACATCGGTACAATCTATATACCTATATGTTTGTCCTTAATTTCTTTCCATCTAGCATAAATGGAAACGAGATTAATCCTTCCAGTTTCTACTGATCAAAAGCTATCAGTTTTATGTATATAATAGACTTATAATAGTCTCTGCTTAGGCTATAATTTCAGTATCTTGACTGGATATCCACGCCTTTATTGAGAACAATTCTTTGGATTGTAGTCTGAAAAACGTTATAAGTTACGTAAACAATGATATAAAAATAATGAAATTTATATTGCGTGATGTATATAGAACAAGAAAAAAAGTATGAAAACGCACACAAGTAAAGGTTCACTGAGCTATTCTTGGAATTTTCGTACAGGGAATCCAAGACAGACTTCCTAGCCCTCATCAGTTGGATTCGCTCAGTACTCATAGCTCAGTGGAACCAAAAGAAGCATAAACAAAAGACAAATAAACAAAACAATCACTCTTATGTTAAAAAAACATCAAAATACAAATTAAGAACCTTTAATTGTCTGCGTTTTTATGATTTTTTTTCTTGTAATATATACATTAAGCACGTTAAATTTTACTATAGTTCTTTTGCAAATTAATACTTTAGAAGCTAAGCGTTGTACTAACGGTGTTTAATTTATTTCCCTTCTATTTCTAAATTAATATTTTGCCAAAACAAATTTAGATTTTTATTCCGATAAGCATTCACAAGTACATTCAGAATACATCCGTCTATTATCGAAGCGATGAATTCGCGGGAACGTCAGTGACGAGGTTGCGACAAATTTCATCTTAATTCATTTAGGTTTTGTTTCCTTGAAGTTACAAGAACGAAAAACATATTATTCAGTTTTCACCCTGTGTGAAAAAGATGTGGGTGTAAACTGAATGATATTCATCCTCCTTTACGAAGCAGTGGGTTCCGATTATAGTCAGTTCTTCAATATTTTCTAAATTTATACTAAAATAAACTTTGGAACTTTCATATTATGATGCTTGCGATACGAAGAAAAACATTTTATGAGTGCAGAAAATTAAGCATAAAAGATCTTTGATCGCTAAGTTTGATTACAGGAATAATAACTGATGATCAATAATTATCATGATACTAGATGTGAGAGAAGATACTTGTTAAGATGATACAAATTATGAGAGAAGAATTTGCCTATTTAACTTCGATGCATAACAGAAGTATAGGAGATTTTTCGTATTATGGATGCTTTTGGTATCCAGTTAATTCGAGAAGTCATTCGTAAAATCTGCATTATCTATCTTATAATTTTTACACTAAGAATTCTCTTATATGAAAAATAAATTTAATCTGCTGTGAAAATTTCTTCGTCTTTTGTTCAGGTGCTGTTTTTCTTTTCCTTTATTAATTCTCTTATCTTTTGGATGTCTTTTTGTGAAGGAATTATCTCACGATTTTTAATTATCCACTTATTTGAAAAGCGACATTCAGGCATAAAGTTGTGGTTAAGGCTGTGATCTGTTCATATGTTGATACGTCTGGATTTGGGTTGGCAGTTGTCTTGGATGTTTGAATTAATTCCTTTGTATTCGTCTCTTTCCACTGATATCATGTATATTGTGCATGTTAAGTTAAATCTTTATTGAGTATTTCAGCTGAAGATAAAGATGAGGAGTTTAGAGATTAATATGATTGAACGGATGATTGAGAAAAGTTGGCTTAAAAATTAATGCCACCATTAATTTATTCATTCTACATTAATAAATCAACAAAATTTAATAAGAAATTTCTCCAAAAAAATAAATATGGATTTTTTTTTATTACCACATGATTTATTACTTTTGTTGAAGATTGATATTGGTTCTAAATTCACAATTTCGGTTGGTCGCTTTATCCTTCTTATTCCATTTACAGGTAAACCTTCAATCAAAAAGAGATACAAATATTATAATATTTTTGTCAATGTTATTCATAACAATAAGTATTATGATAGTAAAGATATAGTATTATGATAATATCAGCCAGAGGATTTGAAGCTTGATTGTGGACTGGAGAATTCAATTCCAGAAGCTATCGGAGATTTTCCCACTGTTATTTCTCATTCAGGCGGATCCTATGATTTCCCCAGTCCTCTTTCAAATGATTTTCACTCGCGGTTAAAGGAGGACAAGCTAACCATCGGATCTCAGCTAATGTTTTCGTTCGAGAATCGTTAGAATCCTAAACCTCTCGCATACCCAAGAGCCTGCATAGTTTTAGTGGTATATCAGCATCTTTTTATTACGATATTACCAGACTTTTTTATATAAGATTTCTCTCTTTATATTTCCTCTTTCATAATTTTATTATTCTAACCAAACGCATTATAGATTTATACTTATATTTGTATTTAGCTAATAACATCCCAAAATAGCTCAAAATAGCTCAAAAATAGCTTTGATAATAGATTTTTGCCATCAAACACAGTCACCATTAATTTAATTACAAACTGTTTTATTATAATAATTCCAAAAAAATATTATCTTAAAATAATTAAATGAATGTCGTGTTACCTTGATGTAATAGGCGAATGTTTGTAGTTTATGAAGAAACTTATTTTATAATATATGATATTTATATTTACATCTTAAAATTTTGGTAAAAATTTATTGGCAATTGAAAACAAATTTCCCTAGCAAGGTTACTATATTGAAGTAATTAATTTGCTTTTTTTAACAAAAACTATAGAGCGAATTTCAATTGAAATCCGCAAATATTATTATTATTTTAGAAGAATTATTTACTTGTTAAGAAGTACTTATTAATATCTAAATACAACTTTCCAAATGCAGTTTAAATGGAATCACTTATAATTTCTACTGATTAAACCAAACAGAGAACTATAGAATCATATGAATTATTCTCATGGCAGAAATTAAATGTTAAATGTACTTACATTTTCTTAAACCTATTAAAATCAAGAAACAGATAAATATCAAAATTATTCTTGCATTCATGGCTTATAACAGTTCAAAGATAATATCACGGTACAAAGCAATATGGAATTCTTTTTCTGAAGCCACTATTACCACTTATATACTAAAAGTATTTAAAAAGAAATAGCCACAAAGAAAACTAATAAATGAATGGTAGACCTGAAGAATTTAATCACAACTGAAAACCACATTAAACAATGCATGAATAACATATGTGTAAGTTATCTTAATTATTACAAGCATATTATAGTGTTTGACTGAAATAATTATCATTTATTATATTCTTTTCGTAGATTATTCTCTATTTCATTTAGTTTCTTAAATATAAGAATCAAATTTTTTCGTTGTTCAATAATTTGTTCTGAAATAAATGAGAGTAATTTAATATCAGAGGAATAAAAATAAACCATTTTCGCTCTTTTTCACATTATACAATTCATCATTTAAATATTAGGCCTGTATGATTTGATTGTAATTATTTACAAAAAGGAGATATGGCATTATTGTTTTCTGGAAGAAACCATATGGAATTCATACAGTAGGATTGCACTGAAGAAATCAAGCATAATTTTGATAATTCAAACTCTGGCAAATAGGCTACGGCACTGGAATATGCATTGAAAAAGCTGGGATGGGAGAACTGTCCTCCACAAAACGTTATTTTCATTCAATGAAACTAATATCCACACTTCAAAAGTTAGTAAATATTTTTCAGAGGGATAATGCAGCAAATTTTTAATTACAAATATTTACCGAAATAGCAGAATGTGAAAGACATATTTGAAAAAAATGTAGAAAATATCATTTCAAATGTCAAGAATTCTAAATTTTTTAACTGAATATTCCTATCTTTAACCAACTATAGGCTTTCTCGACATAATTTGTGCTTGATGAAAATGAAGTGAATTCGGTTATTGAAAAAAAAAAAAACTTGGTGTCGCAGTTATGAACCAAAAAGCTAAAGATAAGGCTTGCAAATAATAAAGATCCACATTTGATAAAATTAGACCTAATGTTAACGTTTATGTTAATGTTAATGCAGACTTGATAAAATAGTCTTTAAACGCTTAGTGGTGTCATTAACAACAAATGCTATTAATCTCCATAAATCTCCACTAGAATGGAAAATCGCATAGGACAAACAATAAGGACTGAGTGGGTTTAGTTTCGATTAGATTCATAAAAGGAATGAATAATAGGCCCAAAGCACTGTTATCATTGAAGATCTATTCCAACTTTAATCCTCCATCAACCCAGCATTGAGAATAAATATGACCAGACTTCTTATGGAGACCGAAACAACATCATCAGATTCAGTGAGAAGCCCTTGAGCACTCACCAATACTCTCAACAATGGAATGTCGATATCTTCGACTCATTGAAAAAACCGTTAACCTTGTGGTCAAAGCAAAGATCTTCCATGAGGCTAATACGTCTGAACCTGAGTTCGAATTCAAGAGCCAGCATGGATGTGCCTTTTTTCTCTGTTTCGTCTGTTTCTGGATGTAATGTGGATGTAATGAGGGTTGTCTCCTATGATGAATCCTGGACAATGATTATTCGGCTAAATAGCTCACTGTTCTCGCCTCTTGTCGAGACCAAAGATAAAAAATGCCAACAGCCCGGTTGTTGGTTAAAGAAAATGTTGGTTTTAAAGCCAATTTGCAGTTGAGAAACAAAGTCTTTAAGAATTGTACAGGGGTGAACACTTTCTTACCATTTCTGACTCTGTCTATTGGTATTACAGAGAGTCAGAAATCTTGTTCAGAGTGATATTTTTTTATAAGGGTTGCTGTAGAATCATGGTAAAAATTAAGGAGCATTTCAAGATATAAAGCTTGAGGATGTTTTTAAGCAAGTTCGGATTGTCCAACAATAGTTAGTATTGTGTTGAATGTCATTAGTACATTGTGTCATTATGATGTTTATCTTATCATACGCCAGGCCAGTATTTTTAGTTATCCTTGCCTACTGTCTACTCAGAGGCTTGTAATATTGCCATATAAACCTTAGCTAGAACCCGAAGATCAGGACAACTTTAAAATAGTTTCGATAACTACTAATATAAAAGTGTGATACTACCATGTTAAGAAGCTTTAAATAGCTAAATTTCTTAAGTTTTCTTCAATCATGTAAAACTAGAAAGTAAATAAAATAGCCACTTATAAATACATTCCAAGAAATATAATAGAATATAAAGATATATAATCGTATAAATTATCATTCAATCCATTTCTAAATTTTATCGTGAATATGGAATATTTTTTATAAACACTGAACTTCTTTTAGTCCATTATATTTATACCAGCAACATGAAAGGTATAGAACACTAAAGACAATTATCACAACTCTTAAAGTATTTTTATACATTTATTAATTCTGCAACAATATGGTAAGCTTAAGCGTTCTTCTGTTTCAATATTAATAAAAATACATGTAACTAATATAATATACCATCAGTTTACTTATAAAGTTGAAGTCATGCATAATTATTATATATAAGCTGCTGAAAAATATTTGAAAGTAGATAATATTAATGTTTAAAATAAATCTCGTAAATTTTATTTATTTAACGAATAAATTATTATTGTAGGCAATTATTATTGTGTTAGAATAATTGAAATTATTGAACATTTCATCATTCTTATGTTTTTTATCATCTGATTTTGTTAACATTTTTTAGTTTGCTGCTTTGTAAATACACCAACAATTAAAAAATATAAATACTGATGCTTCTTTAGAATATTTTACTGACAGTGAATCTTAGTGCATATGAACAATACTATATTCTTGCAGTGCAATCTACAAACAACAGTAGTATGACTACTGCAAGCAAGTGTAGAGATTATTGTTTTCAATGACTTGTAAAAATCCAGAATTTCTCGGAATACCAAAGCTATGGATTCTTCTTTAAAATGTTGGGAAAAACTTCCACTTTGTTTACTAATTAATATTTTTAGCTACCTAGATCTTAGAGACCAGAGAAATGCTTCTTTCACCTGTAAGGCATGGCTCAAGGCATTTAATCACCCAGCACTTTGGCGCAGTCTCAACTTAGAATTTTCCAACCTAGAAGTGAACACTGCTTGCTGCAGGGGCCATATGGCGTATTCTGTCGTCAGTCACTGCTATAAGACACTGAAGCATTTAACTGTCACATGGTATTCTTTAGATTCTAATCCAATCGAGGGGGAACGCTTTACACTTATGCTGTCATACTTTTTTGACAAGTAAGCCTACATTTATTTATTAAAATGGTCTAATCGATTTTTAAAATTAATAATTGTCATCTATTCTACATTCGGTTCATTCTCAAGTTTATTTTAAACTATACACTTTGCTGTAATGTAATACAATATAAAAGAATGCATAAAAAAATAAATTTGAACAAGCTCCAGAAAATTGACGCGATGACGAACACAATCATCGTAAAATTTACTACTTTTAATAAGAATTGTGCAGAAAAGCATTTTAAAATCGCTTTGAAAAGAATGGATCCACAAAAGCATTGCTGCTCTGGAGTCTTGCTGATAAACAGAACGACAATTACTATGGATTATTTGCTATTAAGAAAACGAAATCAATTCAATATCTGAATATTATTTTGCATAGTAGGCTCTGAACCTGATAAACATTACTGCGATAATCAAAAACAACCGTTTTTTATTCGCTGCTATGATGTCATGAAAGTCCACTATGAAGTTTTTCATCAAGCTTTCCTACTCAGCATTAATAGACATTTGAAACCTGTAAATCTTATAACTTTGTTTACATTATGAAACAATTTGATCGATATCATTTTTATTTACTAAATGGAATTATCATTAAAAAAATATCCTCTACTCCTTCCTGCTTTATGCTCCCTGTATATTTTAGACTTACCACATCTGGTTTTGAAGAATATTTTAACAATTATTGAATTGCCGTCATTTTATTTGAAGTTGAAAGAGAAGATGTTGAGCTGAGATCAAAATTCATCAATTGTGACTTTATTAATTTTACTGTCACACCATATATTTTTACCTTCAGATGTATTTTCTAAATCAATTTTAATTATTTCTCTCATTTTTCCTTCTTTTTGGTTACAAATCAGGTAGTTTTAGCAAACTACGTGTCTCGAAATTTAAATTCTTCATGCTATAGATAAGGAAACCATATCAGACTAGCTGTAATTTTTGTAATATTTTATCACCAACTTTTTATAACTTTCGAAATATCCAAAAAGCTTGGTGAATATCGAACAGATTGGCGGCTACTAGGAATATAGTAGGTTCCTAAAGACCACTTCTATTATGGGTTTGAGTGAAACAACCTAACTTGACTATTCTTTTGAAATTAAATGGGACTCTATCGGTCTTTTTGTTTTGCATTATAAATATCAGCTTATTAGTATTGCACGGCTTTCTGAAATAAATCTAATTAATCAATCTTTACAGAAATACCGTTTAAATATTGATTCACCTTATTTACATTTTCAAAATATTATTTATTATTTGTACATACAAGTTTTTTATGTATAGGAAATAAATTGTTAGATTTTCAGCAAAATAAAGAAAATATATATGTATATTAGGATATGATATACTTTTTATGTTGCGGTTCAAAACTTCAGTTGTAATGTTTCAATAGTAACATTTTAAAGTTTCTATAGGGTAGTATTAGTTTACTTTGAATTCCATACGTAAAGTTAATCATTCGCAACAAATATTAACTAATGATTTAGAATAAACAATATTATTAAATATAAAGAAGTTTTTAGAATAATAATATTATTTTATCATATTGAATTAAATAAATAACGTTTCCATAAATAACGTTATTCATAATAAATACACAATAGCTTTCCTGTACTTTTCCATTTTCAATTTATTAAATTTTTCTTTATATTGCATTTCCCACAGCTAAAAATGGTGCTATTAAAATTAATAATAATTTATTTGCTTATTTGTACAGCTTAATTCAAAATTACAAACTTCCCCAGCTGAAGACTTTATATCTGACTGCATATACACTTTTACCTGACACTCACCTAATATCTTCTGAAATGGTTGATAGTCTTGTCATTGCCGTTACAAGGTTTCTTCGTACTCAAAACCAGTTGAAGAAATTTTGGATGCTTTGGAACTTGTGTACATTTCACCAAGCACTTCTTGCAGATGCTGTCAGCTGTAGTTCAGCTGGAAGTCTACGTACCTTAGAAATAATTCCAGGAAAATCTACTTTTCCATTCAATCGGTAAGGATTTCAGTCAAACTGGAGTACATTAAGTTACCAAAACTATTTTGTAAGGATGAATTATATTCTTTGATCAGAAATAGCAATTCAGCTAAATCAATAATTAGCTGAACAGCTTATTATACATTCGGAATGGTTTTTGTTTAACCACAATATCTTAGATGTATAAATCTAATAGTATTAAGAACAGAAATTGGAAATTTGATTCAGCGATGTCACTCCATAAGAATAGATTATAATAAGGTAAACTAAATTTAATAAAAGTATGTAGCTGAAAGTGGATTATGGAATCAACTGTAAAAGATAATACAGATTGATTGTGAAAATGAGATGAAATTAATAAATGTTGTAAGGCGCACGAAAAGCTACAAAGCTATAGAAATATAATAATATCTCAAGAACGTAAATATGAATGAATCCTTAAATACGAAAATGGAGAATAAATATTACAAAATAAAATTAATGAAATAAAGAAACCATAGATAAATTCTGACATCAAAAATTTTCAAAGTAAATAACTATGCTTTTCTAATGTTGGAATTTTTTGATAGGGCTTGAAAATTATTGAGGACCAAATTGTGCCAAACGGATTGTGCCAAACTGATGTATCTCTGTAGTAAAACTTATTCTAGTGTTTCATCCATGTGTTTGGAGGGTGGTTGTATTATTTTTATCGTAACAATTATATCTACTAAACAACTTCATCTCGCGTAACAATTTCTTGATTTAATTGCTTTCTCAAGCCTATTAAGTTCATTTTTAGTTTTTTTTTCTGTTTTCATAAAGATATATATATATATAATAGTGAATGCTAATCCACGATAATTGAAAAACGATACTGTAAATCATTTCCAGAATCCAATCAGCCTCACAGTTTAGAGGAGGCAATGTTTCAAATTTTAATATAAGACACTAAATATTTGTACTTATTTTATGTCTTGCTTTCTTTTTAGTTACCCATCTGTTTTCCGAATGTCTTTGGTGAGATTTTCTAATCTGACGAAATTAGTTTTATCTTATGAAAATTTTGCAGAAGATGTATTGGTCAGTATTGTCAATCACTGCCAGCAATTAAGTCGTCTTATTTTGGAAGTAACTGGATCATATCTGAATTTTGTTGAAGGGAACCCTCATATTATATCTGCAGAGAAGTGGGAGGAGGCAGCTCAAAAGCTTCCAGACATGAAAGTAAATTTTGTGATGAGCATTCCTTCCATCGGTGAGTTCAGTATCTAATGTTTTTGCATTACGCATTATATTATCTCCATTTATATATCAGCGATTTTCAACTATTAATTTCTTCGAGTAAGTTAATTTATACTAAATAGCAAACCACATTTAGAATGTTACAGGAAATATTTTTAACATATATCCTTTTTTCCGAGGAATTTACAGATGTAAAAGTTTTATTTTCTATTACTTGAAAGATATTATTTGCATCATCAAAATCCTCTGTTTTTAAAGATATGATTTATTTAAAGAAATAAATTTCTTATAAGATGCAGAATATTTGCAAAGCAATGAAAATTAAGAATTTAGAAAATTTGCAAGAAACTATTAGATATGTAGATTAAAAGCTTTTGTAATATTTGCTTACCTAGAAAAAAAATTAAGATGAAATTACTTATTTAATACTTATGAGTACTTTATCTGCACAAAGCATTATGTTTCCAACTGCTTCAAAATTTTACATAAGCCTACTTTTCTTAAATTGAAAAGTAAAATTTGATTCAGAAACACATATATTCACCAATTAATAAGTTCCTTGTATTTCTCAGTGAGCCTTGAAAATGTTTAAAAAATTAGTATTGTTTTTCTTTATCTTCGTGATACTTTAGTACTTTTTGAAAATGTATTTCTATGGCATCAAGAGAAAAATGGTAAATACTGTTTTCTTCTATTCAATTTGTTTTCCCGAAAATAAAACAGGAATATTTTAACGAAATCTTTTTGTAGAGATCATAAACGTAGAGATACTACTTCCAAATTTAAATATTTTTAGCGGAAATCACATTATTTTTTATAGATATGTAATAAAAGTCCTTTTATTTGGTCATATTAAATTGCTTGAATATTAGCTTCGAAAACTTCAAATTTAAACAAATCTAGCTACATGTTTTCGGAAATCTTGTGATGCATTAAAGCTGACTAGCTTCGAAAAAACGGATAAATTTCAGCACAACAGTATTTCCTATTTTAATTTTTTTTTAAATTTATTATTAACCCATCAAATATTTAAAATATAGATATGCAATGAGTAATAAAATAGAAATATACCTTACAATGAAACTTACATAAAATTGTTAAGAAAACTATTCTTGCATTATCTGATTAGGGTTAGGCTATCACAACTAGCATTGTTTGTTCATTTTCTCGATAGTAAAATTCTATGTTATAGTAGTATAAAATAATATACACTGTCCGGCCACTTTATTCGGTACATCTACCTAGTAGCTTGTTGGGCCTCCTTCAGCCCTCAAAACAACCTGAATTCGTCAAGGCATGGATTCTAGAAGATGCTGAAAACGTTGTTGAGATATTGTGTACCATGCAGACATGAGTGTGTCTCGCAGTTTCTGAAGATTTGATGGAGATGTAGGCCTGAAGCGAACAGTCCGTTCCAGGTTCCAGTTCATCCGATAAATTTTCAATCGGGCCGAGACCCGGGGACTGAGCGGGCCACTGCAGCAAGGAAAAATCATCATCATGTTCCTCAAACCATCCCATAGTGATGCGGGCTTTATGCACCGGCGCATTATCCTGTTGGAAGTAGCCATATGTATGATAATAAACTGTTAAAATGTATGGTTGGTCAGCTACGATGTTTAAGTACGCTCCAGCATCCAGACGTGCCTCCAGAGGTATCAATGGACCCTACGTGAGCATCCCCCATATCATGACGCTGCCCCCACCGGCTTGAACAGTTGTTGGGGGACATAGCATTTGTGCGTACATCAGGGGTGTACCTAATAAAGTGGCCGGACAGTGTATAATAATAAAGTTAATGCAGCAAGTTAATACAGTTTGGTTTCTTAAAGCCTTCGTGGAATTTCTTCTTCAAGTGGGCTACATTTGGGATAATATTTGAAAAATAATTTTAATTTAAGACAGTAATGCAGTGGTTTCATAGTGAAAGAGGTTAATTGTGGATCATGTATTTGCCCATGAGGTGGTACGGCAGTTTTTATGCTCTCAAGACAGAGCTCTCAAGCGCTTAGACAACAGAGACTGTCTGCATAAATGAGTACTATCAGTTTAATCCACTGATAGTTAATCATTTTCACGATTTTGTCATTTGATTTTTGAACTCGACTCTTCTTTATTGCAGATCTACTCAAATGACAATACTTATTTCAATGATTGCTCCAAAGGAAATACATCATGTGTCTACGCATTAAAGAATTAATAAGAATAAAATTCTTATCTTTCAGTTTCCAGGAGTTCAAGAAGCCAAATTGAACTCAGGAAATATCTGCATCTTCTTTATAAATTATCACACTATTTTATCTATACCTATTATAAGTATCAAATAAACATAATAATACCAAGGTTCCTTTCGAATTCCTAAAGCTTCTTTATTTTTTATTTAAGATCAGCAATGTCGAGCACAAGTGACTTTTATCTTTTTATCGAATCTTTTAATTTTAGCCCTCTTTTCGTCCGACCGTGTCTCAAGTCCTAGATATTGGAGCTAGATATTGGGGACTATTCTTATAAAATACAGCAGTTAAAATTGAAATACAAACATCATTTTTTTATGTCATACAGGCATTTCCAAAGAATTTCTATCAAAAAAGAAGCAGGGGAATGTATGTGTTTGACCTCATAACCAGAAACTATTTGAAAAATTTTGAGGCATTTGAAAATATGGTGCAATGTTACAAAATATAGATTTAAAATTTTATTTTTAAAATCATCTAAGTTAGTAACTTCAAATCATTCTTTAAAAATTATTTGGATAGATAATTTCCCAAATATTGTCGGTATAAAAAATGTTATTTTCTTTTTCCTTAAAGAATTTTGGCCTTGGCAGTTGGATTTGTTTCGTAGACTTATTCCTTCAACAGTTCCTCTTGTTGGATTCATTTCCCAGGAATCAAAATTTCAGAACGAATGCATTGCTTATCTTTTGAATTTCACAGAATCATTAAGTATGTTTTATTATTAATATCTTTTAACAAAAAATTAGTAAAATTTACTTTACATCAGATCAGAATTATTCAGTTACGAATATTCCACATTCAATTTTAAACATTACACTCGGCATCTCACTAAATATCAACAATAATAAGCTAATATGTAGTGATTATCGAATTTAAATTTTTAAAAATAGTGAATTTCCGGGAGATATATAAATCATATTTTTGGTTCCTACTAATTATATTAGAAAGAACTTCAAAATTTTATGAACTTTCACAATTTTTTCTTATAATTCCTTAATTCTTTCATAGACAGTTCGGCTACCGGTATGTCTGAACGTCTGGTGTGAGTTAAGTGATATACATTTTTTGTGTGAAATGTAAATTAATTTTTTTATATAAAAACAGTTCTCTGTACAAATAGCAAGTTTAAACCTTTTGTTAAATCGAATAACAGAGTTAATACTGTTCATTCATTCCAAATACTAATTGAAGATTTAATTTAATTGTGTTGTTGGTAGGAGAATTTCAGAATATAATTCATAAAAAACCGTGCTTCAATGTTAGTCAAAAAATTTAATATTACAAAAAGTGCATAAATATTCTATTTATTTTTACTTTAAGTTAATTATATTTGCAGCAAAATTAAATGTTGGGTGCCATTTATTTAAAAAGTGACGAAATCTGAAATGTTGGAAAGTGAGGAAATCTGAAAATGTCCAGTATGCGTTTTTCTTCGAATTATTAACATTTAAAAGAGCAGGGATGATTTAATATACTGGCGTCCCTCCCCGCAGGATCCTGATTCTTGCTATGTAACAGCGATTGTTGGCCCAAATTGGCAATTGAATGACACTGTTGAAAACTTTTGGTTGGGTTCATCAATGCCAATGTTGACCAACAGTCTATGTTATGTGGATTCTGTCTTCAATTATAAATTAATGTTTATATTAATTTCTTAATATTATTTAAATACAACGATTCAATTTAATAATTTCCAAAACTTCAGCTGGAACGGTTGTATTATAATTAAGTTTTAACAAGTCGTATTTTACAATTTTGATAAAAAATGCTCACTCATGTTTATTACAAAATAAATACTGTTGTGGAAAAGCAAACACACTCATTAACAAAAAAATCGACACACCTAGAAGGAGTTGTCCGATGGAGACAAAAAATTGGTGGAGAGGAAGATTATGTACAGAATAGAAAATGATTAAAATTTCAGACAAATTGAATGATTTATTTCAGAGTTACAGCGTTACAAAGTAACGAGCTCAATAAGGTGTTGACCCACCTCTACCCTGAATGCAAGCTGCCACACGACGTGGCATACAGTGATAAAGCTCCCCGATGGTCTCCTGCGTTATTTCTTGCCAAATTTGCTCCAATTGTCGGGCTAGGTCATCCACATTGCCTGGTGGATGCAGTCGCCTTCCCATCATATCCCAGACATGCTCGATTGGAGAGAGATCTGGGGATCTGGCTGGCCAAGAAAGTGTTTCACAAGCTGCAAGACAGGTCGTAGCAACACGTATGATTGTGCTCTGGCATTATCTTGCTGAAAAATAAGGTCAGGGTACTGCAAAAGGAAGGGTAGCAAAACAGGTCTCACAATGTCGTCGATGCACCGCTGTGCTTTAAGTGTGCCGCTAATGACGACCAAAGGATCCGGCTAAGGGAAATGGCATCCCAGACCATAACTCCTGGTTAAGGGCCTGTGTGGCGTGCAATAGTGAAAGCAGGATCGGCACGCTGCCCTTGGCGTCTCCAGACACGTCTGCGACGATCGTCAGGACACAGTTTGAAGCGGGACTCGTGGCTAAACACTATACGTCCCCAGTCAGCATCATTCCAACCGGATCGAGCTAAGCACCACTGTAATCTGGCCCGAAGGTGTGCAGACGTGAGTGGCAGGTAGCGTAGCGGTCGGTACGAGCGTAGATGTCGCTCTCTCAGCCGTCTGTGAATGGTCATGGTGGACATTCATGTGCGGGTCGCACGTCTGATGGTTGATAACGATGATTCAGGCGCTGTGACAGCTGATCTGACAATCACTCTATCCTCCCGCTCTGCTGTGGCCCTAGGTCGACCGCTACCTTCATGACGCTGAAATCTGCCATTGTCCACCCATTCCTGCCAGCATCTTCTAATCGCCGCATCACTTCGACCCATATGACGAGCGATTCTCCGATTTGCCCAACCTGCCTTTTTCAATCCAATGATACGACCTCTTTCAAACTCTGACAGTTGCACGTAATGAGCTCGAATCCTGCGGCGAGGCATTTTTTCAATCATTGAAAGATATCCTAACTCGCAATGCAACAGAAATTTTGACCATCAGATTAAGAATCGCTTCTTATCACCTGCTGAGTGTGGAGTTCCGATGCGCTGTAGCTCTCGCTATTCATTCATTGGACACCAAAGTTTAATCATTTGCTTGGGCGGTCCCAATGTCTTTCCATGCGAAATTTCATTAGAATCGGACAACTCCTTCTGGGTGTGTCGTTTTTTTTGGTAATGAGTGTAAAATAATTGTTTTTGCCAATCAAGGCATCAACACTGGTTTTTGATTAAATAAGTGATAAAAAACTTTCAATACTCTTTAGAAATAGAATAGTCTATATCAGTGCTGCCCAACCTACGGCCCGTGGGCCATATCCGGCCCGCGAAGGTGTTACATGTGGCCCGCTGTTTTATTCCGGTTTTTTTTTTTTTTTTTGGTCGTTGAACCTGGAGATTCCTTTTTTTTTTGGTTGTTGAACATTTTTTTTTTTGGTCGAAGAACCTGGAGATTCCTTTTTTTTTGGTTGTTGAACATTTTTTTTTTAGTCGAAGAACCTGGAGATTCCTTTTTTTTTTGGTTGTTGAACCTGGAGATTCCTTTTTTTTTTGGTTGTGGCCCGCGAGATTCACAGCAAAGTCAATTTTGGCCCCCAGATTACAAAAGGTTGGGCACCACTGGTCTATATAGAAATTTGGCAACAGAGGGAAGTTCGAAGATTTTTTGCCAGGGTGGTTTCGGATCCATAGGTTTTAACTTCTTCCCATTTAATGAGATCTAAAACGAGTACCCTCAAGAAATTTAGTCTTCATTCCTATCTACATTCAGTTAAGCGAAGGTTCTATTGAAGCCTTCATGACTCTATAAATTTATTTGCAATAATGAGAAAATGAATTGAATATTATATTGAAAAAATAATCTACTCTGAAAATTTGAAATGTCAAGAGTGGTTATTCATTAATCTACTTTCTTTTCCAATTTCTGTAGAAGTTCTTGAATTGTACTGCAAGTCTGAAGTAATTTCAACTGTTGTTTCTTTAATTTCTAAATGTTCACAATTGAAGGCACTGAAGTTAGTTGGAGAATTGCCCGTTGGAATCATCGATTCACTGGAGCAACTGAAAATGTTGCATTTTACAGGTAAACCGGAATTAATAGTTATCTTGTCTTAGCAAGCGAATATAGAACTTGTACATTAAAGCAAATTATTGTTAGATATCCAACAGTTGTTTGATGAATGACCTCTCTAGAGATAAAGTCTAAGCAATAGGAAAAAAGTTATTTGAAATTTATCGAATTTTCTATAAATTTCTAAACGTCTGTGGATGGAGTTTCCATGTTTCACAGTTTTCTTTCAATATAATCAAATACACATTTTAATTTCGTCTCTTTTCTACAAGATTGTTTATTTAAACATTTGATTCCTAAAATCACTTTTAAATATTTGTTATCCATGTGGTTTCTTTTGTTACGTTTCATTATTTTAGCGACCCATACGGGGGCTATTGCGTTTGTCCTGTCCATCCGTCCGTCTGTGCATGTCTGTTCCTCCCTAACAACTCCTAAACGGAAGATCGGATCGGCAAACGGACTTCACCATCGTGTTCAAAGTCCCAAATACCGTAGGAATGGGGTATTTATTTCTGCCTATCCGGGAAAATGCGGACAGAGTCGACGGTTTGTTTCCGCAAACAAACAATCGACTGTGCCTCAAACGTGTTAAAGATATGATCGAATAAGAATATTAATTGTATAGTAGACACTATACAAGTTGTAAAGTAAAGTTGTAAAGTATATCCAAATTTCAAGTTGATCGAGTCAGTAGTCCTCCAGGAAACAATTCTCAAATTTCATCTTTTTCCGATGGACAGTCGTCTGTCGTTGCATGGAAGATCACCCTTACAGGATCCTTAGGCGACGTTTATGTCAAGTTTGGGAATTTTTTGCTCAACAACTACTGATCCGATTCATTTGCAATTTGGATTTGCTTTAGTTTATATTTTTATTTGACCGTACGTATCTATAACAGTTTGCGGACACAGTCCACTGTTTTTGACGTCATTTTTTCGGACAGGAAGAAATTAAAAAAATATTCATTATGTAGTAGACACTAAATTAAGGCATATCCAAATTTCAAGTCGATCGAGTCAGTAGTTATACATGAAAAAATTCCCAAACTTCACCTTTTTCCAGTGGGCAGTGAAATTGTGAAATTGATTATTCACAGGTTCAAAGTCCATGGATTTTAATGGGCAATGTTATAAAAATTTCATAAATTTTTTGTATTTAATTTATATATTCATTTTCACCCTCTTGGTGAACTTCCAATCTTTTTCAGTAATTGTTCTTTTTCGAATACTGAATAATTTTTACTAATCAAAAATCCATTGTTGTTAAAAGACACAGCTAACGATTTCTTCTATTCTAATGAATTATCAAAAATCAGTAAAACAATCTAAAGATGTTCATTTCATGCTAATTCCATTTCTATGCTTTCGGTAGTGAAGTTTTGACCCAAAGGTTGCAAATTCTGTTTCATCTTTAGCAAGGATGATTGTAGTATAATTAAAACAAGATGGTTTGAAGACGTTTATTATTTTTGGTTGCTCTTTCCTCCTCCAACTTAATTTTCCCTGAAATTTAACTGTAATATTGCTACCGAACTTTTGTGGCTGTCCAAATTGTTCGGTGGCGTGGGTTCTATATGCGGTATGGGTAGAGCAACAATGTTGAAAGAAATCTAACCTCACTTAAAGAATGTCCCACTCTTTCTTTCTCTTTTTTCCTTCCTACTAAGGATTGATTCCAAAGGTTTACTAGGTCTTCTAATAATGCCCTCAGCTGCCTTTCTCTCTGTTAGGGATGTCTTCTCCGTAGGCGAGCGGACTGCTCTGTTACTCTTCGGTCGATAGTGCATCTTTGCCCGGCTAGATTTGTCTTCTCCGTAGTCGAGTGTAGACCATGGGAAGGCTCTGGAACTCTTCGGTCGAAAGTCCGTCTTTCCCCGGCTAGGTTTGTCTTCTCCGTAGTCGAGTGTAGACGATGGGACGCCTCTGGAACTCTTCTCGTGCTTTGCCGATGTCAACTTCTCTTCTCTACTTTTCTCCGAACTGGAGATGAGGTGGCGCTCTTCGCCACCGACTAACTGCCTTTTCTCCGCTCTGCATCCCTATTTAAGGCTGTAAAGAGTCTCATTCTCACTTCCGGAACGACCGATTCTCAATAGGGATGCAGGATCGGGTGATGCGATTCCTTATGATGGAGATTGGTAAAAACCACCGGTAACAATATTACAGTATTACAGTAACAGTTTTGGAGACATAAATATTCTTAAGCGTTGTCCTATTTTCTCTTCATTTTTACAGGCAAGTTACTACCATTGTCTGGTGATAAATATTTTCCTAGTGCTCTATGTATTTGGTATCAATATAGTGATATTCCAAGGGTCTAATATCAGCAGACATATTAGCTGGATTAAAAGTATTTTCATTGTTTCTCTCACTGACTTTTAATGACTGAGAATAATGACTGTATACGACTCTTTAACTCAAGTTAAAGTTAAACCACTTCTAAAATATTAAAAATGATAATTGACTTCTATCCAGTATCGTTTCCCTTTTATCTTTCAGTAAAATTGAATTTTGTTGTCATTACCAAATCATGAGAGCGCATCCTCTAAGATTTGTTTGGAATTCATCTCATTATTTGCTGTAATTTTTTTCTATTTTTTTTTTATTTTGAATCTCCTGTAATTTAATTATCCGTGCTTTTCCTTTCTTTCTCTATATGACACCATACTTTTAGTTTTTAAGCTAAACTCTGCGATATTCTTTACAGTTTTTTATAAAGCTTTTTAAAAAATGAATTGATTATATCCATATAAATTGCTATAGAATTTATCAAGACAGCATTTAAGTTTTAATACCTATAACTGTTCAATAAAGAACAACTTTTAGCGCTTAGATTTTTTTTAAAATTTTTATCAACAGCCTCTTGAATGATGTGTTTTAATGGCATTAAGTTCCTGCTTTTTTTCCTACATTCAAGTTCTTTAGGATCATCCAATCCATAGTATTAGTATATTTAATTTTTCATGTATCTGAAATGCCTATCCTTAACTCATGAAAATTTATAAAGAATGATTTTAAATATTTAAAACTAAAAGTAATTCTGACGACACCATTTATGATGTATTAATTTCGTAGTTTAAGGCATTTGAACTGAGTAGCTCAATGCTGTTGTAGAATTTTCTAAAATTTATTCATACGTTGTTGTTTCGCCTGTAAATGATATGAATACGTAGGGTGAAGTAGCTAATACCTTTTTCACATTAGTTGTTGCTGTTTTCCACAATATCACTGTATTTCTAATTTATATAATCTTGCTGTATATAAAAAAAAATTGGCAAATGAATATAATTCTAGATAAATGCTTAAATTTTGGAATAATACTTAAGAATTAAGAATTACATGATTGTTTACATTAAAAGTTCAGACCAAGTGTCTACTAGTGGCATCTCAAAACATTTGACTTGATGTTTGCTGGTGACTACTCAACTGATGATCATCAAGTAAGGGTTAAACTGTTGTTTTGAGATGTCACTAATAGACACTTGGTCTGAACTTATAGTGTAATTATTCATTTTTAGGCGCTTGTTTTTTTTAAATGCGCATAGAAAAATAATTGAGGCGGGCGGAGGCTAGCACATGATTGTCTTTTATTTTATTTTTATTGCGTATTTCTTGTTTTTAGTTCGGATTTGTGGAGGTGCTATATTTATTCCTACGACTTTATTTTTCATTTTTTATTACTATCAGATAATTTTCCATTCTTGAAGTCTTTTAGTCATTTTATAGTCGTGAAATTAAATACAATTGAGAAATTCCAATACAATTCGTAGCATTTCTCAACTTTTTCTGATAGAATACATATAGTGTAACTTTATATTTTTTCAACAAAAGATTTAGGATTTGTAATTTCATTCTTTCTTTTATTCGTAGAACACCAAATTGTTTATCTTCTTTTTGATAATTTGGATTGGAATGAAGCAAAGCAACTGATACTTCGGAGAAAGAAAGCTCGTTACGATCTGAAATGGTGGCTTCGGATAATACCAATAAGTGAGAGTAATCAATATATGAATGCTTTGGAAGACCAATTGAGTCGAGTAATCTAACTACATAAAGACCCTGCCTAATTCGCTTTTTCACATTAAAGAGTAAAAATCTCTTTGATATATATTTCCGAGAAAGTTCAAAATTGTCCAGTGTATGGCTTCTTGCATTTTCATTGATATAATTCAAACCATAGTGTGTTTCTTCAACAAACTTGTTAAATCTTAATGGTCGTAAATTTTATTGTGAAAAATAAAGAGTATTTCATGATTATATTAAATTATGAAATTGTCTGTTAATAAAAAATAAATTTACTGTTGTAACTTGTTGTAAATTCTTGCATAAATGAACATGTGCGGAACTTACATAAAGAATAAAGAGAAGTTCAAGGAACTTGGGTCCTTTTGTGTTGTGTCCTTTTTATCTGTTATAGTTTTTATGAAAAAAAATAGGTGAAAAAAAAAGGAGGCATTACTTTCGAAGCGACCCTCGTATGTAGTTTTGAAATTCTGCATTTATTCTATGATATATCTATATTCACAATCTATATTCTTGGATAAGGAGTTTAGAAGTAATTGTATTATTACAATAAAATTATTAGAAGTTATTATAACAAAATAAAATCAATTATCAAACGGAAAGAGAAAAACAAATACTGATTCAGAACAAAGCCTAATGGGACTTGTGTATTCGCTTACATGTCAATCTTGTAAGGGCGTATGTTTTGGGCAAACAGATACGATGTTAAAGGAACGTGTTAAAAAAAACATTTCAATGATTACCGTAATAATCTGGATAATTCAGATTTGAACCATCATATTTCATAAAATCATGATCCAAATCTTATTGTTAATGTTTAATGTAATAAAAGGATGACTATATCCGAATGATTTATTGAATCCAGGTTTTTCCCTTGTTCACAACCCTATAACATAAAACCCTCCCCAATTGTTCTGGAACAATATTTGTTTACTTCCCATTGTCGCCGCTAGTCCATATGAGGCGCTATTGCAGAGATTCCACCCCTTTTAAAATTGTGTAAAATTGTATAGAGAACAAACAAACTTTGACTTTTATATACCTGGTAGATGTGTTTCAAACAATATTTGTGTCGAAATCGATTGTTTCTTTTCCTTACTCTTTTCTTACCATCTACGTTTATCATATCGCCCTTCTTTGCCTTTAACATTTTTTTTATTTTAATGTTTTGATAGTCAGGATTACAGGTACAGAGATTTTGGGGATATATTTGGGCCTGCCTGATTTTAAATGGATCAACCAAACTTTTGGGATGCCAGCACTCTCAGTCGTACTGTTATCATTTTCATATTTTCCTTTTAGTTTGTGTTTCTTTCCACTGTTATGTAGTTCTAATTCCCTTGTATTCAATTTAGATTCCAGAGACAAAAATTCAGTTTTATTAGTAAATATTTATTCATTTATAAAGTAAATTATTAGTACGTTGGCTAATTATTATGATTGTCTACCAGTGGCAGAATATGAAACATTTTCATATCAGAAATAAAAATAAAATTTAGAGAATTGAAACAAAACAATCATTGATTAATATTAATTAGTTGAAACGTGAAATTCAGAAATAATAGAAGGCTACTACTGGTCCAAGAATGAATTCCTCCAATATATCCTGATTCAAAGAACAAAGAAATTTGTTGGGTTTTTTTGTTTTTTTTGCTTTTACTTATTTTACATTGAAATAATATTACTGAAGAAAGATCATGCGAATTTTATCTAACCAAACTAGAATTTTACCACATTTACTGTAGATATAGTTAGAAATCTACAGAAGAATTGGCAACTAAGAAATTATTATTACTGTGATCAGAACAAGGAGTAAATAAATAGAAAACATTCAATAGAGGCGAAAAACTATTAAAATGGGTGATAAGAAAACATAACTCTTAAAATAAAATGTAGAAAGGAAAGATACAGTTAAGAAAAGAAGAGACAGAAATGGAATTATTATTAAGAAGTTATTTTTATGGAATATTTATTTATAATGATCTTCCTGGGAATTATTTAATAAAAAGCTAGAACAAACTATAGAAATTATAGGAATCAAGAGTCATTACATAAGAAGGCCTCAGTAGAAGTCACAAGAACAAAAAATATTCAAATAAGAATGCCTTTTTGAGTCAAGCTGATACTCCGGGACGGCTGTTTCGAGCTTGTTGGGCTCTCCTCAGCCAGAACTAATCAGTCAGTGCAAGACTCAAAAGGAGTACGAGAGGAAGAATTGGGAATTCATGATGGAGAGAGTTTTCAAAAACTAAAAGTAAGAAAATAAAAAACAAGAACAAAATGTGGAATACAAATCCTTGGGTAGCACTCAGGCTACCACAAAAGGTATTTGACAAGAAAAAGGAAAAAATAAATAAATAAATAAATAAATAAATAAATAAATAAATAAATAAATAAATAAATAAATAATAAATCCTCTAATGAGTAAAAGAAAAGCAATTAATTCAAATAAGAATGCCTTTTTGAGGCACTGGCTGATTAGCTCTGGCTGAGGAGATACCAACAACCTCGAAAAGGCCGTCCCAGAGTATCAGCTTGACTCAAAAAGGCATTCTTATTTGAATTAATTGCTTTTCTTTTACCCATTAGTGTGTTTAATATTTCTTCTTCTTCTTCTTTCGAATTTGGCCAACTAGGGACCACGTAAAATAACCTCATGATTTTCTTCCTTGATTCAATCTCTTCCTCCAGTATTCTTTCATCCTTTCACTCTGTTGCTTTCGTCTTTCATCTGTCCAGATTCCCCCTGTTTTCCTTTTCTGCTTTGCTTGAAAACCAACAAAATTTTTAACTGCTGATCTGAGCATCCCCCTATTCTCCAATTTTTCCGCTGTTATTCCCATTTCTTTCATGTCGCTCTTTACCTCCTTAAACCAGGTTATATATGTTTTGGGTTTTTTATCAAAGTAGCTAAAGAGTTGCTTTGACAATCTGTCCTCATTCATTCCACTAAGGTGTCCGTAGAATGTTATTCTCCTCTTTCTCATTGTGTCCACAATCCTCTCTATTCTCTCGTATATTTCTCTGTTACTTTTGAATTTCCATCTTCCATTTTCATAGTTTGGACCAAGAATTTTTCGGATTACTTTTCTTTCCTTCTTCTCAAGTTCATTTAGCTGGGTGGCCGTATTCATTGTTAGGCATTCTGATGCATACAGGCTCTCGGGTTTAATCACAGTTTCATAATGTTTTAGTTTTGTATTTATGGAGATAGATTTCTTGTTATAGACATTTTTTGTTAATAGGAATGCAAGTTCCATCTTTCTCGTTCTTGCTAAGTTTGCCTCTTTATCTAATGCGTTTGATTGGATTATTTCTCCTAGGTATTTAAACTTGGTGACTTTCTTTATCTTTCCATACTTTCTTTCTAAGTATTTGGGACCTTCTTTAACATTTGTCATATACTCTGTTTTCTCAAATGATATTAAGAGGCCAGTTTTTTCTGCTGTTTCTTTTAGAATATTTATCAGTTTTACTGCATCTTCGTAACTTTCTGCAAGGATTGCCAGATCATCCGCAAAAGCCAAACAATCAAATTCCAAACCATCCTTCTTTCTTCCCATCCTAACTTTCTGTATACCTTCTATTTCCATTTTGTTTCTCCATTCTCTTATAACTTTTTCGAGTGTGCAATTAAAAAGCAATGGAGATAAACCATCACCCTGCCTCACTCCTGTCTTGATTTCAAACGGTTCTGAAATTTCTCCCATAAATTTAATTTTTGATCTAGTGTCTATTAGGGTTTGTTTTGTAATCGCTAGCGTTTTATTGTTAGCTCCAAATTCTTCTAATGTATAGAACAACGTTTCCCTATGAATGGAGTCATACGCCTTCTTTAAGTCCACGAAGGTCACGTGAATTTTTTTGTTTCTTGTTTTTCTGTAGTTGATTATTAGTTTTAGATTCAAGATCTGTTCGTTGCATGATCTGCCTTTTCTGAATCCTGCTTGATACTCTCCTGTTTGATATTTATTTACTTATTCTTCACTGATACTTTCCACGTTCATCATCACGTTGTGATAGGCATCCCAAACAGCAGTTTCCAAACAACGGGCTCCAATCTGTAGATCAAGACTTCCAAACAAGACACCTGAACGGATTGAAGTAAGGGATACTGCTATGCAGGCAGGACTCAGGAAAGCTGTGGATGTGCCAATGAATCCTGACTCATATTGCTAACAGGAGCTGGGAAACCTTGGTTGAGTTAGCAGAAATTGACAACATTAATACAAAATCTGATCTACAGATTTAAGCCCGTTGTTTGGAAACTGCTGTTTGGGGTGCCTATCACAATATGATGATGAACGTGGAAAGTATCAGTGAAGAATCCTAAAAATCCAAGGTTTTTTTTACTGTGTTCAAATACCTTTTGTTGTAACCCTTTTGTTGCTGCCCAAGGATTTGTATTCCACATTTTGTTCTGGTTTTTTATTTTCTAGTCATTGAGGTTTTTAGTCATTGAGGGATCACTGCCATCTACTTGAGGGATCTCACTACATCAAGAATTAACAAAAAAATATTATTTTTTTTATTTTTGAAAAATTAGTTTCCTGCTTTATAACAATAAGATACAATGAAGTACAATAAAATTTAAAGCTAATAAAATCATCTTTCTTATTATGAAAAAAATTTATTGCCATTACGTTCATGTTTTCTTAAACAATTTAATTAATGTAATGTCTAATAATAATATTCAACTGCTAATAACCAATACAGATTGTTGCTAATCATTTGTTACAAAAAAGATAACTTTTTTTGAATTTCCATGGTTTCATGAACACTAAACTGCGAAGTGATTCGGATTCATTGTGGCTTTTCCCGAACTTCAAAGCGACGAGTTCTCAAAAACGTTGGGATAAATTTCCGGTTTATGTGTTAGTCGATATTTTTTGCTTTCTATATCTCCGTGATCGGAGAAATGCCTTTCTAACTTGTAGGACTTGGGCCAAAATGTAAAAGCAATCGAAACTTTGACGTTCCCTACACTTGAAATTTTCCAACCATAAACTGGACGCAATTTACATCAGAGGTGATATGCCCAACAATAAAGTCAGTCATTGATATAAATCGCTGAAATATTTAAGTCTATCGTGGGCGTTACTCGAAGCCAATTCATGACAAGATCAATTTACAATTATGTGTCCAGAAATTTCTTTGTCAGTTGACCTTTCCATTTCTATAATGAAATTGACTAATCCTGTAGATTATCTTAATAGTTCAATTTTTAAAAACACTTTTTTAATGAACTTTAATATTAATGTTAATGTGTATAATTCAAGAAACATTAAATTTTAATTTTATTAATAAATGCATTTGTATTATGAAGCAATACCATTGCACAGAAAAGTATTTTCTTTTTTATTTATATTTTATCTATTCTTTATTCTATAATATTATTAACTTATTCTTTCTTTCATCCTCTTCTTAAAAAACAAATCACACAACTCATATTTACAATATTTCACACGCTCCTTTATTGTGTTGCTTCTTCAGACGATATACATTTCTCGACATTAATTTAACATTAGCAGGTAGTTTGAACATCTTTTCAATATTGAACTTCAGGCTGATGAAAAATCCTGTAAATAGGGTTTGAAAACCAGTTCCCGTCATGCAACATATTTTAACCTTTTATTACATTTCTTAATCAATGTGTGGTTTTTGAAGTTTTTTACATAAATAATATTGACAGACGTAAAATTCCAAATTAAACCTATTCTTACTTATTCCAAAAACGTTTTGACTATCAATCCTACTAGCACATATTTCTCGAACAATTTCTAAAGTTTAATCTATAGGTATAGAAGAATACAAAGTAATAAAACTTAAAGAAAACTCTAACTCTAACCAGTAACCATTTAAGCATTGTCATCTTGTCGTTTGAATTACTACTCGATATCCCTTTAAAGTTCTTTTGTCTTGATTTTCTCAACAGGATCGAATGAGTAAGTCTTCAGATTTGAACACAGTCGTATGTACTTGATCTATCGTTTCCGGTATAATCAACATTCGAATCATGATGAAACGATATCAAGTTCTGGCTAGTTTACATCTGCGGCACTTTCGAAGAAATAAAATTGACTACCTACTTTATCTGGAAATGTTAATGCTGCTACAAAATCGTCCACAAGTCTTCGTCATGGTATTCGAAAATCCTGGACGTCATTCAGCATCTCACTGTATTTTAATTCCATTCATTTATTGCGAAAATTGGTTTTGTCAAAGTTTATCGATTAACGAAGATACTTTATGAACATCACTTAAATCAACTTCGCCTGAATACTTGGAAAAACCTTCTCCATAAGCCTATTAATACATCATGACTCACACACGAGGTTGGTAAAGCCTAACGTTTTATCCACATTTTCTCCATTCTGAGAGCAGCTCCCCACCCATCAAAAATCACACAATCATCTAAAAATCGGTATCCGAGAATCATAACGGTATCCTTCACGATTTTCGTCATCTCTGCTGGTAATCATAAGCATCGTTCGTTATTAATAGCGTTTTTATCATATAACACATTAATATTGTCAAAACCGTAAATAATATTATCACATTCAGTACAATATTTTCATCTTTTTCTTTTGTTTGACAAATATGATAAAATAATACTTTTACAGTAAATAATTCATTAGTAATTATAAAATTTTTGTAAATCACAAGTATTAATACATCAAACGATTAAGATCTAAATATCCACAAATTCCTAAATTATTGAATTATTTTAGTTCTTTAAAATAATTTAATCAACATGATGCATAAAAACAATATAAAAGTAATAATATATTATTTTTCGTTTTTATTCCAAGTGCTTCTAACAAATTCTCAATGAACAACCTCTGTGACACAGATACTTTGTTCTCACCTTGATTGTAATCAACAGACATATCTAAGTAGTTCTTAATTTTAGTAGTTAATCGAGATGTTAGCAACAAAGGCTTTATCTTTTGGTTCACTGAGTTTTAGTGTTTTTAAAAGATCTGCACTCACGGGCAAAATGCCCTTTCTTTTCACATTTAAAGCATGATGAAGCTTTCTTGCTTCGAAATTTCTTTTGACCTTGATGTTTGTGTGTTGCTGTTTTAGCAGTAAGACATTTAGCACCTTTTTCACGGTTATTCACCTGTTCAATTCCTCTGATTTCTGCGAGCACATCTTCACAGATGCTGTTAAAATCATTCATGCTACGATAGCATGTGCACATGCATCCATTTCTCGAGGCAACCCAGACAGCAAAATCCAACTGAGGTCCTTAGTTTTCCACCCAGAAATCCGCTGTTACTTGAAGCGAGCCATCGACAATAGTACGATTGTGATTCTGTGAGGGAGTCAACACAAGATACAAGAAGCGAGTAACCAAGGATATCCTCAAAATGACTCGAAATTTAGCAGCCAGAAGAAAGCCAGAGCATAGCCATCCACTGCGCTTTCCGCAGCAAAACCATCAACTGCGCTTTCCATAGCAAAGCCATCCACTAAGCTTTCCACAGCAAAGCCATCCACTGCGCTTTCCATAGCAAAGCCATTGATGAAGTTGTTGAAGAGGTAGATGCACCCATGGAAGTCGATCCTGCAGAATCCATTCCGACACATTCTGGTCGAAAACCGCTTCCCAAGATTAACATTGCTGTCAAAGAAGCACTTCAAAAGCTGAGGAAACGCTGTGGATCCACTTCCGACCCAGTGCCGTAGCTAGAGGATTGGGGGCCCCGGGGCAACAAGTGACTATGGTTTAGTAAAAAAAAAATCCCCTTTCGTTCGGGCCCTCATTGCTCGGGAGCCCCAGGGCACAGCCCCGGCTGCCCCGGTGGTAGCTACGGCCCTGTTCCGACCTGATTTTTCAATATCTCAAGAAGATTTACAGTGTGGATCCAATAAAAACACTGAGAAGTATCCGCTCTTACTTGAAGCGAGCCACGGACAATGTTACGATTCTGATTGTAGGAGGAGAAGGAGTCAACGCTAGATACAAGATGAAGCCAATAACAAAGGATGTCCTGAAAATGACTCGAAATGTAACAGCCAGAGGAAAGCTATCCACTGAGCGTTCCACAGCAAAGCCATCCAC
>JAFIDM010002131.1:18782983-18868221 GCA_023159025.1 Thereuonema tuberculata | reverse complement strand
CACAGCAAAGCTATCCACTGAGCGTTCCACAGCAAAGCCATCCACTGGATGAACGTTCAGGGAGTCAACGCTAGATACAAGAAGAAAACAATGATTATTTTGAAGAAAAGATAATACATCTAAATATACATATAATTAGCTTAAATAATAATAATCAGATAGAGTACTACTTGTGTTAAGAATTAACTTCAATTATATTAGATCCGGGGATATTAGAAATGAAATCATCACTCTAACTTTAACATTCAAATTTCTTGAAAACGTTTGGATTACACTTAACTTAATCATAGATGAAAGAGAATTTTTCCACTTTGTATCACGCAGGAAATTTTATTTTTTACAACAATTTTTTTGAAAAGTTGAATTTTCAACTGGATCTTTAAGTTGAAATAAAGAAATTGGAATATAGTTAAGTTCTACCACTATTACCTCGTATACTTCACGATTTATTAATTACATACTTCAATATTTGGTGCTTTTTTATTTCGTAATCGTTAAGACTATTTAATATACTTTTTGTTAAGCAATGTTGGCTTGTTTCTAAAATCATCTGAAAATGTATTCTACTTGTTTATTAAACCTTTTTTAACTCATAGCTAATAAATCACTCCTAATTATTAGGAGTATCCATCTTAGTGAATCTCTTATTCCCGAATAATTTATCTTTAACTTTGGATCAGGAAACAATATTTTCTAGAGATCAATTGATCTCTTTCACCATGGAAACTGACTGTAACAATTCTCCATTGTCTTTTTGTTTTGTTCACCATATGTCCCTTGAGACTTGTTGAAAATTGTTGGCGTATGACTTTTGCTTTTTACTTCCTTTTATATTATCATTTCACACAAGTATTTATTTGTTTTGGGGAAATTTATGTATTAGCAAGATTACATACAGATTAATACACTGAAATTCAGTTTAAATATTAAGTTTGTATCAAAATATGATTTCGAATACACTTAAAAGTTTCGAAAAAAATACATCACTACATATTTCTTTCTTAGATTAAGGCAGCGTTTCTCAACCTGTGGGGCGCGCCCCCGTAGGGGGGTGTGATAAAACTAAAGGGGGGCGCGAGAATATCGAGAAAAAAATCTTATTAAAAAACTAGGTTTGGAGGCTTTTTTTTTTGGTTGAACAGATATGATTGGAGGTTTTTTTTTTTTTTTGGTAGAAAAAATTTAAAAAAATTATTGGGGGGGGGGGGGCGCAATGAGAATTGTGAATGAAAATTAGGTCGCAAGTACTAAAAGGTTGAGAAACACTGGATTAAGGTAATAGAGCTAGTCATTTTGTAAATATATATTTAAAGGCAAATTGCTCGATTACGAAACAAGATCCAACATCAAGATTTAAAAATTCATTCACAAAAATGTATGAATCTAGAGATATTCGACAAACTTGGTTAAAATTTTATAATTAGGGGGGAAACACTTGAAAAAGGACTTGAGTGTAAGATAGTCCGAATGCGTACGTGGTAATGTTGTTTTATTAATTTTTATCCTTTTATTTGTGCTTGTTCATTGGATTAATTACTTGGTCAAAATTTCTTTTCTTGAACGTTTATATTTAAAACTGATAATTTTACATAAAACTCCTAAGGCTACGAAATATCATTGAATCCAGTTTATAAAAAAATGAAAATTAATGTGGCCTTGGCAGCTAAGGGGCTGAACCTCTTGTTTTTGGGAAACATTCAAATAGCTATGCCTACTACTTCTAAATGTAGTAGGCCTGTTTAGGCCTGAAAACATCAAAATCACACCAGTTTATTTATTGTATTCATTTACAACAACAGAATTTACGGTTCATACTTTTTTAAAAGCAGTAACTAATTTGTTAATAAACTTTGGCTAAGATTTCGACCTAAATTAAGCAGAACATTCTTTTTCGAACACATTAAGTTATTTCTACGAATATAATCTAAAAATTAAATAGTTCAAATTTATGACATAAGTCTTACAAAATATGTTTAAATTCTTTTTATCGATTTTCAGGTTAAAATTTACAAGCGGGTACCGCGGTGTTTTTTTTTTTTTTTTTTTCTCGGCAGACAAGATGGCTGAAGTGGAACTATTTTCAAGGAGCGGAACCGGAAGTGAAGGTCACCTGATGTAACTTCCGGATGAAAATCAAAAGCAAAGACTTAAAAAAACCAAAGAAATAAAAACAGATCTTTTGCTAAAAGGGGCCAGCTTGAATAGATTACATAATTGAATACCAATGAATACTAACGATTCGTCCGATTGCATAATCCTGTATTTGTGAAAAAATCGAAAAAACAGAAATGAAGGTTACCTGCTGTCATGGCGTCTGTCATGTGTTACAGGTTAGCGTTGTAGAATAAAATTGGTGATGAAATGCAGTAGCCAGGAATACTAAAATTCCAAAAAAGAAACCCTACATGTACCGCAAACCGACACCTGGAACAAAATGTCCCCGCGGACTTCCATCGACATATACCGTCTCCCTCCTGATAAAATCGAACGTGTAGAGGTGGCGAGAATTCAATTCTGATCCTGCGCTACTAACCACCAATTTCCCTCTCCTGTATGGATCGTCCGCCAAAAAACGTACACGCTCTCGTCTAATATTATCTTCGATGTTTTCGCAATAAGCCGATAGGTAAATTTCATCTAACGCAGACATTGAATTCATTCCGTAATCCTCCATTTTGGAAATGAAAAAGAAATGATGACATTACCAACAATAACATAACGTGCACCGCGAGCACGTGGAACACCAGGATAAACATCACAACAACACCAATGACATAATGTATTTACACTCTCTGAAAACTGCCGGAAGCAGTAAAACGCCGTTAGGCAGTGAATGGCAAGATCGCTTCTGATTGGCTGGTACCCGCTTATAAATTTAAACCGATTTTCATTACATATATCTTCCAAAAGTCATAACCATAAAAGGAACAAGTTAGGCTTAGTGGAAATCGTCTCTTACAACATATGGTCCTATTTTAAGATATATGAATCTTAAAAGTACTTGGAAATAAATTAAATGTAGGTTTTTTTACTTACATTACACTGCTAGAATATTTGGAAGACAAACCGCTCGTGGGCTTCAGTAGTGGCGCAACTCAAAAAATAAGAGTTTGGAAATAATGCAGTCTCCAACATTGCCGATTGGTCTTCCTTCCAGCGGCATATCGTATAGTTCAATATTCCACCAACAGATGGCAGAAGTGCCGCTGATGCATTCTCTGCTTTGTTGTTTACACGGGGCGCGTTCTGATCATCACTAGTGACACTTTGCAAGTTGTGCCATTGTTGTAGAAGTATTTAAGTATTTTATGCGGTCCATCATATAAAATATTCCTAATTTATCCGAGTTGTGTTCCTCGAAAGGCGTAATCTGGAGGCACGGCAGTGCCATCGCCAAGACGAGCCGAAGGCAGGAAGGGCACTACGTACCTTTTCTGGAAGTGTTTCGTCACATTTTCGAACCCTCATAGCTCCGGCCTGGATAATACTAGAGAGCTCAAATTTTCAGGATAAGATGCAGTTAGCAGACTAATGAAATACACTAAGTTTCATTTATTTAGCTTTTATGCTTTTGCTTTTATTAATACCTAAAATACGTCGATTCCGTCACTGATTCACTGACTGACTGACTGACTGACTCATGATCATCAAAACCTCTAGGGTACTTCCTGAAGTCCTAGAAAGCTGAAATTTGGTATGCAGGCTAGGATTAGCACACAAACAACAACAAAATTAGGAAATCCGTAACTTTCACTCTCCAATCCCTCATAAAGGGGGGGTTCTGGTTATGTATTATCGAACCTTCATAGCTTCGGCCTGGATAATACTAGAGAGCTCAAATTTTCAGGATAACATGCAGTTACCACACTAATGAAATACGCTAAATTTCAATTATCTAGCTTTTATACTTTGGATTTTAATAATATCTAAAATACGTCGATTTCGTCCATGATTCACTGACTGACTGACTGACTCATGATCATCAAAACCTCTAGGGTACTTCCTGAAGTCCTAGAAAGCTGACATTTGCTATGCAGGCTAGGTTTAGCACACAAACAACAACAAAATTAAGAAATCTGTAACTTTCACCCTCCAACCCCTCCTAAAGGGGATTCCGATTTTTTATTATATAACAATTTCTGATAGGTATATCCCATCCGAAACGTTTCATGTAAAATAAGTTGCCAAGACTCACCTGCTCATAACGCTTTCACTGTTAAAAAGTTATGAGATCTCATCTTACAAAAAGAAATGAAATCCCACCCAAAACATTTCATGTAAAATAAGTTGCCAAGACTCACATGTTCATAACGCTTTCACTGTTAAAAAGATATGAGATCTCATGTAGAGCCAAGCCCCTCACTCTACATGGCCTAGCTCTAAAAGCCCTAACTCTACAAGCCCCAACTCTAAAAACCCTCTTTCTCGGTCAGAAAGTATGGCTTGGCCGTTTCATGGAACTATTTCATCCCACCCAAAGCATTTAATGTAAAATATGTTGTCAATATGCTCATAACGCTTTCACTGTTAAAAAGTTATCAAATCTCATGTAGAGCCAAGCCCCTCACTCTACAAGGCCTAACTCTAAAAACCCTATTGGAACTATTTCATCCCACCCAAAACATTTCATGTAAAATATGTTGCCAATATGCTCATAACGCTTTCACTGTTAAAAAGTTATCAGATCTCATGTAGAGCCAAGTCCCTCACTCAACAAGGCTCAACTAAAATCCCTACTATCTTGTTCAAAAAGTATGCCTTAGCATACTCCATATCCTTTACATAACTCCATGGGATTGTCTGTGTGACAGCCAAGAAACGGCCAAGCCATACTTTTTGACCAAGATAGAGGGTTTTTAGAGTTGGGGCTTGTAGAGTTGGGGCTTGTAGAGTTAGGGCTTGTAGAGTTAGGCCTTGTAGAGTTAGGGGCTTGGCTCTACATGAGATCTCATATCTTTTTAACAGTGAAAGCGTTATGAGCATGTGAGTCTTGGCAACTTATTTTAGATGAAATGTTTTGGGTGGGATTAACTTGTCTATACATTTCTTTCATTATTTAAACCTCAAATTTCGAGGATAGTCCAACGTAGTATATCAAAGACTTTCAGCAATAGTGGCGCATCTCAAAAAATTGGTCATGGTAACAGCAAGGGGGGGTGAGGGGTACCATTTTTATAACTATTATTAGTTCAAATAAAGAAATTGGAGTTAAGTTCTATCACTATTACCTCGTAAACGTTACGGTTTATTAAATATATACTTCAATATATGAAAACTATTAATCAAAATCCAACTTCATCAAATGAAACTTTAATATGTCGTCTTTTATTGCGAAGATTTTATCAAGATCTCTTATACAACTTAAATAACTAAAAATAAATATCAAGGAAGTAGAAAAACTTTTTCTCAATCCTAACAAACCAAGTTCGTTACAAAATCTCTTTAACGAGACCTGACAACGAGAAATTAACAATCAAAACAAATAAAGATTGGTGAACAAACATGTGAATAACATCAATTAAGTTTTAAAATACCTTTCAATCTTTTGTTTTGCAATAATGACTTTCTGTATACATTTAAAGAAACACTGTTAAACTTTAGATACTTATTTTTATTGAAACATGAGCTACAATTTATCAGACAAGACTCCAATGCTTTTTAATCTTTTATATTCGTCTTTAAAATTGTAAATCAAGTGTATAGTGTACCCGTTGTATAGCTGTCCTCCCTGTACTTCCTATATACGACAGTAGTACCAACATTTGAGCCTAAAATAAAGGTACACACAAAGGATTTCCGAACCTCAGGCCTCTTATTAATTCCTGCGGTTCTCCGCTTTAAAACGAATATTTACTGTTTGAATATGATAAAACTCCAAAGATGCTTCAAAATCTATTTCTGTAAAGATTATTTTATCAACTGCATCTGAGTAGAGATAATAGCAGAAACAGCTCTTTTGAACAATTAAATAGCTGAAGGTTTGCGTGAATGGAGACGACAATCTGTTAAATTCTACGTAAAAATGAGACTATGTTATCAGGCTAGAGTGCAGAATTAATATTGTTTTCTTATCATATTTCATCCATCGCAGTTTTTCATTTTTATTTTAATAATGTGTTGATGGATGTCCCTAACGTATCACACGAGCATTATAATTGGCATATATACAATTTCTCATTAATAGTTATTTTTACCAAAAAGAATATTGGAAGCAGATTAAAAATTGTAGCCAGAAAATTAGAGTTTGCAATGTCGAAATTCCGTGACATATTTTCACCTTTTTGATTAGCAATTATTGATAAATTACATTTTGGAAAATTGCACATGAAGTCATTACAACAGCAACAGCAGCAGTTTTACAAAAACCTGCCTCAATATGGATTCACCTTCAGTATCGTGGAAAGCTCTTCCACTTTCTATATTGGTAGAGATTTTTGATCAGTTAGACTTAAATTCTCGGAGAAATGCTTCCCTAACTTGCAAGGGATGGGCTGATATTTTTAAGCATCCTAAACTGTGGAGTTTCCTTAGCCTAGAATTTTCGAATAGACAATGTGATTTCGTTTGCTGTAAGGGTGAGATGTCTTATGCTGTGGTTTCCAATTGCTATCAGTCGCTAAAACATTTAATGGTCACATGGGATCTTTTTGAACTTCAACCACAACAGGAACGACTAGTTTTTATGATAGCAGACTTTTTTAACAGGTAAAAATAAGCTTTTGCTTTATACAATATGCCTAATACCTTATAATTTTTTTTAGCTTTTAGCTTTTTTAGCTTCTTTGTTGAAATGCTGTAATAAATCACTTAGGACTATCCTAATTTGTGGAAGAACTAATGATTTCTTTTAATTTCATTATGGTTTTATAAAATTTTTGATTTTCAGTATAATTTTCAGTACTTTTTTTCAGAATAATTTTTCTAGCTGTTACTTCTGTTATATGATACTTCCGTTATATATCATCGTTGTATTCTGACAATATTTTTATATTATTTCAACAAATTTTGAGCATTTTTCATGCATTTAAATATTATTTCTGGGAAAATTTAATATTAGGCTTTTTTAAGTGAAATTGTAACATCTGCAAAAATGATTTTTATGATTAGAGATTTACAGTAATATTCAAATAAATTTCCTTTCTTTTTGTTACTTAAACTTCAATAATTGTTATATATAAAAAAATAATTATAAAAAAGTTTAAAATACAAATCATTCATTAATTATTCATGCAAACTGATTGATCTGTAAATTGCCGTGTTTAGAATTGTGAATTTCATATACTTCTTTTATCAATTAATTTCTTGCTTTGTTTTGTAATTTTCTCTGAAGCAACAAATTGCAAGTCTGTACAAACGATTTTCTTTTTAATCATAGCTTAGTGAACAACTGTAAATTGCCGCAACTGAAGTCTTTGTGTCTGAATGCATATGTTCCTGAATCTAATTCTGAATTTGTAAGGTCTGAAAATGTGGATAGCCTTATCATATCAGTTGTAAGGTTCCTTCGTACTCAGAAACGTCTGGAAGCAGTTTGGGTGATGTGGGAATTGTGTACATTTCATCAAGCCCTTCTAGTAGATGCAGTGGCAGGTAGTTCTGCCCAAAGTCTTTGTACATTGGAAATAGCATCAAAAAAGGGGTTTTATCCATTAAATCGGTAAGTGTAGAAATTAGAATGTTCAGTCTTTGTAAAATATATATACATTCTTAAGCTCTTGGTAAAATAATGTTTGATTAGTTTTCAAAAAAACCTTTTTCACATCAACATTTATTTTCTACTAGTTTTGAGTGTATTGTATTATAATTAGAGGTCTATCATTATTTTAATTATTTGTAAATTTTGGGCTTCGAGAACCTCACATTACAAAATTAAAAAAGAAAATACATCTTAAAGAACATGCGACGGGGTCCTGTTTGCAATGGACGACAGAGCGTAAGGTACATTTGCTCCCAAATTTTTAAATGCAAATTAAATAAGTTAATTTTTAAGTTAGATTAGTACGAGGGTCACTCAATAAGTAATGCCTCTTATTTTTTTTTCTCCTTTTAATTGTCAAGAAATTCAAATGCAATTACATAGCTTGAAAACCACAACGTTGACAATTAATTTGTCACTTATAATAATCTCCGTCCATTTCCACATTTTGGGTCCACCTTTTAACAAGGGCATGCATTCCAGCGTGGTAAAAGGCATGGTCTTGCTTCCTAAGCCATTGACGCACGGATGTTTTCATGGCCTCCTCATCTTCAAAGTGAATCCAACGATGAGCTTCCTTTAGCGCTCGAAGAGATGGAAATCTGACGGTGTTAGGTCAGGGCAAGACTTTCCATCCAATTTTCGGTATCTCTTCAGTGGTGTGACGAATGGTGTATGATCTTGCATTGCCATGCAAAAGAAGAACATCCGCCATAGCTTTTGTTGGGCGAACTCGCTGATGACGTGCTTATTGGGAGATGTGTCGCATTGGACAGAATTTATTGTGCATCTCTGCTCCAAAAAATCAACCATAATCACACCCTCTGCATCCCAGAACACTGTCGCCAAATCTTTCCATGTAGATCGCAACTTTGAAAATTTTCGAACCCATCGTCTAACAGTGCTGACATCCACTGTTGCCCACCGTACATATTTTTCAGCCTTTCATGAATGCTAATGGGCGTTTCACCTTCCGCATTCAAGAAATCAATCACAGAACGCTGTCTAATACGAACATCGACGACATCGGTTTTGCAAGCGGATGCAGTGCTGCCACCTGTTGACGCAGGAAGTTGCTAATGCAGTGGATTGGAGAAGAAGGTTTGAGGAATTGCGCCAAATTCAAATGCGCCAAATTCAAATTTTTCTAACTTATTTAAGGAGGAAAAAAATACGATTTGACCGACCCTCGTATTTTCAGATAGGACTTAACTATTTACTTATTTAATTATATTTCTAAAAATTAACCAATTACGTAAATTCAAAAAAACTATTATCATTCAGTCAATGGCTAATGATATAAACCAATTAGTTTTGAATTGATTTTAAAGGCTATAAAAGGGATTTTAATAAATCTCACATGTCTTAAATCTATAAAATGAAAGCTTGCCATTTAATTACCAAGATAATTATTTCATGAAACTTCAGAAAAGAAATTTAACCTAACGATGGATTCTCTCAAGCAAGTTCTGCATTTGTAGATAAATGTATTATAGCCATCACAAAATGGTTTTCCTTTGCGGGATGCGGGCTGGAAGAGCCGGGTTCCATCTCTCTTTGGAGGTCGGAAATTTTTTCTGTGTTACTTCGTCTCTGGACAAGCCTTTAGGTTCACTCAACCCTATGTAAAATGGGAACAGAGTTTCTTGTTGATGGGTAAAGGTGGGTTTACATTGAGTTGACCTCCCACTCTCAAATAGTCCCGATGATCATTGAGCCTATACAAGTCTGAACCTATACCTTCGCCTCCCATGATCCACAAAAGCTCATATAGGAAACACTTATCTACTGATATTGTTGGACTGTATAAAGCTTTTCTCTTTGCATATGCGAAAACCTATGACTTTCTATTGAAATTTACTTCTAAAATCAGTTTCATGATTTCCATAGTTGTCCTTTATATAGATGATTAGTAAGTAAATTTTTACTATTAATTATTTTTATTAATTTTTCACTACGATTTCTATTAAACCCTCTTTATATTGAAACCAAAATATTCTGGCCAAAAGAAAGTTCAATAAATCATAACATTTTGAAATTAGCAAAGCATTAAAAGCTGCAAATATTTACGGTAAAATAAACACTGATTAGAAAATAGGATAATTTTATATAAGGATAATGTTATTATATAATTTCCTTTTTTCTTTGTTTACTTTTTACAGTAAACATTTTTGTTTTTAGTAGAAATAGAAGTCATCTATTAATGCTATAAATATTTTTATTTCTATTTTGATAGTAATCCATCGGTCTTCGGGTTGTCTTTGCAATCTCTTCCCAATTTGAAAAAGTTACATTTGTCTTATGAAAATTTTGGGGAAATGGCTTTGGATAGTATTATTAATCACTGCAAGGAATTACATTGTCTTACATTAAAGGTTGAAAGGTCATATCTGACTCAAGTTTCTGGAGAACCTCATACAATATCACCTATGAAATGGAAACAAGCTGCAGAAACCTTACCTGATTTGAAAGTAATTCTTATTATGACCAATCCCTCTGAAGGTATTTATTATAACTTATTATATTTCAAATTGTCATGTTACGTATTAAGTAGTTAAGTAATTCAATTACAAACGAGGGAACATATTGGGCCTGCAGAGTAGATAAGCATTACATTCCTTTAATTTTTATAAAGCAATTTTATGGAGCTAATATTAAATATATATTATACTGTACATCATTATTTTTTTAAACTCTCTTCGAACGAAAAGGGTGAGATCGTGTTTACAAATGACATCCCAAAACAGCTGTTTCTCGGTTGATTGGCGATCATCAGTCTGGAGTAGTCATTGTAAACACACTAGATGTCATACAGAGTCAAGTAGGCATGGGAATGGCATCTCCAGAAAAACTAAACTAAAAACAAAATACACATTAAAAATAAAATATCAAAAATTCTTGTGCTGCCCTCCGGCAGTCTCTAAGAATTTTTTATGCGCAATTAAAATAAGAAAAGCGCCTAAAAAAGTGGATTAACACATTAAAAGGGTGAGATCGTGTTTACAAATGACATCCCAAAACAGCTGTTTCTCGCTTGATTGGCGATTATCAGTTAGGATGTCATTTGTAAACACGATCTCACCCTTTTAATGTGTTAATCCACTTTTTTAGGCGCTTTTCTTATTTTAATTGCGCATAAAAAACTCTTAGAGGCTGCCGGAAGGCAGCACAAGAATTTTATTTATTTTATTTTAATGTGTATTTTGTTTTTAGTTTAGTTTTTCTGTAGGTGCCATTCCCATGCCTACTCTCTTCGAACTGTTTGATGTTTATTTTAAATATTGTTGATTCCAATTTTTTTTTGGCTCTTCTAGATTATTGGCCTTGGGATATGAATGTGTTCGAAAGACTTCTTCCTAAAACTGTTCCTCTAGTGGAATTTGTTTCTCATGAGTGCAAATTGGACAAGAAATGTATTTTCTATTTATTACACTTCTCAGGAACCCTAAGTATGATGATTAATAATAATAATAATTTTTTAAAATGATTTATTAGCTCATTGTAGTAGAATGCACTTTAAAAAAATTGAAAGTATTCAAAATTTTCAACCAATTTCTTTACATTTGGTTTTAGTATTTTCAAAATTTTATTTTAAACATATGATTTTAATGGATCACTAATCATGATTCATTCTATTATCATGTACTTTCTAGTCACAACTACATAGAACATCAAAGATTTAGAAAATGACTTCAAATTATCTAGCATATCTCAATTTCGATAACATTTAACTGCATTCACTGTTCTCTAAATCTATCTATGCTAATTAGATTTAGGACGTTGCTGAAGATGAGTAAATTGATAACTCACCATTGACTGAAAGCTGATAATCATTCCAAATACGTATTTAACTGAAAAAGTATCAAGGGAGGAATGGTTGATCTTCTGCAGATGAATCACACAATAGCCGCGACATGAAAACAATTTTGTATTCAGAATTTATAACTGGCTGACCTCTTCACAGTAAATAGCTCAACTGAATCCACAGCTTTGCACCGATTTTAATCGATCATTCCACAACAACCGCATCCTCTACCATCAATTACAACATATTTCAACCGAATTGAGGCACTATACATTGTAATGATTTGTTAATACTTTCACTTAGTTTAAGTGTTCAGTTTAGTTTCAGTGATAAATTTCAAAAACAAAAAAAATTAGAATTATTCTGAGGGATAATCATGAAATGAATCAGATATGTTAAGATATGTTACTGCTTCAAAGCAAAGTGCAATTTGGAGTCTGTGTTGCATCCAACTGCTAAGAAACGAGTTTAGACTCGCGGCAATAATTCTGAACTAAATTCTAAACGAAATAATTCTAAACTGTTAGGCTGCAATGCATTTATGATATTTTTCAAAACCGCAAATATCTCTTATCTCGACGAGGAATTATACTATGAACATTTACCTGTAGATCAGTTTTCTTAATGTCAGAATGTTTCACCAATATGTGTTTCAAAAAAATTCAATTTTTTTTATTATTATTTACTTACACATTTTATGGTGAACAAAATTCCCAAGTTCCTCTTGTATTTCAATTTTGAATACAAAACCTTTGGCTAACAAGAAGCTTCATCCTGTTCATAAGCTCTTGAAATCGAGCAGAAAACATGATTAACAGTTGATGTGTGCAGAGTCACAAGCGGTACACATCTTTAAAATGGAACAAAAACTTAAGAGAGTTTCTGTACGTCTCTGTACAATTCTTTTGATGATATGTTAAATAATGCACCCACAGTTCAATCCTGAAACCACTCCAAGATTCGTCGTGATAAAACAAGACTGTGGAGATGACATTAACTCTCCTTGGATGGCATTTACGGAAACTGTTGGTGTGCTCTCACGATACTACCTGGTGGTAGTTACTATCGACTGACCACTGCCTTGCTGACGGTTACATGTGCGTTGCCGGACCCATTGCTGCCAACAACATGACAGCGACCCAAGTGGCGGACGATAGAACGATATGCCCAACCTCACTCTTTCAAGCTGACGATATGCCCTCTGTCACATTCACTAAGTTGTTGATACGATTGCCGGTTGACTATCGTGGCATCCTCAGCGGCAACAGAACGGTATCCAACGACAAAAACGTTCAGAAATGCAGAAGCTAGGAATAAAACGCTACTTATAAGGTATTTCTACCCTGAGGCATTTGTAAATTAAATTTCGCATTTGTTCGACAATTGCCTGCGGTTCGTTGTGTTTTTCTTTGTCATAGAATGTATGATAACTCGCTTTTTTAGTTTCATATATTGATAAAAATTGTTTATAAATTTTTTGTTTCCTATGTTATTAGAAATTCTAAAATCTATTTTTGATGTTATTTTTAGTTTTAAAAAACTGAAAACACTATCAAAATAATAAAGTCTAGCATAAAGTATTGAGCAGGTTTTTACATTTTAACTTCAATTACGTAATGGCATTTGCTAAAATATCAAAAATTGAATTTCAAAGACATTTATTCAGTGAATTATTCTGTAGAAATTCTTGAATTAGTCTGCTTGCAAGAAGAAAATGCTGCTGTTTTCGCTGTTCTTTCCCGGTGTTCAGAATTGAAGGCAGTGAAGTTAGTTGGAGATATTTCATTTGAAATCATTGATTTATTGCAGTTGAAAATGTTGCAATTGGCAGGTAATACATCACAATTTCCTGATACTAATTTTATTATCTAAACTCAGTTATTTATAATTTATAATTAATTTATAAACTTCTAATATCTGTTTAGAGAAATGTCTCAAAGAAAAGTTGATCATAGTCACTTACCCAATAGCTACTAGAAATAATAACATGTTTCTTAATAATGTTTTTCTAACTAAATTGAATCATATGAAAGATGCATTTCTATGTTTAATTGCTGCTTTACACGCTCCCGAAAACTTGCCTCAAACAGGCAACTGGCTTGAAAAATTCCCACTTGCTCGAAAAATCTGCCAGTTGCTCTAAATATACAGGGTTCTAAATTCAAGCAAACATTAGAAGCAAATCGACACCAGTACTCATAACTGCGAGAAAATGTATTTCAAAACAACGACAGTGTTAACTTTACTCTGAAATCTGGATATTCTTTGCTTGTGGTTTTAATCCACGGCTTTATTCGTCACATTCTCTTCCTCTGGTATCTTTTTTTTTCCTTTTTCTTTATCTCTGCTGTGAAATGAGTTGAGAATTAATAACAAAACAAAGCTGTAAAATCATGTTGTTTGTCGCTTCGGCGAAGGCAGTTGTTGAAGCGTGTAAAGCAGCCATAAGGCTATGACCTTAAGGCATTTCCAATAAAACATTCAATGTAAGTTATGTGATTGTATAAATAATTTTAGAATGAACTTAGAAATTACATCAATTTTGAAAAACTTTGTCTTAAATTTAAAGTTATACAGTATAACAGGATCCAGTAATTTGGTTGAAAAGTTTAAAGCAAATGATTCCGTTGATAAAAGTTTAATCTAATTTATTGGAGATGTGAACATTCTTGATGCTTAATACTCAAATTATCTTAAACTTCAACTTAATTGGTGATTTGTGATCAACTTTAATGCATTTCCCTCAAGATGAACTTAACAGCAGTATCAATAACAGTATGGTTCGTTTTCTGTCACATTGTGTATTGATCTGATAATGATGTTAATTATTGAATTCATTTTTTTGTTAATCTTACAGCTATTTTTTGCGATGTATTTCCATTATTTTCAATTTGGCTTTATTTATCGACGTCTTCACTGGATTGAACTAAATCAGTTTCACTGATATTGCTGCAGCAATTGTTCTGTTGCTCTACTATTACCGGCTCCGTTTTTTATAGTTAAGTAGGCCCTGATTGACAGACATTAATTAGTAATTATTAAAAGTAAAGTACAACTTCGTTTGTCTTTTATTATGAACCACAAAAAGTCATATATATCTAAGACAATGATTATTTATGTTCCAGAATTACTAAAAGAAATGCACTAGCAAATTTCAATTTTAAAAATTTGTGTTGAGTTCCCTGATATAGGATAAGTCCTAAATATGAAGTTAAACCAGTTATCAATATGTATTTTGTTCTGTAGGGCTATTTATTTCAGGCTGATTCATGCTGATCAGGACTGTGGAGGTGTAGGCTCGTAATGATTCTCGACCATTAACTTGGCATTCAGTGAATAAGTTGATTGTAGTCAGTCTGACGCTTTCTCATCTTTAACATCTAAAAAGTAAGCCGGTCTTAAAGAAAGATTTTACACGGAGATAAGTGAAGTTAGGGCTCGTCTATAGGAGAAATATTCTGAGAATCCTCCGTAATATTCCAGCCTACAAATCAATACCTTTATCACCGGTCTTTCAGTTAACTGAAAACACCATCAACAATAGAAATGATACAATAGGAAAAAGCAATGATGATAAAAGAAATTCTGAAAATTAAAAATGCAAAGTTCTTGGGAATTAATAAACTTTGTTGTTTGAAGCTATGTGACAC
This sequence comes from Thereuonema tuberculata, assembly GCA_023159025.1. Taxonomy (NCBI): domain Eukaryota; kingdom Metazoa; phylum Arthropoda; class Chilopoda; order Scutigeromorpha; family Scutigeridae; genus Thereuonema; species Thereuonema tuberculata. The sequence goes on along the minus strand of JAFIDM010002131.1, from coordinate 18,853,070 downwards.
GTGATTTTGAACTATGTAATGCGGTTTTTTTATTTTGTTAATAACATAAAACAGTCCTATTAGGAAAATAGGATATCTGTATATATGTGCTGACATATTTCTAATGTATACGTTCATTATTGTCCTCCAAATGAGAGATGGCCGCCCTGTTTTTGTGAGATCTGCGCATGTATGATCGATTAGTCTGGTCAGGCACTTCCGTCTGATTTTATGACAGGACGCCGCCATTACGGTAATCGCTTGTTACTTTGCAAAAGAGCATTGTATTTATAAATAATATATATTTATTTATTTATATAAATACTTATTGTTAGCAACTGGTATTGAAATAACGCTAAATAGTCGAGAGAAGTTTTAATTTGGCGTTATCAACATGTCTTTCTCAGTGAAAGCAGACGCCATCGTCCATTGTGACAGGAAAACATAATTGATCAGCTACCGGAAGGGCTGCGCAGTTCAAACTTCGGCCGGCCAACTTTCATTTGGAGGATAATAGTTAAGTATTTCCCATACGAGCCTTTGTTGCTCTATGGGCGCCGAAGGAATTCATACTAACATTTCAATGACCTTCGGGATGAGTTGAGATTAAGAGATTAGCACAATGATCGCCTTCCAATCATTATCTACGGCGAAAAACTCAGACCCCTCCGGAGGAGAAAGAACAAAGGATAAAACGCCGACCTTGGCCGGAGATTGAACGTAACTTCTCCCAGACCGCAGCACAACGCTACAATAATAATATTGTGCCTTTTTTTAAATGAAATTGGATTCTTCATGTTAGAATGAAGAATCTGATGATTTTTTTAGAAAATCACAAATCAAAATATACAAAAGTAATATTAACACTCTGAGCCTTCATCGACGGAAATCTACGACTGCCTTTGCTGCCTTTTAATCTTACTTTTGTACATTTTGATTTGTGGTTTGTTTGTTTTTTCAGTTACTCACATGTACATTAAATTTCTTTTTTATTGAATTTCTTGTTTTTTTTTGGTTGTTTCCTTCCCACTTTAAATCCCTTTGAGACTGGCAGTGGTCAGGACAGGGGATTTAAAGCTGTTGAATTTCACAGTTTATTTTTATTGCTGTGTTTTTTTCTTTGGGCAACCATTTTCAGGACCGGGGATGGGAACCTTAACCTTTTCGGGCACTCTGAGCTTATCATCGAGGGCAAATCTGGTTGATGATGCCTAATAAGGCAACAACGGTGGTCCCAGATTTTCGTCGATGATGAATCAGAGTTTCTAATCTTATTTCTGTGATTTGTGTTTTTTTGAGTTATTTATATGAACGGGTAAATTTCATTTTAATAGATAAATTTCTTTTTCTGTTTTTCTCATTCACAGAACTTAAAGTTGTTTACCTGTTTTTTAATATCTCGCTAGAGGCTCATAGAAGTGCTGAACTAATGCTTCGCAGAAATTCCATTCCAGAACATCTGAAATGGTTATTCCATATAATTATGAAGTCTGAGATTGAAGATTTTTCGTCCGCTTTGGAACATCCCTTGCATGAATTTTTCAAAATCTAAATTTTTGTGCCAAATTTCATTTTAGTTCAAATGGTAGGAAACGCCCAGAAACTGAAATTTATAAAGAAAATTTTTAAGAGGAACAATCTTTTTCGATTTTTCAAATTGAATTATGGGAAATTCAGAAGCTATTAATTAACAATTCTTGGATTGTAATGGAAATGGTATTGATTCTTAATATTATTAACTTGAATTTTGAACTATACCTTATACATAAATGAGTATTTAAGAACATAAATTCAAAATCAGGCTCCAGAAAGACCATTGAAACACAAATGAAAATATTAAGATCAAATAGGAGAATAAATCAATATATTTGTATTAGAAATGTTGATGCTTACAAAAAAAAAAAATATAATCGAATAGTATAAAAAAAAGTAAGATTTTACTTTGTCTGGGACAAATTGTGACATGAGTAAGAAATGAACTAATATTGTCAATCATAACTGTTGATAATCAATAAACTAATTCTATTCTCTTCAATGAAATGTGAAATCACCATATTTGACAATGTAATGTCATGTTTATTTCTCTTGATGTTCTAATAATGTTATGAAATATGTGTATCTGTTTTGCTACAAAGTACTTACTTCAATGTTACAGAAAAAATGTAAAAACAAAATGTTTTTCCATTGATAATTATTTTTATGACACATTTTAAATGAATGAACTAATAAACGAAAGAGAAAACAACTACCTTACTTAATTATTAACATGTAGGGTATACTTAAATAAACTATACTTAGTGTTTTTAGTATGGTCTTCCATGCTGATATCAAAATCTAAAATGAAAATTCTCGATTTAGGCAATATCCCTATAAACCGAAATCTGTTGTAAATCCTATTTGTCTGTTTGTATTTATTTTTCTCCCACTTCTTAATTCTTATTTTTGATATGAGTTTGTTTTTAAAATTGTCTTGTATAATTTACGTTGTTAATTCAAAAATTTTCAAAATAAATAAAGACTGTTCAATTATCAAAAATCAAAAATACAATGTCTTGAAAGATATGTACGTAGACTAATTTTCTTAAGAATCTATTTAAAGATACTGTGCATAGCAACTTGATAGGATGGTACTACTGTTTCATTTCCCGTCGATTTTTTTTGGTTTAATTTGAATCTGCTTGTTCCAGTTGAGTTCAAGGCTCTGCATCAACAGATGATACATTCATTTATGTTTGGCTATGTATTGTCTTTGTGGGCCCGGTAGCCGAGTGGGTAAGGGCGCTTGGCTGCGGGTTGGAGGTGGAAGGTTCGATTCCCGGCCTCGGCGGAGGACGGGAATTTTTCCACGCTTCTTTCTCCTCCAAACGGGCCCTAGGGTCTACCCAGCCCTCTACAGAATGGGTACCGGGTTTCTTTCCCGGGAGTTAAAGGCGGGCGAGCGACGGGCCGACCCCCCGTCCTCAACTTTGACCCGTAGGTTCTGAACACTGGAGCCTACCCTCCAGCTGCATTGCGCGGTCCTCTGGGCCTGATCGCAATTGATGATATATATTGTCTTATATATTGTCTTTGGTCAACTGGATACCAAATGCTAGATGGATACTAATAATGTATCGTAAATTAAAAAAAATATCTTAATATCATTTTTTTATATAATTTTTTTTTAACGTGCAGTTAAAAGATAATAAAATGCCAACTATTAAAAGCACATGTTCAATTTTTAAAACACACAACAAAATACTACATACGTTTAGAAAACCCCTCGGGGAGGATCAATTTCCAGCAACGGGGGGGTGGGGGCGGCACACTTGAACAAGAATTCCAACTAAGAGGATTCGAAATGTACGTAGTATTTTGTTGTGTGCTTTTTTAAAATCGTAGCTGTGCTTTTATAGTTGGCGGTTTATTATATTTTTTTATAGTTTAGAAAACCAGTCAGATATTGTAAAGTACATAAATTAACAGTACATATATACTTTTTTTTTTTTTTTAAATTGCCACTTCTCAAATGCACTCAATCACAGGCTCTATAAACATTGATTTTTCAATCATTTGTTTGTTTTTTCTGCATTAGCTATTTGATTAGCTATTTGATACGAATTTGTTTAGTTCAGAAATTTTAGAAAATGATCTTATTTTGTTTGTTTTTTCTGAAAATGAGAAGTCTCACTATTCCACAATGCAATCCTCTGTGTACATTTATCAGCTCGTCAAAAATTCTAAAAATAGCTCAGTGAACCTTTATTTCTGTGCGTTCCTTTCTTGTTATACACAGTCAGGCCACTTTTTTTAGATTCACCTCTACTGTGCGCATGAATGTCTGGACCCGTCGTGTCTCACAACAACTCTTCAAGCCAGTGAGTGCAGTGACATTGGTGTGGGGGATGTTTTCCTGGCACACGTTGGGTCCATTGATACCTCTTTAGGCACGTCAGGATGCTAGAGCCTATATGCACATCGTTGCTGACCAAGTGCAACCGTACATGTTAACTGTTTATCCTCTTGCAGAGGGTTACTTCCAGCAGGATAATGCGCCGGTGCACAAAGCCCGCATCTCAATGGGATGGTTTGAGGGACATGGCGATAACTTTTCCTTGCTGCAGTGGCCCGCTTAGTCCCCCGATCTCAGCCCGATTGAAAACTTGTGGGATGAGCTGGAACGGGCTGTTCGCTTTAAGCCTACACCTCCATCAAATCTTCAGGAACTGCGTGACACACTCATGTCTAAAGGGTACACAATACCTCAACAATGTTTTCAGCATCTTGTGGAATACATGCCTCGACGAATTCAGGCTGTTTTGAGGGCTAAAGGAGGCCCAACGCGCTAGTAGGTAGGAGTACCTAATAAAGTGACCCGACAGTGTATATCCTTAATGTACGGGAAATTTGATTATGGGTATTTTCTTAAAGGTTTGCTAAATGTTTTGTGTGGAGTGTGGTGTTATATGGTAGTGAATCATGGACTATTAAAAAGAAGGTAGAGAGATTTCTTAGAAAGTTTTGAACTGTGGCTTTGGAGAAAAATGTTAAAAGTAAAATGGTCGGATAGAGTAAAGAATGAAGACGTTTTAACAAAAATAGGTGAGAAAAGGAAATTGTTAGAAACCATACGTAAGAGAAAATGCTTTGCAACGGCTTCTGTTAGGTCAGTTGGTTAGATCGTGCTAATAACGCGAAGGTCGTAGGTTCGATCACCACATGGGCTAGTATTATTTTTCAATTTTTTCTCCCCATTTTAAATTTTTTCACAGTTTCTCAACATATGACATTATGAGATATTGGTTTTGTAATCCTTTAGAATTGGGATTTTGATAACTACTTTATTTTCTCTAAAATTAGAATCACGTTGTTTAAAGTAGATACTTAGGAAGCGACTGTTTTAGGACTTCCTAAATATTGTAGGTGGCCTGTTAGCTCAGTTGGTTATAGCATCGTGCTAATAACGCGAAGGTCCTGGGTTCGATCCCCACATGGGCTATTCTTATTCTTCAATTTTTTCTCCCCATTTTAAATCTTATCACAGTTTCTCAAAAGTTTTTTTTTTTTTTAAATCATTTTTGGAAATTCAGTGTATTAACAAGGTTTGAGTTAAGAATGACGATTACTCCATATAAATAGGGGTGGGTAAGATAGCATACCGGAGACTCGCGCGCGCAATTTCTAGACCACCCCGGCGCAGTCTATTCTAAAGGTGACTCAAAAGTCGTTGCGAAGCACTGTGATTGGTTTACTAATCACTATCCCTATCTTGTTTAGCTTCATTGTTTTGCACTTTGTTTTGTTTCTTTTGGTTCCACTGAGCTATTGAGTACTGCGCTGACCCAACTGACGAGAGATTGGAATCTCGAAATAGTCTGTCGTGCGTTCCCGCTACGAAAAATTTTAAAAATATCTCAGTGAACTTTTATTTGTGTGCATTTTTATGCTTTTTTCTTGTTTTATATGTAGCTTATTTGTAGCTTATTTATGGTAGTTTAAACAAAGTAAAGGGCGATTTGTTTGGTCTCCACCTTTCCATCAAAATCAAATGACCAACTAAATCTCTAGCTGATGAACACACGGATTTCTTGACAATTTAGTAAGATGCTTTATTATGGATCAAATCGAAATACAAGCATGATTTTGATCTCCCTCCATCCAGTACTTCAAGTTGGAACCTTTAGAGTTGCATGTTCAGTCCCGGCTACGCGGTAAACCGCTTAGATGTAGTGTGTAAATATATTTTACTGTTTCATTGACGTTTATATTGATTTTTTATTGTCTGTGAAATGAGAGAAAAATGGACCACGCCTATTTCCAGAGGAAAATGGCGGACAAAATTGGAATTTTGCTTAGCGATTGCATGTGTCTAGTTTCTTCTCCTGTAGTTTCCCTGCTGTCCCTAGAGGGCATCGCACTTCCGTTTTATTCTTCAAATGCCTTAAATTATTTTTTTATTCATTTTTTATTCTTTATATTAAATGAAATTGTTAATTCATTTTTAGGATGTTTTACGAGCTCAATGTATTGAAGTGAAGTTATGAAAAGAATTGTTTATTTTAACTGAAATTTAAACTTACATTGTCACCAACAGTTGAAATTCCTACGCAAGTTGCATCAGCAGTAGCTTTCCAGCGTTTTGCTTTATTTTCTTCACCTGCAGAAGTCTTTGAGTGCACGTATACACTGTTTGTAAACTGCCGTGCTTGGTTGTTGATTGTTTTGCAAGAAACGCCATGGAAAACTATTATATGTTGACGTTTAGTTTCTGAATCAATCCATAGCTGACGCCATGTTTATCAAATCTCAGGAGGGAGGGCGGGGCTTATGAACTGTGCCAGACACACTAACCGAAAAGTACTTATCTCTGATTGGTGGTTCTTCTCTCATTTGATAGACTATAGTATCTTTAAGATAATCGATGACATGTACTTTTAGAGAACTTTAGGCTTATCCAAATAGATATCTACTCCACTTGTATATAGTATAGTAGCAAAAATACCCGTGCTTGACGTGGGTGACAAGAGTTGTCTGGATGATTTAGATGACGAAGAAATTGTAATTGTGTGATCACTTTGAAACTTTTCCAGTTGGTAAAAAAGGCACGTAGTAGTTATAAATTATATTATAGACCTGATACCGTCGTTTCGGTCAAGAAGCCTTGCATACGTAACATAAAAACACGCTTTGTTTCTTCAAAAGCAGCAAAGTACATCAAGTAAAATGAAAACTGAAACTTTCATGTCAAATTTCATGTTTGCAACTGAAGCGATTTCGGAGATACGTATTCCCTTCAAAAAGTTACCCTTTTTATTTTAAATTTTGACAAAAAACACTAATATCAAATTTCGTATTTCCAACTAAAATGGTTTCAGAGATAATACATACCTTAAAGAATGTTTGCCCCTTGTTTTCACCCCTTATTCCTGATCCGGGCTTTTTTTTTTTTTTGTTCCTGCATTATTCTGAGATGAATATGAACCTCCGTGCCAAATTTGGTAAAGTTCAGTTGAAAAATGGCTACATTGTTTAAGGCAAACAAAGAACAAACACTCGAGGTTATTTTATAGAAGATTAATGATTATAATGTTTCAGGCAAACGCAATGAAATAAATAAGGATCAAGAAGAAATTTCACATTAATGGTACTTTGATATGTAAATTACGAAGTACAGAAGCCTGTAATGAGATTTATATTTCTCTATAGATGAAGACACAATTAGTGTTAAGTATATGCTCAGGTATCCATGGCGCAGAGGGTGACTGAGTATGGAGCAGGATAGGTCAGTTCTGAGGTGCTTGTTGTGGGGGGCAGGATGTAGAGAAGAAAATAATCATTGCCGTATTTCCAGTTGGACAATAAATAAGCATCACTTTATCAAATTTTTTTAGAAATTAAAGCTTTCTAAGCGAGGGACTTTGGAGGTGATTTTTGAGATAGTTTTGCTTATACTATTCTTCTATTTTGGTGTTTTCTCCGGTTATCTGTCTGTCCGTTTGTCTGGTACCAGAGAAAAATTGCTTCGATGAAATATTGTATGATACTTACCAATGGTCCAACTTTTGCTTGGACTCCATCTTCCACAGCTCCTCAAAGCTGACCGCCCACCACTCGGCTCTCAATTCCCACTACTTGACCAATAGCTTGGCTAAACTCAGTGTAATTTATAAATTTGGGTTCGACCTTTCTAAACAAATAATGGCTAGGCCCCAAATAATCTGAAATATAATTTTCCGGATTATTAGAAGAAATTAGATATTTTTGAAGAAAGTTCTTTTTTTTTTTTTTGCTGTTATTTTCTTTCTTAAATTTCAGGAAATTCTTCCAATTTGTAGAAAACCATTATTGTATTTAGAAAACATATTTTTTTTTTTTTAATGCACCTGAATAAATAAGGATTCTCGCACCCCGAGCTACCATCAGGGGAACCTGAGACAGCTGTTACAGCCTTATTAGGCTTCCTCAGTCAGATTTACCCGTAATGGTAGCTCAAGGTGCGAGAAAAAGAAGATGAAACCATCCCGGCACCCCGGAATGGCTCTTAACAAAACCAAGCATCAACAGTAATTCACTGTGCACCGCACAGCCTCAAATTCTTTGTCCCGCGATTCGCTGGGCTCGAAAGAATTTAAGAAAAGATTGAGAATCCAGAAGAAAATACAATTAACGTAAAAATAAAGCTTAACGTGCTTCGCAAGTATTAAGAAAACATAAATGTTTTTTTTTTTTAATGCACCTAAATATGTAAGGATTCTCGCACCCCGAGCTACCATTTCGGGAATCTGAGAAAGCTGTTTCAGCCTTAGTAAGCTTCCTCAGTCTTTTGTTCCCAGCAAGTTGCGGGACAAAGAATTTGAGTTTGTGCGGTGCACAGAGGATTACTGTTGGTGCTTGATTTTGTTAGAGGAGCCATTCCGGGGTGCCGGGATGGTTTGATCTTCTTTGTCTCCTTGAGCTACCATTGAGCACCTGACTGAGTAAATGGGTAAATCTGACTGAGGAAGCATAATAAGGCTGAAACAGCTGTCTCAGATTCCCGAAATGGTAGCTCGGGGTGCGATAATCCTTATTTATTCAGGTGCATTAAAAAAAAATATGTTTTCTTAATACTTGCGATGCACGTTAAGCTTTATTTTTACATTATTGTATTTCTACATTAGAAATTGTAAGTAATGAAAAAATTACAACAAGCTGGTATGTTTTCAATAAAACAATTACTAAAACTCATTTTATTCAATTTAAACAAAATTTAAAATTTGAATTAACTATTGTCAATCCCAATTCGTACTTTTTTGGGATTGTAGAAGAAAAGATAAGATTTCATAGACGGCGAAGGAGGGAAGAGAAGAAGAGGTAGACAATCACACAAAAAAAAACGTCCATTCCGGTCCGGAATTCGAATTTCGTTCAGATAAATCAACCTAACATCAGACTGTCACCTTCACCACAAGGCTGACCGACCAATTAACTTTAGATATCCTTCCAAGAAGTTTGAATTGGAAAAAGAAATGCCTTTCCCATAAGTACAGTTTTCTGTAGAACCTCCAAACGAGGCCATTCAATAAAAAATAATATTTTCTATCAATTTTAAATCTATTTTATGAAGTGGTATCCAATTGATTAAATAAATAAAATTATTTCCTTAAAACTCTTTTTAAAATTTAAAATTAAAGACCAGAAAAAAAAAATAATTCTCCTAGAAGAAGCAGAGTTCAATCACAGATCGATTTTTCTACTCTGAAATCTCCTCTGGAAGGCCCTAGGGTCACCCAATTCTCTGAACAATGGTTTGTTAAAGGGGATTAAAGGAGGGTGGGTACCAGCAGATTATCCGTCCTTAACTTCGCCGGGAGCCTTATCAGCCGTTACTTCAACGGCCACATAGGCCTATTTTGGGATATTTGTTTTAATTTTTATGCAATGAAATTAAATAACAATTTATGAATTACAATCTGATTACCTATAATATATGTCATAATAAATAAATTCTTACGCCAATTGAAATTCTTAAAATGGGAATTGCTACAAAGCTTTTACTAATCGAAAAGCTTAATGTGTTAGACTAAAAACATCAGTGCTGTATGAAATGAAAGTTCGGAATGAAACAATTAAGCGAATGGAACAACTCTCACGATTACATTCAGATGGAATTTGGGAATTATGAGATAGTTTGTGGATTGGATTTATTTTTCACTTCAAAATTATGCAGATTGCTGAACCTCGAAAACTGAAGCGAATCGTCGTTATTTTACAGCGAAACAATTCGGAACATTCAGTTAATGTCCTAATCATGGAAAACCGTGTTTCTTTATCTCATTTTTAATAAAATTACAAACTTCAGTGACACTTTTTCACCAAACTGTGGATGAACATAAGATGGCGAAAAACGACTGCTGAAATTAAGGGTCATTGATAACAATCTTTTCAATAATAATTCAATTAAAATTAAACAACTTAATTCCCTTCCCCATACAAAATTGTGATAGTGCATTACTATAAGTCGCTATAATTCATATTTTGACCACTAGAAAGCAAACAACTCCGCTATATTCATCCGTTGTTCACCGAAACAGTGGCATGTAAATCTCGAATTTTGATAAAAACTATGAAAAAATATCCATAAATATTTTCGGTAATTGCATGGGACACAGAACCAGAGGAATTAAGAGGAATTTCCTTTTTTTTTTTTTTTTTTTTTTTAACGAAACGATTTGTAAATATGAAGTAGATATCGTTCATGGGCTGCAATAGTGGCATAACTCAAAGAATACGAATTTGGAATTAGTGCACTCTCCAACATTGCGGTTTGGTCTTCCTTCCAGCGACACCAGCGGCATATCATGTAGTTCAATATTCCACCAACAGATGACGTTAATGAATTGTATGACATACGCATTTCAATACAACGCTGAATCTTTGAACTCTATTATCTCAGAACTTGATTTTTTGAGTTGTGCCACTATTGCAGCCCACGAGCGATATATAAGCGATGGCAAACTATGGTTTTATTTTGTAATTTTTAAGAAATATAGAAATTTAGGTAGCACTCGTTTCCGGAAACATCCCTATAAAATAAGAAACATGCGATGTTTGGACTATTTTAAAGTTGGTGAAGCAGTTGCAAAATTAACGGTCACCCCGAAACGAAAAATATGTTTTTTTCCTTTGTATTTCCAAACGAAACAAGCGTCATATCTCACTTAACCTAAACTATTAATTACTACAACTGTTAATTAAAAGAAAAATGTTTGTTGTTTTTTTTTTCTTTTCTGTTTTATTTCCCAATGAAAAAATTCTAGGAGGATCTAGGAGGATGCCGCCAGGTGAGTTTTCGTTAAGACGCTACAAGCTCTTGCTTTGGAAATGTGCATCCGCCGCCCACGAAAGAGTTCAAACTAAATTTCAAACTTTCTTAAAAACTGTATAAAAAAACAAAAAAAAAAAAACAAACAAACAAACAGAGTTTTCCTTGGTTTCGTTAAAAAAAAAATCATCTTAATTTTACTGGTATTGTGTTTCACAACAACCATATTTTTTTTCGAATTGTTTGTTTCGAAAATAACAAATATACTCTTAATTTCCAATTGTTTGGTGTTCTGCATAACTGACAATTTTTTTGTGTGTGGATTAGGCTGTTTATATTTTCTAACTTATGAAGTTTTCATCTATAATTTCGAACATATTGTTTTCAAATTACATTTCACCTCGAATCACTTTTGTTTGTTTTCAAAAATATTACTTGATGACACATTCCACATGCTCAAAATCAGTGTTGGGTAACTATTATGATAATAGAACGTTACAATTCCTCGCTAACACGAATGTAAGTCTTAAGTCTTGTTGTAAATGAATTGTTAGAAAAAAATAGAATTACAAACTTCTAATCCGTGCAGTTTATTGAATATTATGAATGTTCTTCGAGTTTGATTTGAAATTAAGACGACGTGAATGTCTTCAAAAATCCTTCAAAAATCATTTTCAAGATGGATTTACCTGTACAATCCTGGAATAATATTCCACTTTCAATATTGGTAGAGATTTTTCGCTGTCTAGACTTAAATAGTCTGAGAAATGCTTCCTTAGCTTGCAAAGCATGGGCTGAAGCTTTTAAGCACCCTAAAGTATGGGCATTTGCTAGTTTAAACTTTTCTAATCAAATACGTAACTGTATTTGCTACAGGAATGAGATGTGTTACACTGTAGTCAGTCATTGCTATCAATCATTGAAACATTTAAAAGTCGTTTGGGATCAGTCCGAATTGGAACTAGGGCATCACCATTTTATCTTCATGATAACAGACTTCTTCAACAGGTAAAAAAAACAGCAGATTATTTCTAGATTTAAAAATAGATTAATTAAAACTATAAAGTTATTGCTTAAAATAATATGGTAATTATGTAGAACACCAAGCTACTGAAATTAAGACAAATATTCGTTATTTTCGAACGAAACGATTCATTTACTCCGCTATTCGAATCTTCATTTTACCAAAGCCTAACTGAATTCGTATATAGTATAGGCCTGAATTCTAATAGTGTAGGCCTTTATTCTAATTTGCTCATTGATTTAATATTTTTTTTTACCCGCTGATTTTGTAGTTTTAAAATTTTGAAATATTTATTTTAGTTATAAATGCGTTATTTACATCAGTTATGCTTACATATGAAAGTTGCAATATGTAGGCCTATCAGTAAGGAAAACAAAAAGAGATAGTACATTTTCGATTTACGTATTTGCTCTGGACTTATTACGTACGTTTAATGCCGGGTATGCCTACATTTAATATCGTATTCCTGGAAAGCAGTGTCCTTTTATTAATTTGTAAGAAATTTACAAATTTAGTTGCCACTCATCGTAAGACTGTAGATGACGGAAAAAGACAATCGAAATTAAGGGTTATTGAGGACTATCTTTGACAGGAAGGACATGCCGAAATTTTTAATAGTACAAGGTTTCACCCTCAACAACCCGATGAACCAAAAGAAACGAACCCTTTCGGCCATAATAACTATACCTCCCTACCTTAAGACTGACAAATGAGAATTGCAATTTACTATAGAACGCTGTAAATTTGTACTGTATTTAGGCTTCCCCTTGTTTTACAGTATAACACAACTCCACCATTATCTACTGCTCGGCGAAAGATTGTTAGTTAAATCTCGAATTTGCTTAAAAACTACGGGAAAAATTAAATCGGTTTTCCAGGAATACCACATTAACTAAACGTTTTCGAATCGTTTCGTTGCATAGTAATAAAAGTTCGTGTTAATTTCAGTGATTAGGAATTCTGCATAAGTACTAATCAATAATTTAAAAATCTTGTGCTTCTTGTTGATACTGGGATGTCCATTTAATTTATTTATTTTCAAGTATTATAGTATGCAATATGGTCTGAATTTTTTTAGTTTTATTTCAACCGTGGCTTAAATATTGAGGTTCTATTTGAATTATACTTTTAATACAGTTTTTACACTTTTTGAATTATACTTTATGTATAGTTCTATTTGTAACTTTACCAATTTATTGAAAAACAAGCCTAAATAGATTTCACGCGCTTTTCTCATTTGCGACACTTTGCATTCTAGAAACTTTCAGCAAAAAATGGTGTATTTATTCAGGTCAACACAAATTTTGGATTCACAAAGATCACAGTCAGCTTTTTGTTTGTTTTTTCAAAATAAAACCATTATTTTACAGTCAAAGATTATTTTTTATGCTTCCAAGTTTATAATCTAAATTCTTAATTTCTAATTATATATCTAACTTGATATATTTAAAATTTTTATTATTTATTGCTAATTATCTTACGTTAGCAAATAAAATTGAAAATTAGGAAAAAGTTTTAAAATTTTAAGATATTCATCAATGATATTTAAGATATTCAAACTATTAACTTTCTTGATTGCTTTTTTTCCCCTGTCGTGATTATACTTCAATTATATTCTCTTAAGCCTAATCCTGTATAAATTTTTCTTCCAACAGTTTAATGAATCAATCTAAAGTGCCTCAACTGAAGACCTTTATTCTGAATTCCTGTATTCTTCCTCCTCAAACTTATCTAGCAACATCTGAAGACTTGGATAGTCTTATCATGACAATCGCAAGATTTCTACGTACTCAGAAAAGTTTGGAAATGGTTTCGATTCAATGGGAACTGGGCGTAATTCATCAAGCACTGTTAGTACATGCAGTGTCGTGTGCTTCAACCAAACGCTTACTGTTATTAAGAATGACACCAGGAGACAGATTTGATCCGTTGAATCGGTGAGTGTATTACAATATCTAAACGAATATTGCAATAATAAAAGCAGTATAATTCTATTAAAAACCATAAACAAGTTGCTTAAATTCTTACATTAATTAATATGAATTAACTCAAATAAGTTTGGTATCTGCTCGGTTATTCCACGGTTTGAAACATTATTATTTTATTGTTTTTGCTGCCGAGGTATTACTTGGATTTTCTAAAAAGATCTCTGAAAACATTTCTGAAAAAGTGTTTTTTTTTTATTATCTTAATATTTTCCAGTTAATGGATAGATTCTTCATGTGATAGATTTAATAACTCTACTCGTCTTTCATAATATTAAGACACAAAGTAACACAATAAAGTGTCTAGAATCACGTCTTTCTGAAGTTAAAGGGAAATATTTCTACTCTATTATTAGGGCAAGGCATTTAATGACCTATAATTTGCTAATAAATGACAAATAAAAATGCATTTATGACCTAAAAGTAGTAAAAAAATGACAGAAAATAAAATAAAATAAAATAAAATAAAATAAAATAAAATTTTATTTGAAATAGAACGACTGAATTGCTATTGTAGAGTTGTAACGTTACAGTTTCTTCTTATTTTTTTTAGCTATCCATCTGTATTCGAAATGACTCGACAACAGTTTTCCAACTTGAACAAATTGATTTTGTCTTACCAAAACTTAAGGGACGAGGCTTTGGATAGTGCCAGTAATCGCTGCAAGAATTTTCTAGTAGTAGAAGTTCAAGTTTCCTATCTGGAGTACGTTGATGGAAATCCTCATGTGCAATGGGAAAACGTTAGACGACAGTTACCTCTCTTGGATGTATCCTATGTTATGAAAAATCCTCTTCCTGGTATGTATTACTATTATATAGTCTATTAAATTGTATACTGAAACAGTGATATAGTTGAATTACAATAAAATTACGTTTAGTATTTTTGGAATTTTTTTTTTCCTTGTAGGTTATTGGACTTCAAATGTTCCTTTAGCTGAATTTGTTGCTTTTGAGTGCAAATTTCCCAAAGAGTGTGAATCCTATTTATTGAATTTCTCAGGATCCTTAAGTACGATATTAGTAAATACTTAAAAATTCATTTACTGAATAGTTTCCAAAAAGTATTTTTACAAAGAATCTTAAAATGGTTTCATTTTTTTCCTTGAACAACTTTAATATTAACATTAAGTATACAACTGCCCTTACTTTAATAGAATTGAAAACTAAAATAAATAGTTGTAATGAAATTAAAACAAAAATAATAATGAACAAATAATTTAATGGCTATTAATGACTATTGATATTTCTAAGAATATATATAATTCTTCAATGAATATTCTAAATACATCGATGACTATCCTGATGCTCATGTGCCTACATTGCCATGATTACAATTCGGAAGCTATTTTGTAATAAAGAAATGCTTCCAATTACAATAGGAACAGATTTAATTCTTCATTAATTGGAGTAAATGTTAAAGTGTAATTAATATTTCTTAACGAGTTATGCAGAAACTTATATTGTATATAAAGTATAATTTCCATATCAATCTCTACGTAAAGCAAGAGTTAACGTCCATAATAAATCATAAAAAGATAAAAGAACAATCACAACTAAACAGTAAATATGCCTTCGCACACCGAGACAACATCAACTGGAATCCTTAACAGCTGTTTCATCCTTATTAGGAATCATCAGCAGAATTTAACCTTGATGATTGCCTCAGTTTGCGCGAAAGCTAAGGTAAAACCATTCTCGATCGCGGGTATGGGCAGCCGAGACAAAAACAATCAAATAGAAAATAATCCTGTGAAATCCACAGTATAAATAAAAATACCCTTATCCTTTCACTGAAAGGCACTAAGGAATTTAATTACGAAAAAAAAAACTTAATGAAAAAAACTTAATGTTCAATGAAAAGCAAGATTTAACGTTCATAATTCGTAAAAAAAAAAAAATCACAACTGGTCAGTAAATATACCTTCGCACACTGAGTCAACATCGCCGGGAATCATGAACAGCTGAATTTCAAAGGATTATTTTTTATTTGATTGTTTTTTTTTTTATCCCTGCGGCCCATTCCCGGGATCGAGAATGCTTTTACCTTAGCTTTCGCGCAAACTGAGCCAAATATCAAGGGTAAATTCTGCTGACGATTCCTAATAAGGATGAAACGGCTGTTCAAGATTCCTATTGATGATGGCTCGGTTTGCGAAGGCATATTTTCTGTCCAGTTGTGATTTTTTTTTCTCTATTAAACGTGTACGCCAGAAATTCTATCTAGTTTTAAATTAGTAGTAACTTAGTAACCTAATTATTATCTCAAAATTTCGATCCAGAAAACCAGGCTTTAAACAAAATTCAGTAGAATCCAGTATTTGTTGGTGTTTTTTCGGGTTCTAAAATTTTATTTTGAATAAACAAATAGTTTCAAAACCTTTGTTTGCCATAATTTCCGGTGTCTATTATACATTTTGTATACATTTGGTTTAATATAATGTAATATAATATAATATATAATGCATTACATTACTTTGTGTTTCGTGAATAGATTTACACTTTCAGAAAATAAAAGCTCCATAAAACACATTCCATTGAAAATATTTTATTTAATTGCAATTAAATTATTATGAACGATTGTTACAAACTACAAAATGAGAGATAAAAATCTGAGCTTGTGAATCGTTCGCTTTATTAAAAACATCGAATGAAAAAAACACTTGTAATTCATTGAGAAGATGAAGATTTATAATCCTACTTTTTCTTATTCGCTGAACTGAAATTGGTTTATCTTTTCGACACCTGTTTATGCCTTGATGAATTGACAGGGCGATGAAATTTATTGAAGAAAGATCTGCCATGGTTATTGAAGACTTTCTTGAAATCGGAGGACCAGTACTGGGATGTTTTTGAGAAGAGATTGAATCAACTTATTGACTTTAACTGTCTCTACGCCTGATTTACTTGCTGCAAAAGACCTAAGAAAATACTAAATATTTTAAAGTCAAAGTTAATCTCTCAAAGTGTTTTGCGTTTAATGCTACGAAGTGTATTTTGAAATTCTAGTATTTTTAATAGTCTAATCAATTAATAGTTGTGAATTCGTATGTAAAGTTTCAATGACAAATAAACCTATGTGAACATAAATAAAATTCAGGTTTAAGGCAGAATCAACTTTCCTTATGCTGCAGAAATAATAATGTGTAATAACAGAATAATGTAAAAAAACAAAACAAAAGATGTTCAGACTAATATTAAAATGTTCAAAATTTTGCTGAGTTTAGATGTACGATTTGTACAATAGGATTTAGTCTAAAACAGTTTAATAGAATTACAAATTATATTTTTTTTTAAATATTGATTTTCTATCTTTGACATTGTTTGTTTTCTAATAATATTGTTATACAAAAATTTTATTGAGTATAATCTTTTTTGTTCAATTTATTGTAGTGTAAGCAGTTTTAATATGAATTAATAAAATATTTGTTTTTAAATATTTTTATTTTTTATTTATTTTCTTTACCTTTTAACTAAGATTTTTCAATATAAAATCTTTTTTACGCATTGTGTTTCCTAAAAACCCACACGATAACTTCAATTTGCTTTTAGTTTTTCGTTTAAATTCATCTTCGCATTAAAATCATTTTAGCAAATTCAAGAGATAATGAAGAACTTCAAATCATGATATATTAACTAGATAATAGGAATCCTGTAATTTGATCATCAACATTTTAGATGTAATAATCAACATTGCTGATACACTGAAAATTTTTGAGGAGTATATAAAGCATTCGAAGTATTAAGATCGCGCATTTCTTGAGCCCGTGATTAATTTTTATAGAAATACGAAAACTCATATTGTATTAATATTTAGTTTACAAAGGAACAGGAGTTTCGTTTTAATAAGAGGAGTACCTTATTAAATTTGGCCTTAATTTAATTGGAAATTGACATTTTAGATTGAATTTGTACTGCTAGTGGAGGCCGAAAAGGTGCTGACATCTATTGAAGAAATTTGGAACTTCAATTCCAAGGAGGAAGCGAGTGTAGTAGATAAACACGAAATCGATAAATATAGATTTCGGGATAGTTTTGGCTGAATAACGGGATAAAGTAATGTAGGAAAGGTAAAAATGGAATAATTTCATAATGTAAAGGAAAACGACTGCTTTTGTTCGTTATTTTGTATTCGGTCAATGAATATCAATCTTCTAGCATTTCGTAGATGCGCTTTAATTTTAAAAATCGGGTTGGACATAAGTTAGAGAATTAAAACGCTACATGCAATTGATCAAAGCGCAAATAAAGTTTGGGAGCATGATTATAGAAATACGAAAACGCAAATTATGTATTAATTATTTAGCTTATAAAGGAACAGGATTTTCGTTTCAATTGTATGAGGAGTAACGATAAAATTTGACAGGACAAAGATTTTCAATCTCAAATAAATTATTGGAAATTGAAAATCTTTCTCCTGTCTTTGTCTCACTATTCTTTATCTGAAAATCGCGGGCCACTGGTGAATTCCCGCCGATTAGCTAGCTTTCCATGGCACCTCCCCTTTTCCCGACCAATCTTCTCACTCCCCCCACCCCCCTTACATATCTCTTCCTTTTATCCCGTGATCGTGCTTTGCTTTGGGAATGCATTCGATTGGCGTGCCTGCCTAAAACCAACATGTAACAGTTTTTAGAAA
Source organism: Thereuonema tuberculata (assembly GCA_023159025.1). Lineage (NCBI taxonomy): Eukaryota > Metazoa > Arthropoda > Chilopoda > Scutigeromorpha > Scutigeridae > Thereuonema > Thereuonema tuberculata. The sequence goes on along the minus strand of JAFIDM010002131.1, from coordinate 18,834,660 downwards.
AAGATACTTCCAAAGAAATTTCTGTACTATCAAACAGTTCAATTAAAAGGATTTCATTATTTAAATTTTAGTGCAGTTAAGTAATAGTAAACCTTTAGCACACTATGCTCAAAATAAAGAAATGAAAATAGTTTCAGATAATAAAATATTGTATTCATTCAGAAAAATTTAATTAAAAAAAAATAAAATAGCCCATAACTGCATTGTCGATAAACTAATCACCCATCGCTATACTGCAATTATTAGTTACTAACAGATGGATGTTGATGATCACGTTTGCATGAGAATTACGGAAAACACGAGATTTGGCCATTAGCCTCTTCAGCAGGTCTCAAAGAAATTTCGTTTTTTTAATGCCTGGCAATAGGAAATTGCTACCTAATGAATTTATTGTTTATGAAAACTAAATTAAAACGTAGCAAAAGTCTCATGCATTTCCCCGTATTGTAATTCATTTAAATATTTCAATATTTCGTGAGAAGACATGGATAGAGGCTATTCACTCGTAAATTACGTGAAATCACGAAAATACGAGATCGTCAAAATCCATCTGTTAGACTTTTATATTGTTGGTTGTACCACAAAACTGCTTCGAAAACTTCAAATAATTCCATATCATCAAAATTTAGTAAATTCTTAGCGGTTGTCTAAACTCGTTAATTCGAAATGTGATGTAAATCAGTGCTTTAAAGAGCATTTATTTATTAAAGAGAATCGTATTTTGGCAGTAACTTAAAGGTATTGAAATTATTTATCTTTGAAATACTGAAGGACAAAGTATATGGACCTTTTTCTGAAGTGCCCATAAGCAGAGACTCCAAACACAGAAAGCTGGAAAGTAACATCTATCACAATACTGTTCCAAAAACATTAAGCTGAATGGACAATGTCATTTATGTCATTTTTAGCTTTTCCTGAAAAAGGCTCAAGGCTCTGGGCCAGGATATTAAGCAACATTACCAGGTATAGGAAAATTTCTCATTCACTCTTTTCTTTTGTTAATTAGTTCATTCTAAAAAAAGACAGAAGAAATTTCATAAACGACAGCTTGTCATTAATAAGCAGATTAACATTCAATTCAATTTGAAATACAATCATTCAGTTGGAAATAAATCTTTCAATCTTAAATGCATCATACAATTTGAACGACCTTTAATCATACTAATTAATTAAGCTACAGTAAAAAAAAAATACGTTAAAATTAAACAAAACTATGTTATCTGTGTGTGCTCGTTGTGCCTCGTCGAGGGAATTCCAGTAGCATTTCCAAACTGTGATGTATTCTGCCATATCAAGTGTAATAATATGTCAGCGGTTATTACAGTTCCAACTGCAGGCTCATCGGCCATTTCTCATGCCACCTTGATATCTCAACAACGAACTTCCAGGCTGCATCGGTACGCCGAACATTTCTATTGAGTGGCGTGATGATTGGGACAATATCATGTTTTCCGATGAATCGCACATCTAGTAAGGCCGAAATGATGACCGCATCTTTGTCCGCAGATAACAGCGGGAAAGGCGTCGGAACAAATATATTCACACCAGACATTCCAACAGGAGGCATTAGGGCCTGAGGTACTATTGGTTAAGACAGCAGATCATCTCTAGTGAGATTCCGTACCTTACATCAATGATATTCTACGGCCGATCATCCTTCCGTATCTGCAAGACTTCCTCGACATCATATTTCAGCCGGAAAATGCCACACAATATGGTACAAGCAATAGAACTTATCTTCTTCAGGGATAACAATTTTTATCGATTGTATTTCTGCCTTTTTTGGTTAGATCGTCAGATCTGTCACCCATAGAAAATCTCTGGTACATGCTCAAACAACAGATGCAGCAGTTTGATCATCCGTCACCAACTTTGATGAACTTTGGATGCGGGTCAATACAGCGCAGCGTGATTGGATATTCCACAAGACACCATTCAAACATTATTTGATTCGATGCCTCTGCCAGTACAGTAGGCGATACATGCCATTAGTGGCCATATCGATTATTAGCTACATCAACACATCTGGATACGAGTATGACACCAACCTGCTAATCATTTCTTCTTCAATTCAATTCAATTCAATTTATTGCCAATGAAATATTACATGATAGGAGTTTACATTATATTTTGACAACCCAGTCGTCTTAAGGGGGGTCCCGTCGAGAAGACAAGTGGGCGTCTTATGTAGGCAATTAACAAAGGGAATATATGACACAACAAAGAGGAAAAATATTTACAAAAGAGAAAATAGCTGAAAATTTAGCAAATATTTACATGTTTATTTTTGACAGAGAGAACATATTTAGGTATTATGGATACGCGGAATAAAGGGAACAGGAAGAGAGTAGGAATAGAGTGGGGGATTTGGCGAGTACAGGAGAGATAAGATAGGAGAGAAAGAGGAAGGTGATAGGTGAAAGGGATACGGATCGAAATTTCAGCCTGACTTCAATAGTAGGTGGAGTATTAGTAGGTTAATAATGTTGAGATGTGTTTTTTAATTTTTTTTTTGAATTGGGTAAGAAAAGGACATTCACGGATCTCTTTAGGTATTTCATTCCAAAGCTGAGGCGAAGCATAACTAACAACTTTTCTTTGATAATTGGACTTAGTTTTCGGTATGGATAGTAGCAGGTGGGTAACAGATCTGGTATCATAGAAGTGGGTGTGAGGGTTAATGGTTAGTGGGATATAGGGATAGAGTTTTTTATTAATTACTTTATAGGTGAAAACCGCTAATTGTAGTTTATAGATGTGGGGGAAAGAGATTATATTATATTTAGGCCAGAGGGATCGTGTAGAATACTGTCTTGGTTTTTTATCTATGAATCTCAGAAAATATTTCTGAACTTTGAGTAGCATGTTTTCATAAAATTTAGAAGGGTTGCCCCATACTACCACTCCGTAACAAAGATTTGAATGAATGAGTGACCAATATAGATTTAGTAGAATTTGAGCTGGGAGAAAGTTTAATTTTCTGATAACGCCTAGGTTTCTGGAGATTTTATAAGCAATTTTTTGGGCATGTACGTTCCAAGAAAGATCATGGGAAAGATAGATTCCTAAGTATTTAAAGGAGGAGACCTCTTGTATTGATGAGTTGTTGTAAGTAATAGAGAAGTTTTTACGTGAAAGTGTTTTATTCCGTTGAAAGAAGAACATGTATACTGTTTTGGATATATTTAGTGAGAGATCATTTGCAGAAAGCCAAGATTTAAGATGGAACAGAGAAAGTTGGGCATCTTGTTTCAGATTTTCAATATTTTTGTTGGCAAAAAGAAAAGTTCCGTCGTCTGCATAGAAGATGCAATTGGAGGCAGATGATGTTAAGATAAGATCATTTATAAATAGGTTGAAGAGAAGGGGTGATAGAATGGACCCTTGAGGTAAGCCTTTTGGGGTGGAGTACCAGGAAGAAGAATATCCATTTAGAATAAGCTGATACTGCCGGTCGGAGAGATATGAGGACAGCCAAGATAGGGGTGGACCTCTAACGCCATGATGCTCTAATTTTTTAAGTAGAATTTCAACATTAACTGAATCAAAGGCTTTTTTGAAATCAAGGAAGAGTCCTAATACAATTTTATTAGAGGCCATGTTCTCTGTAACAAATTCAGTGAGTTCAATCAGAGCTGTTTCTGTGTTTTTTCTTTTCATGAAGCCGTGTTGTTGCTGTGCAATGAGATTCTTTTGATAGAAGTATTGGGAGAGTTTAGTGTGAAATAGTTTTTCAAATACTTTTGAGAAAGTATTAATAATAGAGATCGGGCGATAGTTCCCAAGTTCATCAACATCTCCTGCTTTCCAGATTGGAATAATTTTAGCTCGTTTAAAGGAGGAGGGAAAGACGCCTTCACATATGGAAATATTAAATATGTGAGATAGAGGAAGTGAAATTTCGTCATTGATTTGTTTAAGAAGATTTGGAGAGACCTCGTCAGGTCCAGAAGATAGTTTGTTGCAGAGAGATGCGATAACTTGTTTAACCTCTAGAGAGGAAGTCGGAGATAGAAAAAAGGAGAAAGGAGCTGGGTTCTTAAGGAATTGTTCAGTATTTTTGTGTGGATTAGTGGCAGGATTATTTGGGAGTAGAATTTTTAGAAATTTATCAAGATGTTGTTTCGTCTCTTTTGGATTATTTCGTACTATAATATTGGAAGGGCATTTTACTTTAGTTGAAGGAGAAATTAATTTATTAATGTTGTTCCATTTTTCTTTTATTGAAAGATTGTCCTCGAACAAAAGCTTATAATATTGCTCTTTTGCGGCCCTAATTTTGGATTTTAATTCATTTTGAGCAGTTTTAAGACGCATTAATTTTGCAGAGGTCGGATGTTTTTTGTAAGATTTATAGAATTTGTTTTTCTGACAGATGAGACCTAAAAGTTCCGTCGTCATCCAGGCTTTTTTACTAATTATTTTATGATTATTACTAATGTTCGAGGACAGCGGAAAGTGTTTGTTAAAACCATAGTAAAATAGTTTGTTGAAGATTGAAAGTGTTTCTTCGGTATTTCTTCCTTTTTGCAATTCAGTGACCCAGTTGATAGATCTGAGATAATCTTTGAACTCAATAATATTTTTGGGTTTGAACTTTCGAGTTGTTAGCTTTATTGGTTTTTTAAGGGAGATACCAATTCTGTGTTACCTAATAAACATATCTTGTAAAAATCAAAGTCGTAGCCCGACTCCTTCAGCTATTCTGTTTTTATTAATAACAGTGTATGTTTTCAATTCCTCAAGTCATATTTTTTTCTAAATTTCCAGTTTTAATTAACAAGTAGAATAAAATAAAAAGGATTTTACAGTAACATGACTCGCCTGCTGTCGAAAGAATATTACTTTTATCTTTAAATACCCAGTTAGCTGATTATTGAGTGAATTTCTACGAATAATCAATTTCAGTTCTTCATCTGCACAAAACTTATCGAAAACAAAGTAAACAACTATAAGTCCTAAGAAAAAAAAAGGGAAAAAAATAAATCCAATGAAATCTACAATACTATAAACAGCAAAGAAAGTATAAAAATTTATATTTTTTATTTTTATTTCCTATTTTTTTTCTAGCTTTTTATTTCCTATTCATAAATGCAGAATACTTATAAATTCAAGGAACTATAGTTGTTGTCGTTTTCGGATCACTGGTCATAGAGTCTCAATCTACTCTGGGGAATTTTTCTTGCTTTAGATATTGCTTTAGGCCGTTTAGTTATCAAGGAAACACCGTCAGGGGTGAATCAGACTTCCCGCCTCCTACGAAGAGAAACAAACACTGAAGAAGAAAGAAACACCCAAACCCTGCACCTAGATTCGAACTCAGATTTCGACACAAACGCCTCATTTGCTGGCCGCTGCCGAGACCACTAGGTCATGCCGGTATGGTAAGACACTATAGTGAACTAGAAGATTTTGTTTTAAATTTCTTAAGATGGAAAATAATCCAAACCAGATTTGGGACGATTTTTAATACTAGATTTTATTTAAATGTTTTTGTAAATAATTTCATTATTGCATAGTGTAAAGGAAAATGTCAATATATTTTGACTTTCCTTCTCCGGGAAAATTTCTATTCGTTCAGGAGTTTTTCTTATATTCAAACTTCCCATTTCTCTACGAACACATTCTAAGCCTCTCGAAATGAAGTTTTTATTTTCTATTAGAATTTCTATTCTTAAATTTCTTAGCCAATACTGAAAAATTTATTAATTCAGGAGGTCAATATGTTAAATTTGATTTGACATTTCTCGAGACGTGGAGTTTTATTTTCCTAGTGTAAATATTCATTTTAGCATTAGATTTGGTGTTCACCATTAATAGCCGTTTATATTCCATCTCAGCTTTCACGGAGTTAGCAATGGCATTAAGTTAGCAATAAGTGTTCTTGCTCTTATGTAACGCACAACGAGTAATGCTAATTAGTTCTTTGCTAAGGCAATTTCACAGAAATATGTAATCCTTGAAAGTTTTTCGTTCAGTCTTTCATGTTTCATACATATCGATCCTTTTAGCAACACCGTAAACAAAGCGTAAAGGGAGAACTCTTAATAAGATTCATTCCTGCCGTCCGTTAGAGCCTGAGCTATAAATCAAACATACACGAGTGATACTTTGCTTTAAAGCTTGTGACTTAAAGAAAATTACGAGTTCCGGTCTGCGGTTACTGGCTTTCTCTTAAGGCCGCATTACATTTACCATTTCACTCGCCATCACATGGCGACAGGAGATGGTGAGCATAGAGCTTGGGCTATCTTTGAAGAAATGGCGCGACATCAGATGGCTGGACATCGACACTAGCGCTCCTGGTGACGAATTGTAGAACTTGAAGTCCAATCGATTTGTATCTATTTATTCGAAATTACCGATTACAAAAATGATTTTCACGATCGGAGAGCATCTTTTCCGTATGTTTTCGTGGATGCTTTCATAAAATATTACATTATTAATCAAAATCATTTCATAATTTCGGCTTGAAAATTTGAATCGACAGCGACCGAGCATCTCGAAAAGATATCGTCGTTGATCGAGATTTCACGAGACTGAATTATTTATCGAAACTGATTTATCGAAACTGAAAACAAAGAAACATAAAACGATGAAAAAAAACATGAATATTTCCTATTTGAATTAATTAAAAACATTCTTTCACCTATCCGATGCATTGACTAAATGGTTTTTATATAAATCAATGCTATTTTTTTCGTAAATAAAACGTAGGCATGATTGACAATTGAGAAGTATAAATGTTCCGTGTGATGGAAGGCGTATGGTAAGTGTAAAGCGGTACACTAATCACTCGCAATCTACCCTGACATTGCCTGCGTTATGGCTTGCATTTGTGGCGAGTGAAATGGTAAATGTAAACGGGCTTTAGGAATTGGAAGTTGCCGAAAGGAAACATGTTGCTACCTCTACAGTCCACAATACAAATCAAACAGACAGGAGCCATAGCTTATTGGAACTCTTATAACTCGTAGAGGTGAGAAAAAGGGTATCGATTCCGAACTCCGGTCTCCGGTCACTGCCTGTGTTACAGGAACAGACCGAAAATGAAATATTTACTTTATCGCTATGGTTTCGTGTAGATATGAAACACGTTTTTTGAGTTTTCTTATGAAAGATGTCGCTATATTTGCTGCAAGAATGAGATGTGTTGCATTGTGGTCAGTCATTGCTATCAGTCATTGAAGCATTTAACAGTTAAATGGGACCAGAGGGAATTAAAACTACAACAGCACGTTTTGTGGATATGCTAACAGATTTCTTTAACAGGTAAATAGAAAGAATTATGATCAAAATGTATCAATAAACAGCTGAATCTAATTGCAAAATTCTTTGCTAAGAAAAAAAAAATCCAGTATAAAATCGTTTAGGTTCAGCCTTGGAAAAAAAATTGTCTGTAGTTTTGATTTCTCAATAGTTTGAGTGCGAAAGTTCCTTGAATTATATATTTTTCATTGACAATTTCAATTATACTTAATTTCTAATTACATTTCATCTTAAATCATAATTGGTTCTCTTTAATAATTAGTTGATGATACATTCAATGCGCACACAATCACAATTGTTGATAAGTATTATGACTACAATATATTACAACTGAATACATGATGTCGAAGGGCTGTTTAAAATGAATTGTTAGAAAGAAGTAATTTTCGAACTTCCCTTTCATCTTGAAAATGCAATGAATTTTCATCCAGTTTGATTAGTAATGCATGAGGCAGTTTGCCTCCAAAAATTACACAAGAATGCCGTAGTATTTAAAGGATTTTTTTATTAGACTAGATTTTTCAAGGATATATCAGTAATTCCAAGATGGATTCAGCTTTTCAATCTTGGGATAATCTTCCATTATCTATTTTGATTGAGATTTTCCGTTATCTAGACATACACAGTCGGCGAAACGCTTCCCTAACTTGCAAAGCATGGACTGATGCTTTTAAACATCCTCAACTTTGGAGGTTTCTTTATTTAGAGTTTTCTAATGAAAGATGTCGCTATATTTGCTGCAAGAATGAGATGTGTTGCATTGTGGTCAGTCATTGCTATCAGTCATTGAAGCATTTAACAGTCAAATGGGACCAGATGGAATTAAAACTACAACAGCAACGTTTTCTGGATATGCTAACAGATTTCTTTAACAGGTAAAGAGAAACAAATAGATTATTTTCTTTTAAAAATACATTCATTTTAAGCTTTGAATTTAGTCCTTGAAATTATTAGTTGATTTTGAATCCCTCATTTATTATAGCTATTAATAGGTTTTGTACTATTGTTTTTTAATGTGTTAATTTTGTCTTTTTTTTATTAAACAATTGTAAAATAGATGCTTGATTGCATGATGGTTTTAGCTAAAGTATAGTATCCAGTACCGTTCGTGTTGGTATTAGTGATGATCTTAAGGAATGTTTTGACGCTTGCTATTGAAGTTCTTTTAAATGTGATTGATGTTAAGGGTTAGTATTCTTTGGTTAAGGGTCGAGTGGAAGCATAGACACTCACGCTTAAAATCTTTTGGTTGAACTGTTAAAATTATTAAAACTGTTCGTTTTACAATTGAAATTTCGGCTACAGTTTACTTTATGGCACATCCAATAGGAAGTTCGTAAGAATACATCGCCGACGGGCGTCTTACAACTTCCGGCTTGCGATATTGCGCCAGGATACATCACGTGACGTCCCGTGTTATCCAGTGTTCTGAAAGCATCATGGCGGTCAAGATTGAATTGCTATTCAGATGTCGGGAGAAATTACGTGTTTGATGGTCACTTAAGGTAAGCCTAAGTAGCTGTAACCTAGCGAAGTCAGGTTTTGTTAATTGAAGTTAAGGTTAGATTCAGGCGTAAGATTTAGTCAAGTCCCAGGATTCGTCTATTGAAGTAAAGGTTAGGTTCAGGCGGTAAGACAACCTAGGTTAGGTTAGTTGAGCTATCGTTAGCTGAAGAATGTATCTGTTGCTAACTTTTGAAAAAAATCGTCCCTTACAAAAAAGATCGCTTATATATCCAACAACAACTTTCACCGGAAGTTCAAACATCAGTCATCAACTTCAGGTTTCTTATAAGTAGTTCCAAAGCGGCCATGTTTCACAACGCGAAAAAAAAACCAAACCAACACCCGGTAGGGTACCGTAAAGTGAACTTTTATCAAAATATTTTTGGAAGAAATGGAAATTATTGAAAAGATTTTCTGGGGTTGGTGGTGTTTCTTTCTATACAATATCTGCTATAATGTGCCTTAGATATTATTTTAATTCAAACAGCTATTAAAGAAAATTACATAATCTATAATGTATAATTTTACTGTGTAAAGTTTCTTTAACACTCAGGGAATTATATAGTGAGAAATCAAGTTTGTCCATTAATGAACCATCAAATTTTGTTTCATGAAAACATGAAAATTTGTTTAAAGGATTACCGTCTATTGAAAAATTAAAGAAACAGCATATACTTGCCAAACAACATTTTAATTAAAGAAAATAATTATTGGCTATTGAAAATTGCTTCCCAGGGGAAATTAGTTTGTCCATAGACTATGTCACGCTAATTTTGTTGTTTTCTACCCTCTCCCTAGCTTATCACACTTTGTCACAATCTTGGCAACTCCCCTCCCTAATATTACGTCACAATATCATCAACTTCCCCCATAATTTACATTAAAAACTTAAGTATTTTTAACGAAAGGTATTAATAAGATTCAGTTCTGGACACCTAATAATAAGAGAACCTTATCCTTTATCTGGCAAACGGCCCTATTAAGACCGCGTAAGAATTGAAAAGTAATTGTGTCTGTTGATCTCTAGGCAATTAATTAACAACTAAAAATGAAAAGTCTGAATGTATCTTAATTTTCAATATAGTTTAATGTATGCTGCTCTATTGTTGCAGTACGCATAATAATCAAACAAAGCACACAAGGAGATTAGTGTGTATATGGTTAAAAACATTGAATGGGTTTATTTCGACGTTTATCGAAAACAATTTCGTTAAAAAACTTCATACAATTGTTTCTGTTCAAAATAAGGACTGTTCTATAAACTTCTATATAGGCACTTATGACAGGTAACAATAATAATAATCTTCAAATTAGGTTACTGTTTATAATATATATAGCACGCTTATTAAGTAATATAACAATACTGCTTTATTAATGTTACCACTTTGAAACATTAATTCACTATTAACTTTTCCACCTGTATGTTCACGAGGATGGTTGACATTAATATAAACTAATCTAGCTGTTAGTTTACATCCGTTTACTTGTATGATATTTAATAATTATTCTTTTCTACCTGTATGTTCAGGGGTTATAATTCACACTAATTATAGACTAATCTGCTTGTTAGTATTTGTCCAATCACTTGTATGAAATTTAATAATTATAGTTAATATAATTAACGCCTGTCATAGTTTAATTCCTTGGCTGACCATTAACATTGTAACACATAGTCTAATGTTAACACAATCACACCGATTGAATTAATTCCTCTTCTGATTATAATAATCAATGTCATTAACTAATCCAGGTTCATTATCACTGAATGTTCTCTTTGCACTGCACTCATGATGACAGTTACGTTGACGAACGCAAATCCCTTCCAAAATAATAGCTTAAGAATTACTTACATAATGGCTTCTTCGTAACATTTTCACCCGTGTGGATTAAGTCCTTTTATGGTATTCAGAATCCAACCTCTGTCATGAGTCCACAAGTTACGATATTCCCGATTTCCACTTCGGCAATTAACTTGGATGAATATGGCGCTCAGCGTTGGCGTCAGCTGATTCGTCCTCACTTCCAATCCTTGGAACGGTCCATAATGGTGAAGGTACACGGGGCTAATCTTCAGAATTGATTAATTAAACGGATTAAATTCTTATAATAATAAATTCAAAGTTCTATTAATCAATTCAAAAATATAGTAATACTTTACGTGGTGGAGAATGCTTAATCGAATTAGTTCTGGAACAGCGAGTAGAGAATGATTCGTCCCTTCTCTTTCTCAATGTGATAATCCAGGTCTCTGCTTACGGCTGGAATAATAAAGTTCACTTTACTCTAAGAAATTGGAAATAATAAATGATAATAATTGTTCCTTCTTACGTTAGGCGACGTTGGTATCTTCCCTATTCTTACTGTCACATTCTTTGTGAAGTATTTCTTCTCTCTACTAATGATAATAATAATAATTAGTCACTAAGACTTCTAATTGCCTTAGCCAGTACTTTGACTTTTAAGTCCTGGCACACATTCTCCTTATTCTTTCTAGGCATTGACTACGGGAGAAGGACAGTACTACCCGTACAACCCTCTTTCAAATCGGCAGACAACAGAGAGAAAAAAAAACTACTAGTAATATAACGTAACTTCTTCTTACGTCTCATGCATAATTTGCATATGCAAATAAATATTTCTGTTGTCACTCACAACATAAGAAAAAAAAAAAAAACTTTTCAAGCAATATTATTCAATTAATTCTTTTATCATATATATATATTTTATATTAAAATAAAATAATATTACTTGTAACTATCGCTACAATGTACTATTAACAAATACATTAAATATTTTGTAATTTTTCCTACAAAGTTTACATGTCAATGACTGATATTTAGTTTGGATAGGTATTAAAAAAATCTAATAATCTAAATATCATAATAAAAAATAGAATCCAAATCAAAATTAAAACGATCTACTTTTGGTATTTTAAGTTGGTAAAAATAATAGAAAATTAGATATTTAGAGCAAAAGCAAAAACTGAAATTAAAATTACTTTTTTTTCATATTACAGGTTTGTAATCATAAAATGAGTTCAATGTAAAAAAGTTAACGTTAAAATTCTTTTGGTATCAAATAATAATAATTAATCAAATAATCGAGCAGTCTTGATAAATTCATGGACATGTATTAATGAATGTCTATAGAGATTTTCTTATATTTATTGATTTCAACTAGTGGTATCTGGACTGCTACTAATACCCTGAAGAAACTCACCAGAGAAACTGCATTGTCTTTTTCACTTTCGGGTATCCTGTCAGCGTTTTCTGCATCAATGTAATCATCGCATAGATTGCAGAGCAGTTCACTGGCTGTGCATGTTGTGACATGAACTGGTCGTTTTCACATTTTTCATATTAGATGTGTCATATTTTTTTCATATGTTAAATGTTATGACATGATACAAGCCACATTTTTTGCAAACTCTGTCAGCCAATTTATTGTGTACAGATGCACAAAACCAATCATATGGCACTTGAAGGAAGGATTTGGCTTCCGGCTAGAGACATAACGAGAGATGGAAAAGTAAACGAGAGATATATTCCATCATCCTCAAATAATGCTACAGCTTAGCCTCGATTAGTTTGCTCAATTCTCATTGGCGGAGATAGAAATTCATTTGGGAGTAATTGTCGGAACATGCAATATTCACTGCAACATTCTTGTGGAGTACACTTTCTTGTAATTTCATTACAAGTAAAGTATGTAGTAGTTATTGTGACTCGAGAATGTGATTGCTGTACCATTCATCTACCATTATCTCGACATTGCTGGAATCAAATGCTAGTGGCTCTACATTTGCCGCCTACACTGCGTAGCCATCAAGTTGTTCAGATATCTGCAAAAGTTTTCCCGGTATATTCAAAGTTACTCTTCTCAAAATTTTCTTCCGTTGTGAATCATGATCCTTAATGTTCATGAGGTAGTTGCATGACTTAAAAGTTTACATAATTGCGGATGCTTTAATAAGTTTCTTAGTAGGAATTTTAGATTTCAAAAAATGAGCTTATGTGAAATGTGATGTGACGTCACATATTACCCTCCCTCAACACACACTCATGCTAAACACAATCCCTTCTCCTCCTGATTAGCGTACATAGTTTATTAACAGCCCCTTCCTGTTTGATGCTCTTATATTATATTTTCATCTTTTCTTGAACTGTAATTTTAAATTACCAAACTTGATTTAGCAAAATTACATAATGCTTCATGATTTACGAATTCAAAAGCTTATTCTTGATTGATCAATATTTCTTTATATTTATTTAGTTTCATAAATAATTTTAAAGCATGATTTTAATAAAACATGGAGATCAAGTTACAGTTCATTCTCACTTAGATTTCACAGCTTTTTTTTGTTTCCTCACTACACTTCTTGACCTACTTCAAAAAAAAATATAACTTTAAATAAATTTCTTTCTTTCGACAGCTTGATAAACTACTGTCATTTGCTTCAACTGAAGACACTTTGTCTGCATTCATATCATTCTCCAACTCCGAGTCATTTCATAACATCTGAAAAAGTGGACAGTCTTGTCATTTCAATAGCAAGGTTCCTTCGTAGTCAAAAAAATTTGGAAGAACTTTCGAGTCTGTGGGAACTTGATGTAATTCATCAAGCGCTTCTAATAGATGCAGTCACAAGTAGTTCAGCCCAAAGCCTTGTGTTTCTGCAAGTAGAAACAGGAAGCATCTTTTTTCCAAATAATTGGTAAGTATAATGATTGAAATATCTAAAAAAGTATTAAAATGTGAGTAATAAGTTATATTATAGTTTATATTGTTTTCGAAAAGAAAAGCATACTATTTGGTATCAAATGTTTTCTTTATTGAAGACAACTATTTGAATCACATCCAGTCCCAAAGATGCTGGATCAGAGAAAGTCAGGTGACAATGCCTGGCTCATGTGATCTATATCTGATTAAACATGTTTGGGACTGGATGGGAAGACATGTTTATGTTCAGCGACTGGTCATGAACCTCACCTCTTTACGTCTATAGGCTGGAGATGGATGGAATGACAAGCCTCAAGAGAATATTCAGCACCTCTTCGATCGTATAAATGCCAGGTGGAGGTTTCTGCAGGTTCTTGTTGGCTCGCTCGAGATACGAATTCATTGTCACACATCGGGTCCTCTGCACTGCGTATCACGTTCTGTTATCATAAACCTGATCCATCTATACGAATTTCCTAAACAAATTACAACTTTCTCCGATTCACCCTTCTGTGAATTGCGTTGTTATTTTTCATCAGTGTATATATACAGCTCATTTCAAAAGAAATAAGTTCTAATCTAGCTGTCTTACGTCAAAGTGAGGAAAGTAATTATATATCGAGGGTCCCATGCCGAAAGGTTCTATGTGCACATTTTGCTAAATTTTAGTTTTATGTGCTAAACAGTTTATTTTGGTGACTTCTGCCGTGCGCCAAAAGGTTCTGTTTGAAAAACTATTTTTAGCCTGTCAGCTGATTGTTCCAAAAAGTTCTATTTTCACTGCATACAACTTTCTCTGAGCCAGAAAATTCTATGTGCAAATAGAATCTTTTAGCGCAAAAAAGTCTTCAACTTTAGCTGGTTAGATGGTTCTACGAGAGCAAAAGTATCCGGACTTATTGGAAAGACCACTAGATCTAAAAACTCTCAAAAAAAAACAAGACAGAAACTCCACTAAGTGTCACCACCTTGCAGACTTCAGTTGCTGCCAGACAACCAAGCTCAAGAAGCAGAGCACTAAAAGTTAAAGGTAATTCACTACTTATAAATCAGTTGTATGTTTCCTATAATAGTTGAAAAGAGTTCTATTTTTCACAGAAAACGGTTCAAGGTGCAATGAAGAAGTAGTTAGGAAATTTTGTACAACGAGATCAAAGAGGAAGGCACCCGCCAGCAAACAAAACTAGCGCAGCAGACATACAGTTTATTTGCGATCATATTCGATCTTTTCCTGGAATGGAGCCTCGTTAAGCACGAAAAGATTCGGTGCGACATTACCTAGGCCCAGATCTGAACCTTAAGAAAATGTACAGTTTGTACAAAGAAAAATGCATCGCAGCAGGGAAAATACCTGTAAAGGGAACAACCTACCGTAGGCTAGTGGGTTTTGCACAAAATTCAACTTGGCTTTTCATACACCCCAAAAAGATCAGTGCTCTAAGTGCAGTAAGTTTAACCTCTTAACTGGGGAGGATAAAAATGCCTTTCGTCCCAAGTACGGTGCACATATCGCAAATAAAGAGTTAGCACAAAAGGAAAATTTGAAAGAGAAAGAGGATGCCAAAATTGACAACAGCCACTATTCCGACACTTTTGAACTGCAATTAGTACTGTACATTCCATGCAGTAAGGTAAGCACCCAGTATTACTTAAGGAAATTATATATGTATAATAGGAAATTTACAATCAAGTATCTCACGAAGGTAACTGCTATACAAGGACTGAAGTCGATGAAAAAAGGGGCTCCACTGAAATTGGTACATGCATTATAAAATATGTAGAGAACCTATCAGAACAGGTAGGTTCTCTATATTGCGTTCTCTACATTCTCTACATTCCGTTCTCTACATTGCGAAGCGAGTGACAATTTATCCGGATTCATGTGGTGGTCAAAATAAAAACCGCTATCTTGAACGCTCTGTTATACGCTGCTCAGAAGTAATCAGTTGCAACTATTTAATTAAAGTTTCTTGAATCTGGACACACTTACATGGAGTGTGATTCAATGCATGCAACAATTGAGTTTGCCAAGAAACATGTAGGTGTGTATTCATGAGTGGAACAACATAATTGTCATTGTTCGGAAACACAAGTCATACATTGTCACACATAATGAGTTTCACGACCTGACGAAATTAAGCAAAGAATTGCTTTCTGCTACACTCTTCCTCGATAGAAACCAAGTAAAATGCCTACGAGCAAAAAAGCAAACTAACTTTTTTGGAAGTTAAGCCTACGTACAACGATAACTATATGCCGCTGAAGCTAATTGTCTCAACCAGAAGGCCTTTTAAAATCCCAAATCCTGATGATTGCAGCTGTCGTCCTACTACTTGCAAAGACACGCAATAAGTAAAACAAAGAAAAATGATCTTTTACGGCTCTGTGAAACTGGAAGGATTCTCACAAACTTCCATCAGTTCTACAAAGATCTGCCAGTGTCTGCCGTTGTAAAGGATTATGTTCCTATGCCAGAAGGAAGTGACTCAGAACATGACTCTGACTAAAGCCGAGGTACTCCGATAAAAATAAATGCAACCTTAAATTGTGTACTTTGGAACTGTCAGACATACAATATAGTTATGGTTTACTTTTTAAAATTGCATTGTAGAAGCCAGATGCTTTAATTTTAAAAGTTATTCTAATTTTTTTATGTTGGCCTATCATTAAGGTCCTCTAAGTCAAGGAAAAATAATAAAATAAGTGTTTTTCACAATACTAATAGTAAGTTGTAGTACACAGAACCATTCTTTGTGTGTTTTTTTAATCCTGCAATGGAAAAAGGTTAAAAGTGCACATAGAACCTTCAAGCTACTTCATTAATATGTTACCGTGTTCAGCCAAAAGGTTCTATGCGCCTTTCTGCCTTACGCAACGCAGGAGTTAGTTGTTATCATTTTTCACTTTGTTGGGGTTGTCCTGCTAGTTTATCTTGGGCCTTAATGATTTCAATGCTAAATCTCATTTTCTGGTATTGCAGCATTATTTCAACCAAAAAATTCGAAATGCTTTCCTACAAAATTAGGCGAAGCGCACATACAACCTTTTGGCTTGAGACCCTCGATATTATAAAAAGGTTAGTCTGTCTCATTCTGTCATAAAACTTTCAGTTTTTTCAATTTTGTGACCAAACTACAAGAGATAGATTGGTCATTCAAAGGAAAAAAATATAAATCTTTTTAAGGTAAACAAAATGTTACAAAAATCTTTCGAAAAACTTCTTTGGTTTCCTTTTAAAGGGTCAAATTTTGCCTTTTTCTCAATTAAAACAAAAAGTATCAAAGTTGGAAGAGGACATTATATTGAGAAAATGTTAATATTTGAAAGTTCTATCGAACGATATATCAATCATTCACAAACGTTTCTGCGTTTGCAAGGTGCATGCAAAAATGTGTGTGGCGCCAACACTCAATACACCCGAGATAAGCGGAGAAGGCCACAACGGGCTGGATAGTCGTATAGCTGTTGGAATAATTTTGAATGAGCCTGTTTTTCTTCAAGGACAATTTTACATCGCATTGTCGAGATCAAAAAATAAGCAAAATGCTAAATTACAAATTACTAAAGCTTCGGAGCAAGAAAATCGTTTGGGAAATGATTCAAGAATTTTCACAAACTGTTGTGATATTATTTATTATGAAGTTTTGTAATAAAACCCAATATGTTTCGTTATCAAAAATGTGTTTGATTTTTTCATTCAAATGACAGACAAAATAGCTTTTTTCAATTTGAAATGTTTAATTGATCAAGTGCGACAACTAGAAATTATCCTCACTTAGCGATTGAAATTGTAAAAAGATTAAATTTTAAATTACAGTAGTTATATACCAAGTTTAGAACAGCAAACGAATCGTTAGAAATCGAGCGGAGCGCAGCGAAGCGATACTCAGCGAAGCGATACTCAGCGAAGCAAGGGCAATTTCTATTTCAAATAAAACACAAAATATTAACATTTTATCGATATATAAACCACCAAACATGAAGAAAGTAAATTTACTGAAGAATTAGAGAATCTATTCATAAAAAATGAAAATATATTGAACAAGTGTCCAATTATACTAATTGGTGGATTTTTTGAAATTCCACGGGATGGGGAATAATCTGGCAAACTGACCAAGAAGTGTGTGAAGGCAACCCCAGGTGTGTGTGTGGCACCAACCCGCAATACACCTGAATTAAGCGGAAAAGGCCACAATCAGCTGGGAAGTCGTATATTCTCCGATCTCATTATTAATTTGCTAAATAAATAAAGTTTTGTTTTTTAATGCTATATATGCAAGGATTCTGGAGCGAAGCGACGGTACCCGTCTAGTAACTTTATAATGTCTTAGGGGGTCTATTTGTTTTTTATAGTTACTTGAATGTTAATTATTACTATATCTTCTTTACAACATATCAAAGAATAGTGAGGGTTGATCAAAAACTAAGGTTACAAGGCCTGCAGTGAAACGAGTATATTTTATTTCATACAACCAATACAACCGACTGATAGTACATACATTAGGTTATTTTTCTTCAATGTCTCCATATCAGTTTAGGCACTTGTCGCTTCGTGGGATGAGTTTGAATATTCCCTCCTAGTAAAAATCCTGTCCTTGCGTGTTCAGCCACGTTGTCACGAAGTGTTTCACCTCCTCGTCTGAAGTGAATCGTTGGTCTCCTAGGTGCTCCTTCAAGTGAGGAAACGGGTGAAAGTCGCTTGGAGCGAGGTGCGGGCTGCAGGGAGGGTGGTTAATGATGTCCCAGCGAAACTGTTTCAACAGCGTGGTGGTCTTCTAGTATGAGGTCGCCCGTTGTCGTGAAGGAAGACGACGCCCTCAATGAGAAGTCCTGGCCGTTTCCTTCTGATTGCTTCGCGCAATCATGTCAAGGTCTCGCAGTGTTGGTCAGCGGTCACTGTGTGCCCTCATTCCGAAAACTCCACGAGTATGACACCCGCGCTGTCCCAAAACACAGTGGCCATCACCTTCCCAGCAGATGGCGTCACCTTGAACTTCTTTGTCTTTGGAGAGGATTAGTGTTTCCACTCCATTGATGACCGCTTACTGCTGGGGATGAATTGGTGGATCCATGTTTCATCACCCGTGACAATGTGGTGAAGAAAAATGTTCCCTTCCTTAGAGAACCGTTGCAAAAGTTGCAGACTTGCTCCTTTTCTGCTTGTGTTGGTTGGACAGATTTCGTGGAACCCATCTTGAACAAATTTTCCGGTACTGCAGAATATCGTGAACAATGTGACTAACGCTTCCGAACGACATTTCCAATTCTACCATCATATGCCGAAACCTGATCCTCCTGTTGTCCTGAATCAGCTCCTCCACACGAGCTGTATTCCAATCTGTTGTTGCCGTGCTGGGTCGGCCACTGCGATCCTTGTCGGTGAAGGAAGGCAGCTTTTTCAACTCTTGCCTCAAGGATGTATCATTGGCTTTTTTACTTTAAGATCTCTCTACTTTCATTTTACATTGTTTTTTTTGAAACAAACAACATATCAAAGAATAGTGAGGGTCGATCAAAAACCAAGGTTACAAAACCTGCAGTGAAACGTGTACATTTTATTTCACACAACCAATACAACCGACTGATAGTACATATATTACGTTATTTTTCGACATAGTCTCCATATCGTTTTGGGCACTTGTCGCTGCGTGGGATGAGTTTGAATATTGCCTCCTGGTAAAAATCATGTCGTTGCGAGGTCCGGGCTGTAGGTCGGGTGATCGATAATTCCCGGCGAAACTGCTTCAACAGCGTGGTGGTCTTCTGGGCTGTATGAGGATGCGCGTTGTCGTGAAAAAAGATGACACCGGTGAATTTCAGCCGCGGTTACATGTTTCGCCCACAGAAATCAAATAACGGCGCGCAATTCTTCGCGAGACCAGTTTTCCAAACAAGTCGCCATTTATGTTTACCTACCACTAGCGCTGTAGGTGAAGGGTGGCTGAAACTCTACACAGTTGCCAACCTCTTGTATTAGAATTACCGCGCACTACTAATTTCTCTACAATGGACGAAACTCCAGGAATATCGGCCTTGTAACCTTAGTTTCTGATCACCTTTCGTAATATATTAAATTTTGATATATTGGGTATGGGGAAAAAGTTCGTGGCGTTTTTTAAGTGATATCAACTAGTTTTCTTATAGTGTGAATTTATTGACAATGTTTCCCCATGATGCCATCGGTGAAGAACTTCTGTGGTTTCCGGTTAAAAAAGTGAATAAAGTGGTTTTCACAGGCTTATTTTGAACGCAGCTTTTTTTTTTCCATTGATAGAGTTCTGCAGAGATCGGAACAAGTGATAGTTAGAGGGGTGCTATGCCTGGACTATACGGTGGGTGCATCAAAACTTCCCAACCAAGCTCTCGCAATTTTTGACGGGTCATCAAAGAAGTGTGTCGTCGGACGGTGTCATGATGGAAGACAACACTTTTCTTGTTATTCAATTCGGGCCGTTTTCTGTCAATTGCCTGCCGTAATCTCTCTAGTTGTGCACAGTAGAGTTGAGAATCAATCGTCTGACCAAGTGGAAGTAGCTCATAGTGGACAATTCCCTTCCAATCCCACCACACACACAGCATCACCTATTTCGGCGTCAATCCTGGCTTCGCAAACGCTTGTGACGGCTCACCATCCCTTGTCCACAATCTTTTACGCTTCCGATTGTCGTATGTGATCCATTTTTCATTACCAGCTATGACACGTTTCAGAAATGGTTCGATTTCATTGCGTTTCAGCAGCGCATTGCAGATGTTAATTCGATCTATCATGTTTTTCTCGCTCAACTCATAAGGAACCCAGACATCGAGCTTCTTTTTGTAGCCAGCTTTGTGTAAAGGGTTCAAAACAGTTTTGTGGTCGATGCCGAGCTCTATACCAATATCGTCACTGCTGATATGCTTATCTTGCTGGAATTTTTACATATATTGTTATATATTTAATAACAATTGTAATTATGATATATAATAAGACAACAGTCTTAAATTTTAAATTAGCTACTGATTAATTTTAGAGATTAATTTTTCAATTTGTAAGAGGAGGTAGCATTAAATCGAAATCTTGTCATTTTTAATATTTTTTATTAGGTTTACATCTTCGGGAACTATCTACAAAGCACTTCAATATTTTTAATAAATGTCTCCTTTAACTTGAAATTGATCTACTAGATACTAGAGATTGGTCGTAAATGAAATCTCATTGAAGACGTGCTCATCATTTGTTTGATTATTGGATCTATTATATCTTTTAAATAATATCCTTAAAAGTAAATATCTGGACGAAGGGCACAAGAAGTTTATTCTGTATGCCAAATATAACAAAAAAAGAAATTTTAGAGTAAAAAAAAGATAATTGAAGGCTGAACTACTTGTAACGACATAATTCATCAATATTATTACTCAGCAGTTATTTACAAAAGTTTTGGTTCAATATTTTTAGTCAAAAAAATTATAGTTCAATAATGTAGAATAAAAATAATAATTAAAAACGATGAGAAATAGATGTATTAAATATGAAAACATATTTATGTGCATTGAAATATAAGTTGTTTTAAGTAAAAATAAAAAATGTAATAAGATTTAGTTTAATTATTTGCTGTACTTTTATTAGTACAATAAGGATCTATTAATATTCAATTAAAAACACAATACTAATACTTCAAGTTAACAAACCATTAGGTATCAAATCTAACAGTGGACATTTCTGTACTGAAAGTCAGTTACCGAATCGTATTTGACCTCCTTTGACCACTTAAAGACAAATTATCCTTTTATAAGAAATGGTCCGTATAGCCTTCAACATTTCGAAGTTTAAACTATTTCCAAGTGGTTGTTAACATCTATACTAACTTTGAAACGCCTTAAAGTTTTGATCATCACTATTAAAGTAAGAAAAGATAGAATTCGAGCTTTTACAAAAAGAAGTACTTGTGGAAATTTTGACAGCCGATCTTTGAATTATATTTAAAAATAAAAAACTTGATTATTATTAAATGTCAATAAATGTGAGTCTAATGTTTTGTTGTTTTTTTTATTTTTTTTATTAGTTATCCATCTGTTTTCAAAATGTCACTACAGAAACTTTCCAACCTGAAAATGATAATGTTATCTTACGAAAACTTAGGAGCAGACGCATTGGATGCTGTTAGCAATCATTGTAAAAAACTAAGGTTTCTTAGATTGGAAGTTATTGGATCGTATTTGGAGGATGTGAATGGAAAACCTCATTTGATATCATCTGAGCAATGGAAAGAAGTTAAAGAGAAGTTACCTGATTTGGCTGTAGCCTTCGTTATGAACATTCCTTCTTCTGGTACTTTCTTTAATTAAACTAAAATATTGTTTTATTTTATCATTGAGTGATCATGCGGTGTCTTTTTTTTCCACTTTGAAGAAACCAACATTTTTTTTTAATTTCTTATCTGTACGTGAAATCACTGTTACCGACTAGCAAGATTTCCGTGGAATTCTGTAAAACACTCAATGTTTCGCATGTTCACTCAATTATATTTTAAGTGGGGTGTTTTATATTTATTAATTTCAATGGTGGTACAGTTAGAAGAAAAAAAAGTGTTTGGAACTCATTGAATTCTGATAAAGTACTGTTCTACTAAAGAACTCGATAAATATAAGAAAATACATGTACATACAAGGTATTTTATACATTACGGAGGGTTCGACCACGTTTATCAGAACGAATTTTCTGATACGAGAAATCTAAAAAAAGCCGCGATTTCACCATCTGTTGTGCTCTGTTTGTCTGTCCTGCATTCGATTAATGGCCCTTCATCGGAGTTTCCATTGGAGGAGGCTGCGCTGCAGTGTGACAAGGGGAATCTTGTCCACTCCTTCTGACAGGCTTTCCATAAATCAGCCACAGTTCGAGGTCGTCGGTTTCCTAATGCCCTTTTCAACAGACCAAAGTCTCAGCAATCCATACGGGAAGCGTCAGATGATGTCACTGGGATCGAACTGTACAGAATTAATCGAATTCCTATTTCGTTGGCCATTCGTGACATGTAGGACATTGTTGTTCGGGCGGTATGACACGACGCTTTGTCCTGATGGATCCATACTTCAGACGACGCAGTATCGTACAGTGCTGGAATGTCGCTGACGTACAGTGGTTGTAAGATGTTTTCCACTACCCTTTGCCTTTCCATCAATTTTTCACAAAGGCAACTTCCCCTGATAGCTGTAATCAGTCACGAACATGAAGCCCTTTGAAAACTTTTCCTTACATTGGCAGAACCAGTCTTAACGACCTTTAGCATCACGATGACGATAAAAAATTGCACATGGTTTGTTACAGTCGTTGAGATGAACCCATCCTTCGTCCAACGTCACAAAATACTTCCATTTTGCACCCTTCTTACAACTTTCGATTCTTTGTCTTACGTTCAGCGATGTGACGAGGCAACAGCCTATGAACATTTGCTTTGTAGTGCTTCTTTAGATGCAGGTCCCTATGAATTATGCGTGTTATGATTGTTTTGGAACCTCCCGTTCGTTGTGCAAGATTTCTATGGGTGCTGGGATTTTCTTTCATAATGTTTTGTTTAAACTTACAGACAACAGCTGGAATGGCATCGCTTCGTGGACGAGGTTTGCGGCCCTCGGGTTTCTTCCTCACTTCACTAACAAACTTCAAACGTGACTCAGCAATCAGTCGACTAAAATCGGACTTGGAAGTTTTAAAATTTCGTTACTTCATTTCTATTTTTCTATTCTTCTGGAATAAGAATATTTCGCATCGGAAAGGGCTACAACGTATCCTTCCCACAAAAGCGGTACTCGTGGAGTCATTCGAACACATAACATTAATGTACATATGTTAACACTGACTACACTCGCTTAGCAACAAAAACAAACAGCAACAGGATTTCGAGTTCAATTCAAGTGCGCATAACAATACGCTGTTGAAAACGTTCTTATAAATTGGTCCAACCCTCCGTATATGACCAAAACTATCCGGACACCCTTCCGATTAATTGGATCCCGCAGGTGGTTGATGCGTCGTCGGACGCTATAACAGCGTTGGTGGGGGCTTGAGCGGTCATAATTCTGCGTTCAAGATAAAATGAGTAAGTCAGGTGATCTCAGTGACCTCAAACGTGGCGTGATAATCGAATTCCACCGTTGTAGGAAATAGGTTCGTGAAATTGTGGACATGCTGCACGTGCCGAAATCAACTGTGAGTGATGTAATTATAAAAGGAAGTCGTCGAGGCAGGAAAACGACAGCTGCACGAAGTGTGAGACCGAGAAAACTAATTGACTGTAGCCGTCGAACTCTGAAGACAGTAGGAAAGCAAAATCGCAATGCTTCGTTGGTAGCGATGACGACGGAGTTCCAACAGGCGTCGGGCGTTGTCGCTAGCAGCAGGACTGTTCGTCGAGAACTAAACTACTTGGGTTTCCACGGCCGTGCGGCCGCTCACAAGCCGAACAGCTCCGCCGTAAATGCGAAGCGTCGGTTCCAATGGTGCAGAGCTCACCGTCATTGGACTGTAGAGGAGTGGAAAAGCATTCTACGGAGTGATGAATCTCGCTTCACGATCTGGCAGTCCGATAGACGCATGTGGGTTTCGCGGATGCCCGGCGAACACTTCTTATCCGACTGCATTGTGCCAACTGTCAAGTTCGGTGGTGGTAGTATAATGGTGTGTGGGTGTTTTTCGTGGTTTGGCCTGGGTCCCTTAATTCCTGTGACGGACAACAAAACTTTGCAATGTATCAGGCCATTCTGACAACGCTATCCTTCCAACTCTGTGGCAACATTTTGGGGAAGCCTCGATCTCAACCCCATTGAACGTCTGGGGGACGAAATAAAACGCAGATTACGTACCCACCCACATCACACATCTTTCGTGGCCGGACTCACTTCAGCTGTCATGGCTGCCTGGAAATCAGTTCCCGCGATCACCTATCAAAACCTGATGGAAAGTCTTCCCAGGCTTGTACAGGCTGTCAGCGATGCAAAAGGGGGACCGACATCATATAAATACATGCCTCAGGAGCCTTCGCGTCCCGCCCACGACTGTACGGATACTTTTGACCGTGTAGTCTATCTTTGATAATACATTTTATGTTCGTTTTAACTTTTTATTATTTCAGAATTCCTTCATTGGTATTAATAATATATGTTTGGTTTATTTCAGAGTTTGTAGGTTATTGGCCTTGGGATTTGGATTTGTTTAAGAGTCTTCTTCCTTCAACCGTTCCTCTACATTCTTTTATTTCTTGTCAGACCAAATTTCAGAAGAAATACATTGCCTATTTGTTGAATTTCGCAGGATCCTTAAGTATGTGGATATTTATTAATGTTTGTTTTTATGATAATTAACTTCTCAAACTACAAAGTGATGACAATGGGATAATTCCAAAGTCTGAAATATTTCATTTTCTTGGCATAAATAATTACTAAAGCTTGGAAAAAATCTTTCTCGAATTCCGAGAATCCATGGGGGGTATGAAAACTCTCTTCTATTGGCTGAGATGCTTGTGACGTTTGAGGCGCCAAAACAAAAGAATCGTCCATATGCTTCCCTGCTGTTTCTCACTTCTTGCTGTGCTTTTTCAGATATAATCCTTTATTTTTTCATAATTTTAAGGAATTTATAATCTTTATCAACCCGTTTTGCAGGTTTTTAAGTTTACATCTATTATATTTTTATTTTATTTTGGGTTTATTATTTACGATTTATGGTTACAGTTTAAATTTTGTTTGCATATGTTTGAAATTTACGTTCTAATTTTCTAATTTCCTTGTTGTCATTTTGTTCAAATTAATTTTAATTTAAGTTGTTTACAAACTGCTACATATTTGTTCTATTTTAAGTTATTTCATTTTTAAAAAGTTTCCAAGTAAAAATAAAATGGACATAATTGAGTGCCGGGGTATTTGAAAGTTCCGATTTTTATTAATACCATTTGTCTTAAGTCCATATTTCTTTTTTATCTCTTTTCTACTTATTGTCATCATCTCCACAAAAATATATTCCATAAAATATATTTTTTAACAAATTTTCGGAAAGTATTCCTTCTTTTCTTCAAGCTTCTTAAAAATTGAAATAATTACAGATTTCCACATATCACATACACTCTCCTGGAAACCAACAGTCACTTACGAATTAATTCAGCAATATTACTTCCAACCATTCCTATATTTACTTTTAATTCACAACTTCAATTCTTCAAATTTTATCGAACTTTTGTTATCAACACACAATTTCAACATTTCTCCTGCTACATTTTCCAGTACTTTATCAACTTCCCATTTCCTCATTAGGATTAAGATTACTGCCCTAGTATTTTTTATAATTATACTCTCTTGAGACTTTTTCCACATATCATACTTTAACTTTTATGCAATGATCTAACTCACAGCAGTGCTCAGCCAGTTCTAACTTGTCCCCTTGTTTCTTCTTAATGCAATACACATGTTGTAAAACCCTCTCCCTAATCGTACGTTTGCTTTCTCCGACATAAAAATTTCCACGATTTAAACATTCTATTTTATAAATTATTCACATATCATATCTTTTCTCACTTTCTTTTAATTTGTAACACAAAATATTTTTCAATTTGTTTTTATATTCAAAAGCTACAGTAGTTCTATATCAAACTTTTTACAAATCCATTTTAATTCAACTGTTCTTATCTTTCTTCCTAATCTTGCCTAATTCTTTAATTTCGATGGTATCATATTCTTTTGAGGCCTTATCAATGAAAATTTCTCCATAACCATTTTTCATCAATAAGATTTTTATTTTATCTAACTCACTTTTGAATTCCTTATCTGAACTTGTGGCTCTATTAATTCTGCTAATAAAGTTATCCACTATTTTTTTTTTTTTTTTTTATATTACTACCATGACCTGACATAAAATTTTCAATATGGCCATTTTGTGATTCTTTTCTGTAATGTTTCAAAAACAAATTATTTTCTTTTATTAAATAAAGATCCAAGAAGTTCAATCTGTCATTAATCTCATTTTCCATTTTAAAATTGATATCTACTGTTCTCTCATTCATCTCCTTAAACAAATTACAAATTGGTGAACCGTACCATACTATTAGTATGAATTTTTATTTCATGAGAGCGAATTTGATATTATCCCTTTAATGCGGAAAAAAGAATATATAGAAATAATCCATGTATAATTTATGAGTAGTTCAATTTCAGAAGCTACATAGCTGCTATTAAGAATGTAGACCTAAATGCACTGTAGAATGGTGAACATATAATAAGTTACAAAATAACAGTTTCGAGGAGCCGATTCGCTCCTCGTCATCAGATTACAATAAGAAAAGAGTGAGGAAATTTAGAGATCATTGTATTCTTTCTAGCCATCAACTGGAAGACCATGGTATTATTGTTCTTCCTGGTCAATCAACAGTCAACTAAGGGTGACCGGATGTACGCAATGGCTCTCCAAACGAGGACGCTAGGTGTGATGTCCACG
Organism: Thereuonema tuberculata; assembly: GCA_023159025.1. Lineage (NCBI taxonomy): Eukaryota > Metazoa > Arthropoda > Chilopoda > Scutigeromorpha > Scutigeridae > Thereuonema > Thereuonema tuberculata. The sequence continues at coordinate 18,807,704 of JAFIDM010002131.1, read as the reverse complement.
AAGCGCTCGAAAGATGGGCGAGATGAGACGCGCTTGCCTGTTTTGGGCTGTCATCGCCTCCAAGTGAGGACCTAGATTCATCACTGAACACTATATGGCCCCAAGCAATTACAATCCCCCCTGCTCAAGCGCAACACCCACTCCAGGTGGTGATGCCGATGCTGGGGAATCAGTGATAGTCTTCGTATGGGATTCGCAATTTAGGCTTTGCCAGCCTTCTGGCAATGGTTCGTCGTGACACTAACAGGCTGCGGAAATTGCATAACTCTTCCTCGGATTTAGAGAAACTGTTGGGGTTCTGAGATCGATCTCACGATCCTGTCTGGTAGCGGTTACTCTTGGCCGATTATTGCCTTCCTGCCGGATTTGTATGCGATAAATCTGTCAACAATATCTTATTGTGAAATCACAGCTACCCAAACGAAGACGTTGTGGCGGGCGACAGAAGGATATGTTACAACCTACTCTCTCAAGCCTATGATACTCCTTCTGTTAAATTCACTTAGTTATTGATACGATTGTCAAGTAGGTATTTGATGACATTCTCGGCGTCTACAGTACGGCATCCTTCCACAAAAACATTCACAAAGGCCGAAGCAAGCAAGAAACGCGAATTATAAGCAATCCAATTGCGCCATGGCGCCGTCCTCTGCATTTATTGGCTACTATTTTTGTTTACAATTTGCACGCCTACCCGGTAGATATTTGTATATTAATTTCCGCAGTTCAACAATATTGTGAAGTGCGTATTTTTTTTGGTCTTAGAATACATTTATAGAGTTGAGAGTTTTACAATACGTTGCGTGTATTGGCATGCTAAAAGCGACTTTGTATGTGGTGTAACGATTTTATCCAAAAATAGATCGAATCTTGCATTTGTTGGCTTGTTACCACTGTCTCCAACCAATCCATTTCTTTTTCTGGTTGAACGGCTAAACCATCATAACCCCTTCCATTACAAATTCATGGCCATCCCTCCGGTCTACTGAATCTATTTCACTTCATTACAAAAAAAATAGTAAACTTTCAGATATTGAAATAATAACGATATTTTCTAATGAATTCACTTTCAAATTTTTGAAGGATATATTGAATTAAACTGCATGGAAGATGTAGTTACATCTGCTCTTTTCGTGATTCCTCGATGTTTGCAATTGAAAGGACTGAAGTTAGTTGGACGACTTCGAGTTGAGACCATTGATTTACTGGAGCAGCTCAAATTGCTGCAATTGACAGGTATTACAATATTTTAATTATGTTGTGACTTCAACGGGTTCTTTTGTTTTCTTCTAATTTCAGTGAAACCTCACTTTGAGACAAGTTTCTTTACGACATTGCCACCATCCCCTGATTTTTCAATAGCTGATTCTCACATACTACGTTTCTACAACATTACGCTATCTGCTATCCTTTCGAAGTCATGCTATTTACAAGCAGACTGTGTGTTTAAATTGTACTTTGTCATTAAAGACATATTAAATTATTTAATTATTATTTCTCGGAAAACTTTTGAAATATTATTTTTAAGCCATTAAATACTTTCACACACGCAGACACACACACACACACACACACACACACACACACATATATATATATATATATATATATTCAGAAACTGATGAACATATTGTATGATTCTCAACTTCCTCCATATGTACGCTAAGAAAGGTCTTTACGACTTAAGAAGATTGAATAATAATTATAGGAACTTCCATGTCATCTTATGTTACAATATTTGAATGCAATGTTTCCGTTTTTATAATGTGGGAGATGGATAATATGTATATAATTAGCGACCCATTTGGGAGTTATTGTGATAGCGATAGTCGGCAACTAATTGGAGACCAAAATCGGTAGCTATTACGTTTGTTCTGTCCGTCTGGGTTTGCCCCCACCCCCTCCCAACAACTCCCGAACAGCAGGTCGGATCGACAAACGAATTGCACCATCGTATTCAGAGGCCCAAACAATTTATGAATGGGATATTTTTAGAAACCAATGCCCCCACCCCATCCCCACTCATATTCGAGACATTTGGCATTGATGTCATTGTACCTACCTAACAACTCCCGAAAGGAAGATCGGATCCACAAATGAACTTCACCATCGTGTTCAGAGGCCCAAACAACATAAGAATAGGGTATTTTCAAAGTCCAACGCCATATTCCATATGACGAACTTTATACGGCGTCAGAAAAAAGAAAACACTTTAAGTTTAAGTTTAAAAGCACTGCACAATAGAAGCGTGCTGGGCCCACACCCTGTTGGGAAAATGTGTTAATAAGCAGAGCTACGCATTTTACGATACAAGACATTTAATATGTAAGTACAAAAACCAACATTCAATTCTGCAAACGCATAACAGCAATAAATAAGGATAAAGATAACCATCACTATGAATAATGGTAGGTGAAAGCATTAAGCTTTCTGATTATTATTAAACTCTGTATAATTACAATATTATTCTTCAACAATTGGTAGGAAATGACATTTAAAAAATCAAATTGTACTGTCTTGTATATACTGGGATTCCTGATTTTTAATATGTCTTATTTTTCTCATTCGTAGAACTCATAGTTGTTTATCTGCTTTTCGATACCTCGTTCTGGATCGATCAAGTGAAAGCGCGAAGAAATTCTGTCAATAAAGACCTCAAATGGTTTTTCAAGATAATTTCAAGATCTGAGACTGAAGCGTACGAAGAAGCTTTGAAAAGTCATTTGTCTGACCTTACCAATATTGATTTCTAATTTTCAGTTTTGAAATACATTGATAATGAAAATAAAATAAAAATTTCCCAAGTAAACTTGCAATTAATAAAAAATTGTACTATTTCTATTCGTGAAATATTTTTTTTCAAATGAAGTATTTGTTCTCTGTCTTGAAAATGGTTTTGTGTTTTTATTACGACATATTATGTACATTTTCTTGAATTTGATCATATTCAGTACCTGTGAATTACATTTGTGAATTACTTGTATCTGTTTTCTTCAATTTATTTCAATGCAAAACAAATGTAGACAAATCTAAAATTGACAGTTCCTGAAGGGTTTAATAAAATTATAAAGAGAAGCTGAACTTGTTTTCACTTTTAATTGTTTTTAAACTTTAGAAGAATAGCGTTTGGATCAATGCAAATACTAAAGAATGGGAAAAAAAAAACGAAATCAAAAGTTATCTAATTAAAAAGCTTAACGTGTGCACTAAATTTGTTGAACTAAAGTAATAATGACACACACAACTAAAATGCTTTAAAAAAATTCCAGTCCCGGTTTCGTCGTATTTAACATAATGTTCTCAACTAAGATTTAAGGCCAAACCTTGTGCATCAAAGATGAGATTGCAGAAATAATTTTTAAAGAAATTTTCCATTTTACACCAATAGAATTTTAACAATTATTAACCAATGTTGGGGTGCTCTAGTCATCATGGGGAAGTCTTCAAATGCTGATGGGAAGGTTCTGGTATCGTTATAGTTGACTAGGGAAACAGAATGGAAATCGGTTCCGTATGTAAATTGGAGGTGAATCATGATGTCATCATGGTGAGTGGAGCCGATTAGAGACGTCAGCGGTGAATTCGCTTGTTATGAACTCTAGGTTATCGGTTGGATCCGTCAAAAAATGGAAAGGTTATAAGCTTGAATCTGAAAAGAATAATAAAAAAAAGGGGGGCAGAAGGGTAGGTGTTACAAATGTGAAAGGAGAGTACTATATTTTTTTAAAACCATATTGAGTAATGGATTGCACAGATAAACACTCATTGTAGCAGTCCGAGTTCATGATGAGGACAGATTCCTTGCATTTCCGTATTGGATTCATGACCTCATGATTCACCTCCAATTTACCTACGGAACCGATTTCCATTCTATTTCCCTAGTCAACTATAACGATATCAGAACCTTCCCATCAGCATTTGAAGACTTCCCCAAGACGACTAGAACGCCCTACCATTGATTAAAAATTTTTAAAATTCGATTGGTGTAAAATGGAAAATTTCTTTAAAAATTATTTCTGTAATCTGATCTTTGTATAAAGACACATGGTTTGGCCTTAACCCTTAGGTACTTAATCCTTCCGTCGTGTTAAATACGATGAAACAGGTACTGGAATTTTTTTAAATATGTTTTTAAAATATTTTTAATCATTTTAGTTGTGTGTGTCTCATTATTACTTCAGTTCATCAAAAGTTATCTAATAAAAGAGTAAAATTAGACCCTTATTTATCTATTACATTAGTATATATTCTATAGCAAGAAATTTCTTACATTTGGAAGTATTCTTGAGCTCTGGATGCTTTAAGACTACAACAGAAAGAAACCAAGTCGACAAAAATATATGACATCAACCCAGGCTAACATATATTTAAAAAATCAAAAATAAGAACAAATTCAGCACCTGAATGAAATTGCCTGAATAAAAAGAAATTTAGATTATTTCTCTTGTTAAATCACTTTTATGAACCTTTAGTTCTTGCTTTTTAATGCCTTTTTTTTTAATGACTCCTACGAGTCATAGGAAAAGGCTCTTGGTTGTAAAAACAACACAATTAATTTTGTTGCCTTTCTTGTTTTTGGGGGTCACTGCCAGGTGTGACGTTGACTTCTTATATGATCTTGTCTTTCTGGTTTTTTCATCGGGGAAGGCGGGATTGGGTTGATGAGTCCCTTAAAGGGAGAAACGGCCGTTCCCAATTCCTTCCCACAATTGAAACAGAAAAGCAATTTTATTCAGATGCTGAATTTGTTCTTGTTTTGATTTTTAAAGCATTTTTCTTAGATCGTTAAACTTCTTTTTTAGTTAAAATATATTTGTTTATAAATACATACTTAAATCCATACTATACTTTAATCCATACCATTGAATTTTGAATACAATAAAAAAAGAAAAAGAAGTGACAAAGATTATTTCTGTTTGCCTTAGCACGATTTTTTGATAAACTATCACACTGAATATCAAAGATAACAAATTATTCATCGAATTTCTCATATGTGGCACAAAAAAAGTAAATTTTTCTATCATAAAAATTTTTCTGACCATTGACATCGTTTCCAATATCAGCTGGAACTGCTGTTTCTGTATATATTACTCTGTATATCTCACAGAGTTATCAGTTTATAAAAGACACTTGCGAAAGAAGTGGTGATTAGACACCCTCCCCCCATTGAAAATCTGAAAATCTAGGATCTTCAACGTAGTTTCTTTGTTTGAAGGTTGATTATTGCGACTGTAACCCTCCTCCTTCTAAACCCTCTACACACACACATCCGAGAAATGACACAACATTTTTTATTTGGCCGAAGGATTACAAAGAATTATTTACTAGTTCCGGGATTCAAAACATAGATTTCGATATGTCAGCCTCATGGGAGACCGTCACTTTGACTATAAGGCTATACCGGATCGGTAAATCTACAAAATAACGTAAAATTATTATACACAGGCGTCTGAAATCTAAGGACGGCCACTAGTTCTTATAATTATAGAAACAAAAGCAAACGAAAGAGTTTGGGTGACAATTTGCATGCATGTGGACGATCAGTAGAAAAATGACGCGGACACAAATTTATGAGGTCATGTGGTAGTACTGAAATATGCTCATAGAGGTCACAAGGGAGTACTGAAACGGTTAAATGGCGAAGTGGCCCGGTAGGTGAATTGTGTTTGAAGCTACTGTTTCATGTAAAAGAAAGAAGTGACGTACCTGAGGTTTTCGGTATGTCACAAAAACATGATCTAGATGATTTCACACGGAAAGAATTATAGAACAGCTGAAAGAAGGCCATACAGTAAGTTATGTTGCCAGGAATTTCGAAATCGCCCATAGTGTTGTATCCGGCCTTTGGGCAGTGTTTCAGAGCAATCGAATGTATTCCAGACGCATGCGAGGAGGTCATCCTCGCTTTACAATGACGCATGAAGATAGATTTTTAGCTGTAACAGCAAAACATGATCACCACATTACGCTGGTCTGCTTGCGAGTCTTCTCCATTCTATCACAGGAATACGGATATCACGATGAACTATCACGAGACCCAGCGATTTATGAAACAATCACATACTTACTAGATGTCAGTTGCATTTGTAATTACGTGCATTAATAAAGAAATAAAATTGACGGATTATTCTTGCTTCCTAAGAGCACTTGAATTCCAGTTAGAAACCATTTATGTCTAAATAAAATTTTAAATTTTAAACATATATATATTGATAATTGGCTGTTCCGGCGTGGTCTTATGCGAAAGGCTGAGGCCTCGCTTGAGAATGATACATCGGAACCTGGGTTCGAATCCCGGCGTTGGCATTGATGTTTAAAAAATATTCTTTCCTGGGTTTGGCTGCTTTCTTCATCTTTCTGTTCAAGTCTGAAATCATTCTTTAATGATTTCCTGAGGAAGGCAAAGGAAAACAACCTCAGTATCTTTCCCTTGAAATTCTGAGGACTCTTCTACGGGTTCGCCATGTTGGGAATACAAACCTATACAACACGGACCTACGGACACGAAGACCGTACTTAGGTGCGAACCGTAATACAACAAAAAATATTGATATTAATTAAATAGACTTAGATACATTGATAATTATTATATATAAATTTGAAGTAGCTGTGATATAGTTCGTTCATTTTTAAAAACAAAATGTTGAAATCATGTAAATATTAGTGGAGACTAATCAATAAAATGCTTCAAGTTACTGAAATACGGGAAATTATTAGGTGAAGTATCCAAATACAGCATTACTTCCCAAATTTTATATCTTGATATTTGTAGCTAACTTGTACATTTCTAATTTTGCAACCACTAAACATTTTTTTTTGAACATCATCCGTTTATATTTATCATTATTAAAGTTTCTCATTACCATTATCTAAGATTAAAAATTAATTAATAATATCCAAGATATAATCATGGACATATATTAAATATGTATTGCAGTTTTCAGAGTGATATTATTACTACAGTTGCTACGTGAAGATTTACAAAAAACAATATTTTATAGAATGATACTTTATAGAAAGAAAAAAGGGCATTTTTACCTATGAAAAATAGATCGAAACCAAAAAAATCAGTTAGCACAGTGTCATTGTTCAAATTTGTAATTTACAATAAAAAAAATTACAGTAGAGTGTTATTAGTTGAGCTACAAAAGGTTGAGCTTAGAAAACTTGAGAAAAAAATTAAAGTTTAAAACTGATATACGTATATAATCAAAATTTAATGAGATTTAAACAGAAGGGTTAAACTCTTAAATATAAAATGTGATGTAGATCAGTGGATTGTTGTTTGAATTACTAAAGGGCATCGTATTTTGACGCTAAGTATTCCTTAATATTTCTTAGGATGAGTACTCATTTAAAGGTATCAGGCTGCAATGTTACCTCTAACGAAGGGAGTGGCTTGACGACTGGCAGAATATCGTGTTTTTGGTTGAATCGCGCTTCTGTTTTAGGCCATGCAGGATGACAGCAGGATAGGCGTCGGGAAGAGTGTATTCCCACCACCACACCAACACGACACATTATGGCTTAGCGCGCTATCGAAGGCAGATCACATCTCGTAAGAATCCGTAGTACGTGTAGGTAGTCCCCGGGACCTTATTTCAGCTGGACAATCCCAATCCGTATGTTGCAGCGACAGCAAGTGCCTCCTTCTCTGATAACAATGCTCCACATCTGCCGTGATGTAGATTGTCAGATATGTCACTCATAGAAAATCTCTGGGACATCTTTACCAACAGATGCAGCTGTATGACCGTCCCACAATAGCTCTTGATGAACTCGGGGTAATGTATCATGGATGGCTATTCCAGAACACCATTCAAATTTTATTTGATTCGATGTCTCAACGAGTACAGCAGGTAAGACATGCCCTAGATGCTTACACCAATTATTAGTAACATCTACTCACCGGATACATGTGACATCGAGCTGCTATTTAGTAAACCCAAATGAACATATCCTGTAAATCTCAAAGTCGCAGCTTTTCAGGTGTTTTGTTTTTTATGAACAGTAGTGTTTGCTTTTAGTTCCTGAAGTCATACTTTTTTAATTAAATAAATTAAAATATATTATATATATTAAAATATATTATATTTCCAGTTTTAATTGACATGTAGGCCCAAAAGAAACTATGAAGACTTTTCGTCTACATTCGAAACATGCCCATTTCTCTTTCTAATATTTGAAATCATCGACTTCAAACACCTTATCGACAAGAAGGTAAACAACAATTATTTCTAAAGAAAAAAGGGAAAAAAAAGTTTTAAAACCCATTGAAATCTAGAATACTATAAACAAGAAATAAAGTATAGTACTTATTTGATATTTCAATATACAGAATGGTAAAAATTCAATACACTATAGTAATCAAGAAGATTCTGTCTTAAATTTCGTTATAATGCAAAACAATGGCCACCAGATATTTAGAAAAGATGACACCTATCCCTATACTCTCGAATTCCGATTTTATACTGTAATATTCATGTAACCTTCAACAGGAGTAACAGATGCGAAAAGAGTAAGTTTTTTAATATATTTTTTTTTTTTAAATTTCCTATTACAATTTCAATTCTTTAAATTCTTTAAACAACGTTCACAACTTATTAATGTAGGAAGTCAATATGTGAAAATATGTTTCACAGTTCTGAGGACGTGAATTTTTTTCCCAGTGAAATTATTCATTTAATCTTTAGATTTAGTTTTTCAGTCAAAGAAAACCGCGAACCGTTAGGTGCCGAGTAATTTCATTGCGGTATGTTTTCTTTCTCTTAGGTCGTCGCATCAATGAATAATTTTCGTGTTACGGTAATTTAACAGAAAAACGGTCTCAATAAACTTTTTTGGTTCAAGTGTTTTCTTTAAATCCACAATAAAAATCGGCTTAATACCGTTTTTATGTCTTCGATCGTTTTTATCTCTCCCTTTACCTGTATACAAAGTGTAAGGGGAGAGCTTTTAATAAGATTCAGTCCGTTAGTCAAACAGTCATAAGTCATACCTTATTGGAAAGCTTATAACTTGTAGAGGTGAGGAAAAATATGAATTTGGGGTCAGGAGATACTGGCTTTCTTTTGGAAGTTGCCCAATAGAAAACATTTTGTCAACTCTACAGCACAAAATTCAAGTCATACATTGAGTGATAACTTACAGAAACTCTTATGACAACTAGAAGTAAGGAAAAAGGGTATCGTATACGAATTCCGGTTTCCTGTAACGTCTTGTCTTACATAAACTGATCCAAAACGAAAAAGGTACGGTATCGCTATTCATTCCTGTACAATATAAAACCGGTATTTTGTCTTTTTTTAATGTAACAAGCCTCTTTTAATCAAAATGTATCAATACCACAGCCAAAATTAAGGCTATAGCAAAATTCTTTCCTTTAAAACCTCTATCTAAAAACCCTCTCAGGTTCTCTGTTGGAAATATCATTTGTTTCTAGATTGAAATTATTCGAAAGTCCAAAAGTTTGAATATAAAAGTTCCTTGAATTATATATTTTCCTTTGACAATTTCAATTACATTTCTTTTCGAATTACGGTCAATTAGAAATTTTCAATTGATTCATATTCAAAATCACTTTAATAATTAAATAATGGCACATTCGATACGCACACGATCATTGTTTATAAGTATTATGACTACAATATGTTCCAGCGTTTTTACTGAATACATCACTGTTTTAAGTGAATTGTTAGAAATCATTTTCGAACTTCCAATTCACCTAGTTCTATAAAGATAATGAATATTCTCCCAGTTTGATCAGAAATTAATATACAGTTTCTCTGATAAAAATTTACACAAGAATGCAGTAGTATATGAATTACCAAGGATATTTTTTCCAAGGATCTTTAGTAAATCAAAGATGGATTCATGGAAAAATCTTCCACTATCTATACTGTTTGAGATTTTCCTTTGTCTAGACATGAAAAGTAGGAGAAACACTTCCTTAACCTGCAAAGCATGGGCTGACGCTTTTAAACATCCTCAATTTTGGAAGTTTCTTAGTTTAGAATTTTCCGATAGAGAATGTCCCTACGTGTGCTGCCAGGAGGAGATGATTTACACCGTGGTCAGTCATTGCTATCAGACACTGAAACATTTAATAGTCACTTGGGATCAGTTTGAACTGATACTAGGAGAGGAACGTTTTGTCGTTATGCTAACAGACTTCTTTAACAGGTAAGGAAAATAAGTAGATATAGAGATTTAGAACAATGTTTTAGGGAAGGAAAATTAATATCGTTTAAGGAGGATAAAATATTTCATAGATTCTTTTCTGATTAAAATGGTTTCATTTTGAGCTTTAAATTCAATGCTTGGAAGTATTTACTTTATCATGAGTCTCATTTATCTAAAATAAAATTGTCTTTAATATGATAATTTTATCTAAAGTATGGCAGTCTCTACAGTTTAGGTTGGTTTTTGTGAAGAATTTTGGGAAAGCTTAGATGTTTGCTATTTTTATCTGTGAATAATTGTGAGGATTATGTTTAATGGTGGTGGGAAAGCAAACACAATTACGACTGAAATTTTTTGTTGTTTTTTGTTGAAATTTAAAAATCTACAGCTGTATTTTGTGTTATTGGTAATCCGGAGCTTGATAAATCTATTCTTTTCTCAGCATTCCTGATATAATTGTAAATTGGAATTTATTTTTAAGAACATTATTTTGACTTTGTAAGCAACCGCTTAATGTGTAACTTCTTGGGAGCCAGACAGCTCAACATAATTCAATATCATTTAAATATAAGAAGTAAATTAAGTGTTTAATATCTTCAATGTGTATTATTATATTTCAAACTACACTAAACAAATATAACACAGAATATCCTCTTTCTGTTGTAAAAGAAAATAAAGACTTGTATTTTATTGAACTTTTGGGGTTGATCTTTCGGGCCCATCAGGTTTAACCTCCAATGCGAGGAGAAGAACTTCCACCATTATTAGCTGCACCAGCTACGTGTTTTTTACTCAGCACCGGTATTTCATGAGTATTTTCTTTTATCCCATGGTCGTATAGAGTTTTGAGAATTAACATGATGTGAGCAGAGTACCAGAGCGCGGTTAGCTCTCTATACCTCCATCTATAATGTAGATCGAAATTTTGTTTGTTGGATCATGGATTCATTTTAATTTTAATTATGTCAACTGTGACAATTTCATTTCAAGAAATTTACTGTTAAATTCGAAAATAAGCAAAAAACTGTTATCCAGAAGAAAACTGTTTTCTTTTTGAAACTGTTATATTAAATTAGCAAATTTAAAGTACGAAAATTACCGAAATTTTGATTATTTAAGAATTCCTAAACCTTTATTGTTGATTGATCAATAATTATTTTAGCTTTTTAAATAGTTTTAAAACATGATTTTAATATGAAATGGTGATCAAATTAAAGTTTATTGTTATTTACACACTACATTTCTTGAATTATTTATTTCTGAAGCTAACAATATAACTTTAAAAAAAATTCTTTCTTTCGACAGCTTGATAAGAAACTGTAATTTGCTTCAACTGAAGACACTTTCTCTAGAGGGATATATTATTACATTTCCGACGGATTTTATAACTTCTGAGAAAGTGAATAGTCTTGTCATTTCACTAGCAAGGTTCCTTCGTAGTCAGAAAAGTTTGGAAGAATTTGCTATTCTGTGGGAACTTGATGTAATTCATCAAGCACTTCTAGTTGATGCAGTCACCTGTTGTTCAGCAAAAAACCTCAAATTACTGGAAGTACAAACAGGAAGCATTTTTTTCCCAAATAATTCGTAAGTATCATGTTTGACATATCTCAAAATCAATTGAAATATATGCAGTAGGTCTGCTTCAGATATTTTTGAAAAGAAAACCATATTTTGTGGGATCCGACTTTTTTCTCTGTATTGCAGTTAACTATTAAGAGTTCCATCAACTCCCAACGATGCTAGAGAGAAGGAAGGTTACGTTGCCTGGCTCGTGTTATCTTAATCTGATCAAGCAAGTTGGGGAGTGGATGGGAAGACATGTTATTCGTGAGCCAAGATTGGCTTTTAAAGCTCGCCGATTTACTCCTGCCGGCTCTCAAGCGTGGAATAACATTTCTTAAAAACAATATTGAACACATTTTCGTTAGTATCCATGCCAGAGTGTAGGCTTTCATTACAAGATGAGATGAAAGTTCATTGTCATACATCGAATGCTTTGCACTGTATATTCTGTTTATCATTCTTTACCTTCACCTACACGACCTTCCTCGCCAATTTTTACTGTCTACCTGCAGTGTATTATGTTTCGGCAGTCTATATCTACTGTTCATTTCATTATTTATTTCAAACGTAATAATAAATTAGGTTTACATTGCTTAATCTACTTTATCTTGGGGGAGGAAAACAGTTTTGCACTTACCTATTTAATAAATTTTGAATTCATCTTAATTTGACATCTATCTATCTATCTATCAGCCTTTAACAGCCCACTGCTGGACAAAGGCCTCCCTCAGACAGCTCACTGTCTCAGGGGATGAAAGTCTAATCTCCCACGCTGACTTTCAACTGCGGGTTGGGAGATGCATTTTAACCCTAACTGCCAGGGTAAAGAAATGGAAACGGACAGAAGGAGAAACAGAAGAAGAAAGAAACATCCATGCCAAAACCGGGATTCGAACCCGGGAACTGGCACACTGGCCGCAACGGCAGACCTGCCGCCTAGACCGCACGGCCACGCCAGCACCCGTTTAACTATGTATTTGTAAAATATTACTTCTCATTTAACCCTTCCTTAATTAAAAGTTTCCAGTGATGATTGAATTTGTATTTTTCGAGTGTCTATTTTACATTCCATCGGTTACTATAAAATTTGTAACAAAGTTACAGAACCAAATTTCTCAATAAAGGCTATAAAAATTATTACATATCTAATAATATGTAATAATATCAAATTTAATGATGGTGTATAATAAGTTGATTATGTACTGATCTTTTGATATCAGATCTGTATTTTAAATAATATATTTACAGTCCCTACGCTGAATAATGATCCTCCCAGAATGCAATGTAGCTTATAGATTGAGCTTTCCTGGCCGACCGCTAACATTGAAAGAGAAGAGGTCGCTTCTCTTCTCTTTCAATGTTATCGGTCGGCCAGGAAAGCTCAATCTAAAAGCTACGTTGCATTCTGGAGGATCTTTATTCAGCGTAGGGACTGTTACAGTAGATGATGACCTATAGAAGGGTCAACTTGAAATTTATTAAGTATGATAGATATAGGAAAAATTTAGATTCAAAGTAAGAAAAGATTCGAAGGCCGAACTGTTTGTAAGGTACATTAATTTATATATATACAATACATTAATTAATAATTTCTCTATAGAGTTTTGCTAAATAAAGTGTGCTTAATATTTTTCTTTGAAAATAAAATTATAGTCGAATAACATTAATTAATAACAATACAAATAAAAACTGCTAAAACTTAATGTATTTATTTTACTGTTAAAGTAAATAAATTAATATAATGAAAATATTGCTTTTCTTGTATAGTATTAGCAAAGATCCGTTAGTACTGAATCAATAAGACACATCTAATATTCTATTCTGAGCAACAAACTTTTAGGAATCAAATCTAGCAGAAACCTTTCATTATTCAAACTCATTTTCGGATTCGTATTTGACCTCTGCTGAACTCAACCATTAAAGAAAGAAAAGATAGAATCTAGCATTCAAAAAGATTTAATTAAAAAGATGGTATTCGACACTAGATCGTTGAATTTATTTTAAAACTTTAAAAACTAGATTATTGTTAAATTTCATTAAATGTGAGTCTAAAGTTTTGTTGTTTTCTTTATTTTTTTCTTAGTTATCCAACCGTCTTCCAAATGTCATTACAGCAATTTTTCAACTTGGAAAGGTTATATTTGTCATACGAAAACTTAGGAGCAAACACTTTGGATAGTGTTAGCAATCATTGTAAGAACCTAAATTATCTTAGATTAGAAGTTACTGGATCGTATTTGAAGCATGTGAAAGGAAAACCTCATTTGATATCTTCTGAGAAATGGAAAGAAGTTAAAGAGAAGTTGCCTGATTTGGTTGTATCCTTCGTTTTGAACATTCCATCTTCTGGTACTTTCATTCCATCTTCTGGTACTTTCTTTAATTATCCTAAATTATTGTTATGTTTTATTACTGACTGATCGTGTAAAGTGTGAAAAGTCGTTCTATTCTACATAAAGAAACAAACATCTTATTTTATAAAGAAAAAGAAAAACAGCACCTGAATAAGAAATTAAGAAGAGATTGTCTTTCTGATTTTAGATTATGGGGAGGAGTTGGGAACGGCCGTTTCGTCCTTCAACGGACTCATCAGCCCAACCCAGCCTCAATCCTAACCAAATCAGAAAGGCAAGCTCTTCTTGGTGAAAACCACTGTCAGCCTGGCAGTGGTCCCACTCACAATAAAGAACAAGAAAACAAATTGCTGCGTCGTCCGACGCCAGCAACACCTTTTCCTACAAACTGAGTAGTCAAAAAGGATTTAATAATAGAATAGAAGATTTAAAACAAGACATTATAATATTAAAAATAAGCTTAACGTGCTGTGAAATAAGTTATAAAGAAAAAGAAAAACAGCACCTGAATAAGAAATGAGGCTGGGTTGGGCTGATAAGTCCGTTGAAGGACGAAACGGCCGTTCCCAACTCCTCCCCATAATCTAAAATCAGAAAGGCAGTCGTCTCTTAATTTCTTATTCAGGTGCTGTTTTCTTTTTCTTTGTAACTTATTTCACAGCACGTTAAGCTTGTTTTTCATCTTATTTTATTTCTTATTTACACGTGAATCATGCTTAACGACTCCACAAATTTCCGTGGAATTCGCTACAAATAGATAACCACTCTTTCTTCTCATGCAATTATATTACAGTAAAACCTCGTTAAGTCGTCACTCAAGGGACCGAACATTTTTGACGACTTAAGCTGAGTGACGACTTAAGCGGAGTGGGCATTTTTGAAAAAAAAAAAAGAAACCCACTGAAATACAATATTTTTATGAATTACTGTAGGATTCGGTGAGAAAAATTCGGTGTGATTTTCAGAAATCAATACATGCAAATGAATGAGTGGAAAATAAAAAATAAAAAAAACACATTTTATACTTACCACATTTTCTTTTCTTTTACTGGCATTAAAATAATCCAACAGTGTTGATTGATGAAGGTGCTGATTACAGGTAACAATTCGGAACACTTTGTAATGAATTGGAATTCCAACTTTTGTGCACATAATTAATCGTATCTAAAGCCGAAACTTCTATCTTTTCATTCCTATCCAAGGCTTTTATCATGTGCTTTCCAAGCATTTTTTTGTACTTTCGTTTGAAGTCAAGAATTATCCCTTGATCTAAAGGCTGAAGAAATGCAGTTATATTTGGTGGAAGAAAAACAATTTCGATCGCTTTTAAATTTTCGGGGCTTACTCGCTATGAAATAAAATCACATTCAGTAGCGGTCAAGAAAAACGTCTACTCTTCACAAGAGTCGCCGCGAGAAGAAAAATTTCCCAAGTGAATTTCCCACGTGAAAATTCCCCGTAAAGGCTAGGCTTTCTTAAAGTGAAAGGGCGGGGCTGAAAAGATAGCAGGCAAAATTGAGAATAAAGATGCTTTCCGCCATTTATGAGGGTGACTAGTTTTCCGGAGTACATTTAAATTTGGTGACGAGTAAAAGAGGGTCATTTTACATTATTGTCTATGAGACCTTGTCGGGACCAAAGAAAAACGACGACTTAAGCGGAGTGACGACTTATAGGGGTGACGACTTAACGAGGTTTTACTGTATGTTGTTAAATATATTACAATTTAAGTAGCGCGTAATCTATTTATTAACTTCAATAGTGATATAGTCACAAGGAAAGTAATATATATATATATTACTTTTATATATTTATTTTACTTTCCTGTAAACTTTTTATTATTTCAGAATTCTCTTATTGGTATTAATGAGGTACTTTTGGTTTCTTGCTGCGTTTTTAGGTTATTGGCCTTGGAAATTCGATTTATTCCGGAGACTGATTCCTTCAATCGTTCCTCTGTGTTCGTTTATTTCCAGGAAGACCAAATTGCAGAAAGAATGCATTGACTATTTACAGGCTTTCGCAGAATCCATAAGTATGTTTATTATGGTTTGATTTTATGTTAATTAACTTCTCAAATTTCAAGATGGCTACAATTAAAGAGGAGGTGTTCAGAGTCCTTTAGCAAAAAATATTGTGAACGAAATTCATGCAAACTTGGTGTAAAAATTCTCTGGAATGTGATATTTGATTAAAAAAAAGAAAACAAAAAAAAAGGAGAAAATTCGGCACCTGGGGAAATTTCAAGCTAGAAGCGTTTTATTTTGGATTATTATTGAAAGAGTAAGAACTACAGTAAATTGTGGTGATTTTCGCTGGTGTCTATGGTTCGTAAAAGAAGTAAATTAGGCAAGCTGAATCTGTGTTCTCTTTATTCTGCAGTGTTCTGTGCTGTTCTGTTTAATCTTGGAGAGCAAGGGCTTTTATAGAGTATTTACAATGATCAGTCATTGGCTGAGGGCTTTAACAGTTCATTGGGTGATTTAAGATAACATTTGATTCGTAACTGAAATTAACTGAAGATTTAAATTACAGGGAATTATGGGAACCCTCAGCCGTTTAAATTAAAAAGTAAGCAACAGAAAGATCGTTAACGGTTATAATTTAAAATTTATAACTGATTAGATTCTAATTGATTGGAAAAGTAAAATACATATAAAGTAAATAGGATAGAATAAGCAAAATTAATATAAATATAGTTATAAAACTCATCACAATATGAGACACCACATAAGTCTATTTATCGTTTTACTTTAGTTTGTTTTACTTTAGTGTCTTCAATATGTAACATATTCTTCCTTCAGATGTGCTATGAACTACATTATTTGAAAGGCGTTTTCCACTGCAGAATGCAACAGATCTGCTAAATTCTTTTATTGAATTTCGATAACAACATTTTCATTTAAATTGCTAAAAATTCCTTCTCTTTAATTATGCCACCTTTTAATACTTGTTTCCTGAAAAGAAACTGTAGAGACTACTTGAATTTTACATGCACTGCTCATTTCACAAATAAACTGGTAAAGCTCATGCATCTGCTTAAGCAGTATTTATTTCATTAAACTGAAACTATACGAAATGATAGGACCGGTTTCTATCCCAAGAGAGACCTTTCTCAAGCTATGAAGTTACAAAATCAAATTACTAGAATTTATAAGGACAGTAAACATTATTATTCAATGACAATTCAGCAAGGTGTGCTTGGTGTGACTTCAACCTATCTGCGGATCTTCATCCCCTGTCACGCTGCGGTGGTGAAGAAATGAATTATCTTCTGCTCTGAACGCCCTCTGACGACCAGTTGCTGAGTTGTATTCAACCCTGTGCGACCGCTTCCAATGGAGAAAGGGCTAAACGTACTTCTCCGTCTTCCGTTATGTTTCCGTAACGTAATTGCTTACGTGACACAGTTACGTATTTAGGGTAACCAGAATTGAGTCTCGTAAGATGTTACGGAGATCTTCAAATCGAAGAAGATAGTCATTCTTTTTATTTAACATATGTTGATCGATTTGAAGATCTCCTTTACGTCTTACGAGACTCAATTCTGGTGACCTTAAATACATAACTACGTCACTTAAGCAATTACGCTATGGAAACATAACGGAAGAAGGAGAAGTGCGTTTAGCCCTCAAAACATCCGTTAGGTCCGCTCCGGAACACTGCGAAAAAACTAAAAATACACCTTAAAACATGATTGGTGACAGGATGATAAAACTAACTAAATAAAAACGATCTTTTTTGTACATTTAAAAAACTTTAAACTATCTTAACGGACAGCAAAAGAAAGTTCGTTGATAAGCAGAGGAAGTTAGCGGCAACCTAATACGTCCATTATGTTCAATGTAGAATGCAGGAAGATGTACTTAGAGCGGTTGTTCGCAGTGCTGAAGGTAGGAATTTCAACCCCATCCATTCTCAAATAAAGAAAATTAAGAAGAAAGTTCTTGAAAGCAGAAGTTCAGTAATGCTTTGCATCGGAGGAAATACCAGTTAATACACGCAATTAGGAAACAATCCATGGTAATTGGTGATCTACTTGATAAAGAGCAGGTTCTAAAGGTTTTAGTATTTGCAGCGGAAGCATACTGGAAAAGGTTTCAAACAATTTCTGCCGTTCACATCAAGAAACTGGTGAATTTGAGCGTAGAAAGTGACCCCCTCGCCCGGTGCATGGTGGAAGGGTCCGAAATTTGAGTTGTTTGGATTATCGTCCTGCCAGCGTTGCAGTTAATAGGAAGAGGTCTCAATTTTAATCTTCCAGCTAAGCCTAATCCGGCTTCCATTATCGCCAAGGTAGAGACAGCAATAGACTCAATAAAGGATCCGATTGAACCCACAATGTTGAAGGCCAAGGTGGGCATCGTGGTAATGTTAAAAAAAACCACATCGAGCATGGTGGTGTGCCCTTTGGAAATTATGAAGCTTCAATAACTGAGATTAAATAAGAATATTATGTTGGTTAATTCAGACAAGGGTAACAAACCCGGTGATACTAACCTATGATATTTACAATAGAATGGTGGATATGTTTGTAAGTGAAACTGAATGGATGGAGTTTTTCACTTGTTCAGAAAAGACGGCTTTGAATTACAACCGAAAAATCATTCGTAAGCTGTTCAGTGACGGAGTGATTGACAATTCAACCGCTAATAAGATGAAGGTTGATTTATTAAAAGATTCACAAAACCCCTGACAGTAATGGATTGTACCCGATCCGGCCGATTATCAACTGTAAGGGTACCGCAGTTGAATTATTATCCAGATCGATATATTGATATAATAAAATGTCAAAGTTGAACGAAAGAAACAATTATGTGGTTAAGAATGCAGCTGAGCTGGTGAAGGAAATTAAGAGACATAAAAATGCAAAAGGAATAGCATTCATTTTTTCGCTCGACGTTGAAGCTTCTATACAATTAGTGGTTCTTGATATATTTTCAAAAATACATCATAATATTGCTTTTGACATTGAGGAAGAAGATAATAATTGTATTCCGTTTTTGGACGTTTTGGTATCGAGAGGTGACAGTGTATCCAGGTATACAGGAAGCCTACTTTTTCTGGGATCACACACAACTTCCATTCGTATAGGCCATTATCATTTAAAGTCAACTTGGTGTCTTATGTTAATTTGCAGAGCTTTTAGGTGGTCTAGTACAGAAGAGGCTTTCGGCAGTGAAGTGAATGAGATCCGCGGTATCTTGTTGAATAGTGACTACCCAGTGCAATTTACCAACAGGCATATAAAAAGGGTCACATGTAAATATTATAATGATTTAGTGGAACCTTCAAATCTATCATCCATGAAGTATATATCCGTACCATATCACCATACGGTTTTCCCGGCATTAAGCAAAATATGCAAGCCTCACGGGATCATGTTTACATCACCTGCCAAAAGGACAGAACAGAAAGTCATACGGATTCGTGTGAGAGACGATGAAACGCCCATGAAAGGTGCGGTTTAAAAGAAGTTTAAAAGCTTTTTAAATGTTAAACAAAATTCGTTTTTATTTAGTTAGTTTTATCATCCTGTCATCAGTCATGTTTTAAAGTGTATTTTTAGTTTTTTTTCGCAGTGTTCCGGAGAGGACCTCACGAATGCCTTATCCAGTGGAAGCGGTCAGCACAGGGTTGAATACAATTCTGCAACTGGTCGTCAGAGGGCGTTCGGAGCAGAAGATAATTCATGTCTTCACCACCGCAGCGTTACAGGGGATGAAGATCCACAGATACGTTGACGTCAAACCAAGCCCATCTTGCTGAATTGTCATTAGATAATAATGTTGACTGTCCTTATAAATTCTAGTCATTTTATTGTGCAACTTCATAGCTTGAGGATTATCCCTATTTTGACAGAAACCGGTTCTATCATTTTGTATAGATTCATTTTAATGAATTAAATATTGTTTGCCGTGCTGGCGTGGCCGTGTGGTCTCGGCGGCGGCCAGCCGCAGCCGTGGCGATCAATGCGCCAGTACCTGGGTTCGAATCCCGGCAGTGGCATGGCTGTTTCACTTTCCTTTCATGTGTTTGTCTGCTTCTTCTCTGTCCCTTCTCTCTTCTCTTCCCATTATCCCAGTCACCTGGTCAGTCGGGGTGATTACGACCAGTGTTCCCGCCGTTCTTAGGGGGAACGCCTTGCGTCCCGCCGTGGACTGACATACAAGGCCAAAATAAAAAAAAAAAAATAAATATGTTTTAAGCAGATGCATGAGCTCTACCAGTTTATTTGGAAACTGTAGAGAATTAAGATTTATTTTTCAAAACTTCTCACCATTTTTTATTGTTTCAGAAATTAAAATTCAGATATAAAGTTAATGGTATATTAAGCAATATAATATACAATATGGCCGGGAAGTTCCCATACCCCTATCATATAGTAAATTAAATGTAAATATTTAGCATTGAATGCTATTTCAGTTGCTGATATTAGAATGCAGGTGTTCGTGCTGTAATTGTTGTCATTTGGGACGAAAGAGAACCCTCATTACACATTGGAGTGGGAGGGAATCCACCTCACGTAATGATACGGACTGCGATGACATCACGTCATTTGTTTTGATCATAATTTTTTGGTAGCCATGTTAATGGCGAAACATATTTTCACATGTAACAGATGTGGTTAATCCTACAGTTTGAAGACGCGGGATTCATGGAACTCGTACAGCTACAGCAGGACGGGGCACCTCCTCACTTCGCTTTTACTGTGCGCGGGTTTCATCATGAACATTTTCCAGGACGCTGGATTGGTAGCGGTACTCCAGCATCGCCAGTTCCATTGAAATGGCCACCACGAAGTCCTAACCTCACGACGCCTGACAAGTCATTGAGGGGAATCATCAAGACCTACGTGTCTGAACGTCGTTTTGCTACAAATGAAGAATTGCGCAATGCAGTTGAGGACGCATTTCGAACCATCACATCGGACTTGCTTCAAAAACTGTCAAGCAGGACGTGGCGTATGAACTTTTGTGTACAGCATGATGGCGAACACAGGCGCATTCGACACTTGATGTGTAAATATTTTCTTAAAATATGACTGCCGATGAAGGGGTATGGGAACTTCCCGCCCACACTATATATTTGTTTATGTTTGCTGAAAACGACTTTCAACGGTTATTCGGTTCCATAGCTAAACAAATGTATTATAATGATAGAAATGTTTTCGAAATGGCTAGAAGAGGTTCCCAAATTAGGAGTATTTAATAGTAAACACCGTAATCTCAGAAAAGAGAGAGACATAATAACTCGAGAGAACAACACATATCCTATCTGAAATTAAAAAGAATTACAAAAAATTAGTTTCAATAATTTGTTTCCAGGAGTTCTGATTATACGTTTGGAAGAGGTTCTTCTTCGTAGTCAAGATTTATTATTTTTTTTACAGATATCTTAGGTGTAATTTCCAGTTGGATAATAGAAGTGAAACAATTATTGGTTTTGGTTTATTATGGCTTAAGTTTTTTCTATTTACAAATGAGATTCTGTGGCTAAGTTTTCTTTGTTAGGTTTTAAAATTTTACTTTCCAAATCAAGTTCCAATTTGGCAAAAGATTTATTTTCTTCTTTATTTTCTTTTTGGTTTATTTATTTTCAATGTTTTCCATTGTTTAATTCCATATGTTTTCTATTACTGAGTCAGCATCATCTTTCGAGCCATTGTGCTTCATCGCCTAATTTGTGAATCGTATTTTATACTTTACTTTATTCTTGAGTTAGAAGATTATCATTAGTTTCTTATTTTCCTCACACTTCTCATCTTTGTAGCTTAATGTTATGATCTGTTATTTGGATACAAACTATAAAGATTCTTTATAGAATTCCGTATGTGGTTCATAGTATTTCATTAATGTTATTACCAATTGCTATGATGATTTGAAAATATCAAATCAGTGATCTCTCTCTCTCACTTTTATTTCCGAAAAATCCTTTTTTAATTGTTATCTTTATTTTATCCGCACTATAATGTTCTTTCTCTTTAATATTATCTCCTTTATTCTGTTAGCTGCTACTGAAATGTTACTACCACTTCAGTTGATTCTTTAAACCTTGTAGGTTCATCAAGGCTGGTGTGGGTGTGTACAGATTTTAGTATAAATTGGACAAATAGAAAAGGAACACAGGTCTAAAATCGTCTATCCGTTGCGATTTCTCTGAGATCTAGAAACTTACAAAACTACTTACATTCTAAGCTGAAACTTTGAAATGGTCAGAAACCGAAAAGGAAAAATTCCTATAGCTGTCGGCAATAATCGTATCAAGCCTTTCTGGAAGCCTTTGGGCGGTGGAATTCAGTACAGATAAGGAGGCCTCACCTCTGAGTACCGAAGTTCGGTTCTCCTTTGGGTTTCGTTGATGGTGGCGATCCACGCTGGGCAGGTTTTCCCGGGATTCTCCCGTTTCACCTGCATTTCTCACACCATCCTTTCTCAGTCTTTCTCTCCGTCTGTCCTTGTTTCCGTGGGTTAGCACAATAGATCTTTCAGGTCGCGGTGCTTGGCTGTCAAGCCACCCACGCTCACCACATTACATTACATTACAGGTAAGGAGGATAGCACGCCTTTTACTCCTGGGAAGAAACACTAAAACTACGATTTATCTGTAAGAGTATTCAACCTGGAAAAAATTCCAGACCTCCACGATGGAATGAGCCTGGTTAGTCCAGCCCACAGTCAAGAGTAATACATCTTAGAATGAAATATTGGTGGAATAATTTGTTTCGTTAGATCAACTAATAGTTTTTTGTTAAATGGATAAGATATTCAGAACCCCTTCCATCCCAAATTCTTAGACACGCCTCTGGTGTACTGAATGTATAACCAAAACATTATTAAACATCTCAGCTATTCTAATAATAATGATATTTTTCTCATGAATTCACTTTTAAATTTTTGCAGGATATATTGAATTATACTGTAAGGAGGAAGTGATTCCGACTGCTTTTTCTGTGATTCCTCGATTAACTCAGTTGAGATGGCTGAAGTTAATTGGACCATTTCCAGTAGAAGCCATCGATTCCTTGCAGCAGTTCAAATTGCAACAAATGAAAAGTACTATATTATTTTAATTAAAATTGCATTAGAACCCAAGACAATGTTCTCTATCCTATTTTTAATCCTTTTAGGTCATTTTGGCGCGATTCTGACACGATTAAAATAAATCGAATTTCCATACATAACGCCGTTTTAATTAGGGTTTTGTTTCATAAAATCTAACTTTGCATCGGTGCTATTTAATTGAAAAACTAATGCAGCAACTATCATAACTTAGTTGTGTTATTCCATAGAATAGTAACAACAAGTATAGAAAATTATCATTCTCCCAATGAATGTTTTAATGAGTAAGATGTTGATTCGTCCCGCTGTAACAGTTCATGCAGGAAGGCTATTTTACATTGTAAAATCTCTGAGATGTCCGACCTGCCAAAACTAGATATTTGATCTCTGTAGCACTACCATAATCACATTTTCGTGTTCTTATCCTGAATAACGGAAAAATTGTCTCCGTTTATGGAGACCAAGACAAAAACGAGAGTCATCACTAAGCACCACGCTTTCCGAATCAATCTTTCCGTTGCTTTCCGCAAACCTTTGTACCGCAAATGGAACTGAGGCTGCTGCGTTGTGGTGCTTGATCTTCCTGATCTTTCTAGGCGTGTGCTAGATCCTTCTAGTATCAAATGCCTACTAAGTCCTGGAATGTCCCAGGCGAAAACTAAGTCCCGGCGAACACTGAAATGAGGGTAACAGGAGGATTGTCTTACCAACTTTCTTATCTCAGGCTGATGAATCTGCCAGGCTTTCAAAAAGTATCTCCAGCGCTTTATGACAAACATTAAGAACAAACTAAGGAACTTTGGCTGGCTTTATCTGTCTTCCACTGCTTTGGTTGAGCTTTCTTCAGACCTGAAAAATGTAGTCAATTTTACAGAATAAACAAAGAATGCTATGATTACGTAAATTAAATCTTAATTGCTTTTTATAGTACAGAGTATAGTCCCCTGCCGGCGTGGCCGAGCGGTCTTGACGGCGATCTGCCGTGCGGGCATTATGTCGGCACCCGGGTTCGATTCCCGGTCGTGGCTTGGTTGTTTCAATTTCCTTTCCTGTGTTGTGTCAGCCTCTTCTTAACTTTCTCTTCTGTCAGACGTCATTCTTAAATGGCGTCCTGGGATAGGAAATGGGAAACTCCCAGCATCTTTCCCCAGGTGTTTCTGGGAGTTCCACGTGAATTCCATAGAATTGGACCTGTCTCCGGACAGACTTCTATGGATGAAGTGTATAGTAGCATAATATGAATGATTAGATTTTGACTCATCTAAATTACTGTCAACAACTAATTTATTTTAGCTGCGAAAACATACTGATTGTGTTACACACATTATTTTTCAAAAAAACATTGTAATGATTTTTATATTCACATTAATCTTTTTAAAATAGTTCTATTTATTCTTGTATATTCTTAGTTGTCTTAAGTTTGTAATTGTATCAGCATTTATTCTATTATCAATTGTATATTCTAAATTTTACTGTTTATCGTGTAATTCCGTTATTCTATTCAAATTTTCCGTTGGCTGTGCTTCTCCTCCATGATTCGTTAATATTAAAAAAAAA
>JAFIDM010002131.1:18767334-18782583 GCA_023159025.1 Thereuonema tuberculata | reverse complement strand
CATGTTCCGTGTATCATAATGGAGAGAGATTTTTGGTGAAGTTAAGTTAGTTAGTTCAAGAGTTCAAGTCAGATCGAATTAGGTCTAATAGTCTAGCACCTTTTTTCACTAACCAGTGGCCGGAAAAATTCATCACAATAAGTCATAATTCCTTAGTGCGGAAAAAGCCATTACGATGATTCTATTGCTATTTCAAGTTATGAAATTAATTTACATTTTCTTGTATAAACTATGTTTCCTAATCTTTAAGATTTCTATTCTTTTTTCTCATTTGTAGAACTCAGAGTTGTTTATCTGCTTTTTGATACCTTGTTGATGATTGATGAAGTGAAAGCCCGAAGAACTTCAGTCAATAAAGAGCTGAAATGGATTTTCAAGATAATTGTAAGAACGGAGCATAAAGACTATAAAGAAGCTCTCAAATGTTGGTTGCCTTCACTTACCATTATTGGTTTCTAATTTTCACTTGTGAGACGCGATATATTGAAAGCATATGATAATGAAAATATATTTTTTAGAAAATAGGCTTTTCTAAACAGCATCTATTTTTAACATTAACAGAAAATGTGGAAAAAATAATCGTTAACTTGTTAAAAATTGTTACCAGATAGAATTAATGAAAAACAAATTGATTGATCAATTATTAGATTGATTTCAAAGGCTATGTAGGATATGCAATTTATTGATCAGCTGCTTTAAATATTTATGTATATTATTTACAACTGTTATATACAATATTTCCTTCAACGAAGTAATCATATAGAAATTATAATCAAACTACACGAATTCTTCATTAACTTTATCGATATATATCAAATTGAATTCTTTCTCAAAAGGAAAAAAATAATATGCCCAATGAAAAAGTATAGAACAGAATATGTATAAATATAATTCAAACTTTTGCTAAATTTGGGATAACGACATAAATTGGAATTCTTTTTTAAAGAGTAAGTTCACTCATAGATTAATGAAAAACATGGCAATTGTTAACCAATAGTATTGTTAAACATTAATTTCTTTTTAGAAAAGGTGTTTGTTCTCTGTCTTGAAAATGATTTTGTCTTTTTATTATTTTCTACAGTTTTGTGAACTTTGATAGTTTGCAGTACCTGCCATTTAATTTTGTGAAATATTTGTATCTGTTTTGTTAAATAATTTCAATGTAAGATGCAGAGTAGATAAATTTAAAATTAAACAGTTCATGAAGGGTGAATAAAACAATAAAGAGAATGTGAAATTATTTTTTCATTTTTTCTACATTTTAAAGATTGAGGTTTATGAATTAATGAAAGTATTAAATAATTTAAGAAAAATCAAAAGTTACTTAGTAAAATGTTAATTTTCTATTTCAAAATTTTTGTTTACATTTTCAAATATGTTTTATTACTGATGCTTTATAAACTATATAACAAAACTATATAACAATCTGCCAACTGCGAACTTTGATTTCTAAAATACTTTACTGCAAAAACTAAACCATACTTTCAATTTTCCTACAGAGTAGAAAAATACATAGTGAATGTATAAAATATTAATTTATTTTGCCTTTTGCTTGAAAATGTAGGTATCACAATAAGATGGACAATGAATGAAAAGAAGAAACTTCTACGAATGTCTCAAATGATGTAGCACAAAAACATTAAACATTCCTATTGTAAATGCTTTTCTTATCATTGGAAGTGTTTCCAATACTACATTATTGTTTCTGGGATTATTATATCAGCCGAGATCTCAATAATGAGAAAAGGATTTAGAATTGAAAAAAAATTGTTAACTTCAGTATTTGATCTAATACTTTTCCTGTTTATGTATCAGTACTTGTATTCCTTAACATTCCAAAATTTTCAATCCTATATATGAAATCTTCGATCTCTGATTACCCAACGCATTTGTGATTGTAGAGGTGGAGCTTGAGATATGCTGTTGACATATTAATAGTCTATAAATAGCAATTGGAGTTAAAAGAGCCAAAAGTAAAATTATCCGTGGTTATAATTTTATCCGTGGTTCCTAGTATAAATTACTGTAATCTTTATATATTTGTACATTAATAATCATTATATATATTATTTGTTTACATAAATTATTAATTCTTATATTTATGTAACTATATTTGAATCGACCTAATTGTCAAACTGTCAAATGGTAGAAAGCAGTTCGATTCTTTTCAACCAAACTACAGTACAAATTTAAATGTACTGTAAACATAAATTTAAACATAACTTTGATCTTTTAGAATATTAAGCTGGCGTATTTGTGCGGTTCGGTACGATTTTCGAATACCACGCATTACCTCCATTCTCAACGCTCTCTCAACCGGAACAATAAATGAAGCTTTTCCTTAATTTATCAGTTTTCGCGACAAAGTTACGAAACCATGAGAAATATGGGGAGACTTGCCAAAATCGTACCTGCGCTTAACTAATACCTCCTCCATATTTCGGGCGCTCTGCGACAAACGGGGCCATTCGTGGCATACTTTCATTCGGTCATAGTAACTCGCCTCGACAGCAGAGCTATGCCACAGTTACTTCAAAAAAAAACATAATCGAAAAGTATATTTTTTTCCGTACTTTAACTAATTTTTTGATCTCATTCGTTAGGTCGTGAGTTCTTAGGGCCGAGTGCACCAAACCTCCGTTAACTTTGATGGATGTGAAAGCAACGGTCAACTGACACTTTCTGTGCACCAACGTTCGTTAGGGGCTTAACAGGCGCGAAATTCTCTGATCAGCATTCAAATTGTAAATGCGTCTTTGTATAGAAAATTTCCATCAGCCCCCGCGCCGTTCAGTTTTAACAAGGTGGCCGACATCGAATCTAGTTTTTACGAAATCTCACCTGTGGAATTAGAGTTAATCTATTGATTTTTGTGAAGAAAGTGCTCGTTAATACATGATGGAAATAGAAGCATTGGAAAATCCAGGATTCGTTTTGTAATTTTTAAGAAATTTATACATTTAATTGGAACTCTTTGGTGGCGTCGGATATACATTTTCGAAGTTTGAGGTTTTAGTGTCTTTGGGAGTTGTTGAAGGCCGAATTAGTAGCGCTGTTACGAGGAGGCCGATAATTCCATCTGGCGGCCAATTTAAATTTATATCCGAAACTTGAGAAAATTTTGCCGCTAAAGGTGGTATCGTACGTGAAATAGATAAAATTCGTGATTCCTCATGCGTAAAGTGATCCGGAAATGATGTCAAATGTTGTTAACCAATCGCAGCCACTTTTATAAACACGTTACATTTTTAGCGAACATCAGTAAATGACTGACAAACCGTCGTTGGTGCCCTGCAACTTCTATTTGATGATCGGTTGTTGACTTAGGGCTCCACAACTAATGACTGCTTCGTTTGTTGGTTGGTGCACCCGGCCTTTAATGTAATACTTGTTTATTCTTGACTGATGTTCATAGTTACGTAGCATTTGAAATGCAACGTTGATGTATGTTTGAAATCCCCACTAGCCTTTTTTTTTTCTTTTCGAATGTGTTTTTGGTTAAAGAAAAGGCTTTAGCCATTGGACAAATCCTTTGTTGTCCAAGACTCTAAAATCATAGCAGAACTTCTTGCAAAAGTTACCTAAAGGACACTGCATTAAACTACTCCCAAGTCCTGTGCGCTATGGTCTCCCAACCGAAATGTGTTTTGAGATGAAGATTTTGTGACAGTCGAATTAAATGAGACACTGGAGCTTCACATTAACATCTCAAAATTAACAGCTTGTTCAAAATTACCTGAATAGGACTTCATCAAGCCCAAGAGTTCGGCGTCGTTTGCACCTCGAAACTCAACCAGCGACTAGTTCCTTCTCTTATACATTTTGCATAAATTCTCAATCAATTCAACGTGATGTCCATTCTCTATGCATTGTCAGAACAAAGATTCAGCAATTACTACCTGCAATTGAAGACTGTGAAAGTCAGAATTAATAAAGGAACAACTGCTTCTCTCCATTTATGCAACCCAGATAATAATCACAAATCCGTATAAACCACATCTTAAATAAAATGTAGGGTTTTTATGTATTTTTCTATTGATGACTGGTGTAAACAAAGAAGGTTTGGTGTAAGTGTGTGATACTCTTCAAGCTGGATAATCATTGACCAAAGATTTTACAAGGTGGCCGTGACTTCTATTTTCTATAATTGCATATTTTGGCAATGCCGCCACGGTACAAAATATGTTAACAGTTAATCTTTTTATTTTTAATCGGCCTGTAAAGTCCAATATAAATAGTTCGTAGCAGTTTCATTAATAATTTTGGTGCACTTGATCAATAAGAAAGCTTTAGGCTTTCTTCATAGTAAAGAACTGTAAATAGTCAACTGTAAATAGAATCTGTAAATAGAGAATAAAATGATGTCTTCAGTCAGAAAAAAATAGCTAAATAAAAATAAAATACCCCTTAGCTGTAACGTCGATAATTGAATAACCCATCCCTTTACTGTAATCATTCAGACGTCAATTTCTGTAGTATTTTAAATTAAGTAAAAAATTAAAATAGAGTATTAACCGGCAATATTAATACAGATTTCATTAACAATCAGACAATCATTCAATTTGAAAGATATTTAATGAGGAACATAAATTGTTTAAATTTAAGTAAAAAATGGTTCTTTGAAGACATTCTGCTGATATATCCATACTGCTTTAACCAGATAGTAGTTAAAAAAAAACAGAATTTGAGAAACCTTTGTTTGTCTTTGGTATGTTTTCAGTTCAAGTCATTATTTACTAAATTTAGAAACATAGTAAATGTTCTTGAGTTCTTGGAGAAGTATTTCTGAAATCTTCATAATTGCACTGTTAGAACATTCTACAATTGATCTATTTTTATATAGATCATTGATTTTTTTCTTTGTGAATTTTAGGATAACCTCTGAAACCTCTAAATACTTAAATCAAAAAAGGTTTAATTGAAATTAATCATATCCATATATTTGTAAACACCTTATTTAACATGCAATGGTTCATATTTCAAGATTCTATTTATGAACAAAAAAGGGGGTATTCATGGGTTTGCCGTCCTCGGCCATAATTGCTGAATTTGTTATGCATTTTCTGGAATTTAAATTATGGAAATTGGAATTAATTAATAAGAATATCTCCTTCATATGTAGATATGTAGATTTTTTTTTTGTTGGTTAATAAGAATGAAATCTACAACATTTTATCTGCTTTCAATGAAATTGATAATGATATAAAATTCACACTGGAATTAGAAAGTAATAACAAAATTCCTTTACTGGATGTCCTAATAATTAGAAATAAGGGTCAATTTAATATTACAGTATATAGGAAGGAAGTTAGTGCAAATGTTACTATGAATTACATGTCAGCAGGACCGGTGATTTATCAAACAAACAAAATTTCTTTGGAAGTTAACCGAGCTATTAAAATTTTCTCAAATCAGTTATTATCCAATGAATTAAACTCAATCAGAAGTATCTTTCTAAAGAATGATTTTCCTATAGATTTTATTGATAAGACATAAAAAAAACCATACGAAGAAGTAAATTCTCAAAGCCTATTACCAAAGAAAATAAGAAATTTGTTTCTATTCCATATGATGCTAACCTTAAACATATGCTTGATCCTATTTTAATTCAAGTAAACATAAAATTGGCACACAAAGCAAATAATACTTTGAAACACATATTTAATAAGGATATTAATAATAAGAATAAAATAGATAATCTCACTAAAACGGGAGTTATCTATGGTATTAAATGTGAAGATGGCAATATTAATTGCACATATTTTGGTGAAACTAAACGTAAAGAAAAAATTGGAATGCATGAGCATGAAAGAGCCTTAAAGCAAAGAAACCTGCAATATTTAACAGAATTACATCTCAAAAATACTGGTCACAATGTATCGGTAAACAATCCCGTCATCTATGATAAGGTAAGGTCGCCAAATACGGCACGCGGCCCTATTTCCGTACCCCTTGGTTTCTTGAAAACAGGCAGTGCCATGTGGAATCCAGTTGCGGAACTAATTAAGAGGTCACCTGATTCAGATATTTTGACTTGTGAAGGAAGGAGCTACAGAAATTATCGCATGCAGAAGAAAAATAACTTTATATTGAAAATGTATGTTTTTTTCCATAATCTTTGCAGTAACATATAGCATAAGGGTTTGTCTATAATGCAATATAGTTACCTACAGTTTTGGACCGTTATTATCAAAGATTTAAACGGATTCATCCAAATTTTAGGTTACACTTTGTAAATGTTTTTTTTTTGTTTGGTCGAGGAAAAATGTCAAACAGCCTAATATCGCACCCAGTGGTGTCCCTAATACCGCTCCGGGTGCGGTATTAGGCACACCATTAGGAATGATTTCTGTGTTGTCAATGACACATTTTTGTTTCATTTTTTGTTATTTTTTCTACTTTCGATGCCAAAGAAGAAGACATGTGATTCAGAAGCTATGATTAAAGCAGTGAACGCAGTGAGAAAGAAGGAGATAGGTTAAAAACGAGCGGTAAAAAAATTCAATGTGCCTAAATCCACTTTAAAGGACTATGTAAAAAAAACGAGATAACTGCTGAAGACCTAGCGAAAGGCAAAATGGGCAGAAAGGCAGTATTGCCAAAAAAAAGATATGTTCGAAAGGACAGTCTTCGTCGGAATACGAGACAGATGAGGAACCTCCATTGATTTCCATAGACTACGAAGACAGCGATGACAACAATGCTACTGCCCTTTCTGTGAGAACAACTTTTCGGAAGATCGAGGTGGAGAAAAGTGGATAAGATGCACCAAATGTTTTACTTGGTGCCATGAAGACTGTGCAGAAGACTGCGACAATCCTAGATTCATTTGTGCTACATGCTTGGAGAATTAATATAGAAGATTAAAACTTTACTTTGTTAGACTAAAACATGATTTTGTAACTTTATAATACAGAAAATAAGTAAAAACATTTGCAGTAATTCAACTTGTTCTTAGTACATTACTTATGTGTCCCTAATACTGTGGCCGGGGGCGACATTAGGAACACTCAATTATAAATTTAAGAAAACTATTATTACGTTTCGAGCTCATAGTTACAATTATTTCCTTAAAAAGCACAATATTGTTTCTTTTTATTAATACACTAATAAATAAGTAGTAAAATGATGTTTTTTTTTGAAGTTTTATATGAAAATTTTCAAAAATTACGATGAAAAAACAAAATGGGGTGCGGTATTTGGCGACTTTACCTTATTGAGAAGGATTGTCACTTACCTAAATTTCACGAATCACTGTTAATCAAATCTAAACACTGTTATAACACTGAAGTATTACGCTACAATAAAAATTATGATAGATTATTTATATCTTATATTTGCAAGTTGTGATTTTATTGTTATCTAAAATTATTTTTATGTGAAATTTTAAATTTCAAATTCCGAGCCTTGTTTTCCTTTCCATGTATTTATTGATTTAGTATCATGTGATGAAGAAGTAAGTGCCTTCGCAACATGTCATGAAATTATTTATTCTTTATATCTCGATTGGTTCTGTGTGTTTGGTCCTTTGTATTAATTATCAATTTTATGCATATTCAAGCTTTCTAATTCTCTACGACAACAGGTTGCATGCATCTCGAAATGAAATTTTTTATTTTCTATTAAGATTTCTAGTCATTAATTTCCTACTTAAAATGGAAGAAAACTAGGATTTTCAACGTAGTTTTTTTGTTTGAAAGTTGATTATTGCGACTGTAACCCTCCTCCTTCTAAACCCTCTACACACACACACATCCGAGAAATGACACAACATTTTTTATTTGGCTGAAGGATTACAAAGATTTATTTACTAGTTCCGGGATTCAAAACATAGATTTCGATATGTTAGCCTCATGGGAGACCGTCGCTTTGACTATAAGGCTATAGCGGATCAGCAAATCTACAAAATAACGTAAAATTATTATATACAGCGTCCGAAACCTAAGGGCGACCACTAGTTCTTATAGTTATAGAAACAAAAGCAAACGAAAAGAGTTTGTGGCACTTTTTATGCATGTGGACGATCAGGAGAAAAATGGCGCGAACACAAATGTATGTGGTCATGTGTTAGTACTAAAATATGCTCACAGAGGTCATATGGTGGTACTGAAATCATTAATCGGCAAGGAAGCGCGATAAGTGAATTTTGTTTGAAGCAACTGTTCCATTTGAAAGAAAGAAGTGACGTACCTGAGGTTTTCGGAATGTCACAAAAACATGATCTAGATGATTTCACAAGGAAAGAATTATAGAACAGCTGAAAGAAGGCCATACAGTAAGTGATGTTGCCAGGTATTTCGAAACAGCCCATTGTCTTGTATCCAGCCTTTGGGCAGTGTTTCAGAGCAATCGAATGTATTCCAGACCAGGGCCGTTTCTACCATTAGGCAAGACTAGGCGGCCCTGCAAACGAAATTGGTACTGCAAACGACCGTGACAACGTGCAAGTAAGAAACAGATATAGCAATGGTAGATTCGTAGTGTCGGGAGGTATCATGCTTGCTGGTTATACTATCTGAACCTCCCAGATTTTAACTCAATCGAACGCGTCTGGGAAGCAATGAGATAAACAGTGCTGCACGAAACCTTTCTACTAGAAACCAAGCAGCGACTATTTCGTGCACTGAAGTAGAGTGAACTAATTTGCCTCAGAAACTCCTGGTTAACTTGGTGTTAAGCAAGCCACGATGTTATGCCACCTGCATCGCAGTTCGTGTTAGCCATATTCCATACTTACATTTCTCTCCGCTTCATTATCTGTTAGGATTGTACTGGTATATCCATTTCCACCTATGTTCTTCGGAAATTTAATTTTTGGGAACAAATCTATTACAACCTACTTCATTTATAACCATTTTTTATATCATATCACGTGGTTCAAATCCTTGCAATACATCAATGTCCATATATGACTAGTGTCCTGGACTGTTCAAATACAATTTAAAATTTCATCGGTGTTCAGGCTTTCGACGCCTGTGTTTGTTATTTGTATATATAAATTCTTATTCTTATATTTAATTGGCTACAAAGAAATTGGGCAATAATAATATCAACTTATATAATTGGCTAAATTCGTCTGTCTGTCCGTAACTCGATATAATTTTGTTAGCACTGCACCGATTTTAATGAAATTTGGCATACTTACTCAGTTTTTTACGCTGATTTTGAAACTCAAAACCATTTTTGCCGTAGAAGCTTCGTTCACAACTTAGCGCAGTATTTAGATTATACAAAGGTGAGTTTGGTTGCTACAATCATTAACATGAAACAATATGACATCTACATTATGTAATATTATAATGGAACAATGCATTATTATTAAATTACTTGAAGAAATAAAATTAAAAAATCTACAAATTGTCGGAGAATTAAAACACAATAAGCTGTCTGTAACTCGAATAATTAAGCTATTAAGATAGATCCATCGGTTCTCAATGATATCATTGAATCAAGGGTACTCAAATTGGATGAAAATACAGTCGGACCTCTATTTAACAAAGTCGCTAAATCCTGAAAAAAAGTTCGTTATATGGAAAATTCGTTAAATAGAGATTCACCTTTTAAAATTACTTCAAACTACATAAAACTGATTTAAAATACATAAACAATAAATATTATTAAGAAAAGTAATAATTTTAATGACTTAAAGCATATATTACCACATGCGTACTTAAATTTTAATAATGAAGTCTGTTAATTTTCTCTGAGTTTTTTTTTTTTTTTTTTAAAAGTATTTTTGCTCATAGTACGTCTCGCATCTTTGCAATGCACCAAAATCCCCTTCAGGCATATTTTCTTCAAATTGTAATCGGCGTCGGATTTTTTCAAATGATTTTAGCATTTCATCATACGAAGGTTTTTTGATTTCTGCATCATGATCATTTCCATTTGCATCATCTTCATCTTCATCGCAATTCATAGCTGTATTGTTTTTAATTTTCACACTGTCCAAAATATCCGATTCAGTTAGTGTTTCCGAGGTCTCAATTTCAAAATCAAGTGAAAGATAATCATCAATCAGCACATCATCGTTAATTTCGCCTTTTTCCCTCACATATATCCAAATTTCTTTCATTTCCTCTAAGGGAATATTATTAATAAAAACATTTCGGAGAAAAAAAAATAGATACCACGAAAACGTTCGTTAAATAGAAAATGCACTTTGCTATTTGGAGGTTATTTCACGAACAAATTAGCAGAATGTTCTTGGTTCCCATGAAAAGTTCGCAAAATAGAGATTCGTTAAATAGAGGTCCGACTGTATTAGTTCATTGTGTCATTCCATGTTCTTTCCATGAAATTTTATCCTTGGGAACTGCCCTCAACAACGGAAATTCTAACAAAACATACGTTCAAAACCAAATAATTTTGTTACCACTGCATCCATTTTAATGAAATTTTGCATACCTACTCAGCTGTTTACGCTGATTTCGAAACTCAAAACCTATTTTGCCGTAGAAGCTTCGTTCACAAGTTAGCGCAGTATTTAGATTACATTTACTTAATATTTGATAGTTGATAATAAAATGATTTTTCAGATTTTTTTATGCCTGTCGTCCGACAGGCTTTGCTGCTAGTATAGTTCTAATTATCAAAAACAAATGCCGCAAATCAGTTCGCTATTCTCAATTAAACTTAATTACAAATTTGAATAGAAACCTACCCAGCGATTTAGAAAACAATCCTCCTGCTTACAAGATGTCAGATGCATTTGTAATTACGTGCATTACTAAATAACAAAAATTACCAAACTGCTCCTGCTTCCTAAGAGCACTTGAATTCCAGTTAGAAAACAATTATGTCTCCATTAAATTTTAAATTTTAAACGTTTATATATTGATAATTGACCGTTCCGGCGTGGTCTTGTGCGCAGGCAGAGGCCTCGCTTGATACAGATACATCGGAACCTGGGTTCGAATCCCGACGTTGACATGGATGTTTGAAAAATATCCTTTCCTGGGTTTGGCTGCTTCTTCATCTTTCTGTTCAAGTCTGAAATCATTCTTTAATGATTTCCTGAGGAAGGCAAAGGAAAACAACCTCAGTATCTTTCCCTTGAACTATAATGGACTATTCTAGGGCTTCGCCATGTTGGAACTTCGGATGCCAAGATCGTACTTTGGTGCTAACAGTAATACAACAAAAAACACTGATAATTAATTAGACTTAGATACATTAATAATTATTATATACAAAATTTGAAGTAGCTGTGATATAGTTCGCTCGTTTTGAAACACAAAATGTTAATATTAGTGGAGACTAATGAATAAAATGCTTGAAATTTGGCCTCAAGAAAACCTAAGTTCACGTAACCGAAATACTGGAAATTACTATCTGAAGTAGCTAAATACAGCATTAATACCCAAATTTTATATCTAAGTGATTTTTTTTAGCTAACTTGTACATTTCTAATTTTCCAAACCAATAAACATATTTTTGTTGAAAATCATCCGTTTATAGTTATCATTATTAAAGTTGCTGATTACCACTTTCTAAGATTAAAAATTAATTAATAATATCCATCATAAAATTAAGACTTACTGTAAAATCATGGACATATATTAAACTTGTATTGCAGTTTTCTGAGTGATATTACTACTACAGTTGCTACGTGAAGATTTAAAAAAAAATATATTTTATAGAATGATACTTTATGAAAAGAAAAGAGGGTATTTTTACCTATGAAAAATGTATCGAAATCAAAAACTTCAGGTAGCACAGTGTCATTGTTCAAATTTGTAATTTAACATAAAAAAAAAATTTACACTAGAGTGTTATTAGTTGAGCTACAAAAGGTTGAGCTTAGAAAACTTAAGAAAAAAATTAAAGTTTAAAACTGGTATACGTATATAATCAAAATTTAATGAAGTTTAAACAGTAGGATTAAACTCTTAAATATAAAACGTGATGTAGATCAGTGCATTATTGTTTGAATTACCAAAGGGCGTCGTATTTTGACGCTAAGTATTCCTTAATATTTCTTAGGATGAGTACTCATTTAAAGGTATCAGGCTGCAATGTTGCCTCTAACGAAGGGCGTGGCTTGACGAATGGCCCAATATCGTGTTTTCGGTTAATATGAGGTATTGTAATAATTGTTTATATTTATTTATTTAAATAAATATGTTAATTTAATATTTCTCAAATAATGTATGTTTTTATTATTTGTAAGTTAAATATGCAAATTAGGTGATTGGCGAACCCCTATTAATGGACTGCCACAAGTCGGCAGAGGGGAGTTCGAAAGCTGACAATGGAAAAGAGAAGTTCGACCGATGACAACGAGAGAGGTTAGTTCGAAGATACGAGAATCAACGGACGAGTTGAACAAGGCGTGTGGTCGCTGTACCGAAGGATGTGTTAGACACCGTCAAGAAGGTATGAATAGCCCGTCTATGCTCCAAGCCTTCGAAGCCTTCTCTATCCGTGAGTTAAAGACGAACGAAGAACCCGTCAGCCGAATCCTTAATGAAGAAAGAAAACTTCAAAAGAGTCAAACCAAACTTAAGTATTAAGTGAAATAGAATTGTTTTGTGTAAAACAGAATTCAAGTATCAAGCTGATACTTTATGTAAATTTCGCTACATTAATTTAGTAACTTAATACTGTGTATAATTTTAATAGAACCGTTTAATAAAACATTTATTGTAAAGCCACCAGATCCACCCACTTCTTTACATCGGTTGAATCGCGCTTCTGTTTTAGGCCATGCATCTTTGTCCAGAGATGACAGCAGGATAGGCGTCGGGAAGAGTGTATTCCCACAACAACACCAACACGACACATTATGGCTTAGGACGCTATCGAAGGCAGATCACATCTCGTAAGAATCCGTAGTACCATAAGTACTAGTTACTGCAATGGCATTAAGCGTCCGGTAGCTCTTCCGTACCTGTAGGGAGTCCCCGGGACCTTATTTCATCAGGACAATCCCAATCCGTATGTTGCAGCGACAGCAAGTGTCTTCTCCTCTGATAATAATGTTTCACTTCTGCCGTGACCGGCTAGATCGCCAGATATGTCGCCCATTGAAAATCTCTGGGACATCTTAACCAACAGATGCAGCTGTATGACCGTCCACAAAAGCTCTTGATGAACTTTGGACTCGGGGTAATGTAGCATGGACGGTTATTCCACAGAACACCATTCAAATTTTATTTGATTCGATGTCTCAACGACTACAGCAGGTAAGACATGCCCGAGATGGTCACACCAATTTTTAGTAACATCTACTCACCGGCTACAAGTGACATCGATCTGCTATTTATTTGTTCAGTAAACCCTAATGAACATATCCTGAAATCTCAAAGTCGCAGCTTTTCAGGGGTTTTGTTTTTATGAACAGTAGTGTTTGCTTTTAGTTCCTCAAGTCTTACTTTTATATTTTATTTTATTATATTTCCAGTTTTAATTGACATGTAGGTCCAAAAGAAACTATGAAGATTTTTCGCCTACATTCGAAAAATGCCCATTTCTCTTTCTAATATTTGAAATCATCGACTTCAAATTCCTTATCGACAAAAAGGTAAACAACTATCATTTCTAAAGAAAACAGAGAAAAAACAAGTTTTAAAAACCATTGAAATTTAGAATACTGTAAACAAAAAACAAAGTATAGTACTTATTTACTGTTCCAATATAAAGAATGGTAAAAATTCAATACACTACAGTGTATTGAAGGTTCTGTCTTAAATTTCATTATGATGCATAACAATGGCCACCAGATTTTTGGGAAAGATGAGACATCCATCCCTCTCCTCTCGAATTCCGATTTTATACTGTGATATTCTGGTTACTTCAACAGGAGTAACAGATGCGAAAAAAGTACCGTATTGTCCGGCGTATAAGACGACTAAGCGTAAAAGATGACCCCCAATTTTTCCAATTAATATCGCCGTATAAGACTACCCCTCTTCCAACGCACACCAAATAAAAATTTTAAAAAACCATCAGATTTGATTTCAATATGGTAATTTTCATTCAAATGCTTATGACATACAGATGCTTAGCAGGAAAATTATCACTTATAAACATAACGCTGTTTGTCATGAAACATATAAACATAAAACAGTGCAAGCGATTAAACTTTTCCTTTAAAAGCGATGTACCTTACCGGCGATTGGCTGATTATTGTATACAACGCCTGCTTGGATTGGTCAGCTCTCCCTGTCTCCAAGTAACTGTAGCTTTGTTTATTCTGGTGCATTATTTTAATATTATATTTTTTTAGAATTTCACTAAAATCGTAGTATTTTTTAACTGTAGCGTTGTTTATTCTGTCCCCGCCTATCTCTTTTCTCCATATCCCGGGCGTCCCGGACGCCTGCACCTTTCTCCGCCTTTCACTTACACCTTCCCGGTGAGGCGCCCCCTCACCTCGTGATCGGGACCGCATTAAGTCATTTCTTTCCACGAATCCTGGTGAGTGGATTTTCTTCTACCGTACTTGTACAGCGCCGCCCTTGCTGCTTTCATACGGCGCATACGGCGGTTGCCGCATACGGCGGGGATGAGTCCACGGCAATTTTTGAGCTCCCCCCACCATACGCGGCGACCGCAGATTCTCCAGTCCAACCTCGGAAGTTTCAGCACCCGGCGTATAAGACGACCCCCGACTTTTGAGAAGATTTTCCTGGGTTAAAAAGTCGTCTTATACGCCGGACAATACGGTAACTTTTTTAATACATATATATATATTTTTTAATTTCCTATTAAAATTTCTATTCTTTAAATTCTTTAAACAACGTTCCCAACTTATTAATGTAGGAGGTCAATATGTTAAAATATGTTTCACAATTCTGAGGACGTTAATTTTTTTCCGAGGGAAATTATTCGTTTTATCATTAGATTTTGATTTTCAGTCAGAGAAAACCGCCATCCTTTGTTAGGTGCCGAGTAATGGCATTGCAGTATGTTTTCTTTCTCTTAGGCCGTCGCAACAATGAATAATTCTAATTAAAATTTCTTGTTAAGGTAATTTAACAGAAAGAAGCTCTCAATAAACTTTTTGGTT
This sequence comes from Thereuonema tuberculata, assembly GCA_023159025.1. Lineage (NCBI taxonomy): Eukaryota > Metazoa > Arthropoda > Chilopoda > Scutigeromorpha > Scutigeridae > Thereuonema > Thereuonema tuberculata. Next base: position 18,767,570 of record JAFIDM010002131.1, on the reverse strand, counting down.
GAAGTGTTTTCTTTAAATCCACAATCCCATCGGTTTAATACCGTTTTTATGCCTCCGATCGTTTTTATCTCTCCTTTTACCCATTTACAAAGTGTAAGAGGAGAGCTTTTAATAAGATTCAGTCAAACAGTCATAAGTCAAACCTTATTGGAAAGCTTATAACTTGTGTGTGTGTGGTCGGTTCGCACCGAAGTGCGAGCTTCGTTGCCGAAGCATCCGTGCTCCAGGGAGCGCTA
>JAFIDM010002131.1:18744265-18760313 GCA_023159025.1 Thereuonema tuberculata | reverse complement strand
GCCAACGGAAAATTTGAATAGAATAACGGAATTAAACGATAAACTGTAAAAAGTAGAATATACAATTGATAATAGAATAAATGCTGATACAATTACAAACTTACGGCAACTAATGATATACAAGAATAAATAGAACTATCAAAAAAAGATAAATGTGAATATACAAATCATTACAATGTGTAACATAGTGAGTATGATTTCGCAGCTGAATAAATTAGATGTTGACAGTAATTTAGATGTCAAAATCTAATCACTCATCTTATGCTGCTATGCTCTATACTATAAAAAACAATTAAGAATTAATTTACATAATTAAAGCATTCTTGTTTTATTCTGTAAAATTGGCTACGTTTTTTAGGTCTTAAGAAAACTGAACCAGAGCAGTGGAAGACAGATAAAGCTCGCCAAAGTTCCTTAGTTTGTTCTTAATGTTTATTGTCCTGAGGTGCTGAAAATACTTTTTGAAAGGTGTTCAAACAATTACTAAAGTTTGAACTTGGAAGATTCATCGGTCTGAGATAAGCAAGTTGGTAAGACAATCCTCCTGCTACCCTCATTTCAGTGTTCGCCGCAATTCCAGGACTTAGATACATTTGATACCAGAAGGATCTAGCATATGCCTAGAAAGAACAGGAAGATCACGCATTACAACACAGCAGCCTCAGTTCCATTTGCGGTACAAAGGTTTGCGGAAAGCAACGGAAAGCGTGGTGCTTAGTGATGAATCTCGTTTTTATCTTGGTCTCTATAGTCGGAGACGATTTCGCCATTATTCAGGATAAGAACACCAACATGTGATTTTCTTGTAGTGCTACAGAGATAAAATACCTAGTTTTGGACGGTCGGACATCTCAAGAGATTTTACAATACAAAACAGCCTTCATGTATGAACTGTTACAGCGGGACGATTCAACATCTTACTCACTAAAACATTCATTGGGAGAGTGATAATTTCTATACTTGTTTTTACTAATCTACGGAATAACACAACTCAGTTATGATAGTTGCTGCATTAGATTTTCAATTAAATAGCATCAATGGAAACTTAGATTTTATGAAACAAAACCCTAATTAAAACGGAATTATATATGGAAATTCGATTTATTTTATACGTGTCAAAATCGCGCCAAAATGACCTAAAAGGATTAAAACTAGGGTAGAAAACATTTTGTTCGGTTCTAATGCAATTCTAATTAAAATATTATAGTACTTTTCATTTGTTGCAATTTGAACTGCTGCAAGAAATCGATGGTTTTAACTGGAAAAGGTCCGATTAACTTCAGGTTTCTCAAATTAGATAATCGAGGAATCACGGAAAAAGCAGACGGAATCACTTCCTCCACACAGTATAATTCAATATATCCTGCAAAAATTTAAAAGTGAAATCATGAGAAAAATATCATTATTATTTGAAAAGCTGAGACTTTACTAATGTTTAAGGGTAAAAATTCAGTACTCCTGAGGCGTGTCTAAGAATTTGGGATGGAAGGGGTTCTGAATATCATATTCATTTATCAAAAAAGCTATTAGTTGATCTAAAGAAACAAATTATGCCACCAATATTTCGTTCTAAGAGGTATTACTCTTGACTGTGAGCTGGACTAACCAGGCTCATTCTATCGTGGAGGTCTGGAATTTTTTCCAGGTTGAATACTCCTACAGATAGATCGTAGTTTTAGTGTTTCTTCCCAAGAGTAAAAGGCATGCTGTCCTCCTTACCTGTACTGAATTCCACTGACCAAAGGTTTCCAGAAAGGCTTGATACAATTATTGCCGACAGCTATATTTCCTTTTGGGTTTCTGATCATTTGAAAGCTTCAGCTTACAATTTAAGTGTTTTATAAGTTTCTAGATCTCAGAGAAATCGCAACGGATGGACGGTTTTTAGACCTGTGTTCCTTTTCTATTTGTCCAATTTATACTAAAATCTGTACACACCCACACCAGCCTTGATGAACCTACAAGGTTTAAAGAATCAACTGAAGTGGTAGTAACATTTCAGTAGCAGCTAACAGAATAAAGGAGATAATGTTAAAGAGAAAGAACATTATATTGCGGATAAAATAAAGATAACAATAAAAAAGGATTTTTCGGAAATGATAGTGAGAGAGAGAGATCACTGATTTGATATTTTCAAATGACCATAGCAATTGATAATAAATTTAATAAAATATTATGGAACCACATATGGAATTCTATAAAAAATCTTCATAGTTTGTATCCAAATAACAGATCATAACATTAAGCTGCAAAGATGAGAAGTGTGAGGAAAATAAGGAACTAATAATAACTCTCTTTGAGTTAGAAATATAAAATACGATCCACAAATTAGACTACGAAGCACAACGGCTCGAAAGATGATGCTGACTCAGTAATAGAAAACATATGGAATTAAACAATGGAAACATTGAAAATAAATAAACCAAAAAGAAAATAAAGAAGAAAATAAATCTTTCGCCAAATTGGAACTTGATTTGGAAAGTAAAATTTTAAAACCTAAAAAAGAAAACTTGGTCACAGAATCTCATTTGTAAATAGAAAAAAACTTATGCCATAATAAACCAAAACCAATAATTGTTTCACTTTCTATTATCCAAATGGAAATTACACATAAGATATCTGTAAAAAAAATAATAAATCTTGACTACCAAGAAGAACCTCTTCCAAACGTATAATCAGAACTCCTGGAAACAAATTATTGAAACTAATTTTTTGTAATTCTTTTTAATTTCAGATAGGATATGTGTTGTTCTCTCGAGTTATTATGTCTCTCTCTTTTCTGAGATTACGGTGTTTACTGTTAAATACTCCTAATTGGGGACCTCTTCTAGCCATTTCGAAAAATTTCTATCATTATAATACATTTGTTTAGCTATGGAACCGAATAACCGTTGAAAGTCATTTTCAGCAAACATAAACAAATATAAGTGTGGCCGTGAAGTTCCCGTACCCCTTCATCTGTAGTCATATTTTAAGAAAATATTTACACATCAAGTGTCGAATGCGCCTGTGTTCGCCATCATGCTGTAAACACAAGTTCGTACGCCACATACTACATGACAGTTTTTGGAGCAAGTCCGATGTGATGGTTCGAAAAGCGTCCTCCACTGCATTGCGCAATTCTTCATTTGTAGCAAAACGACGTTCAGACACGTAGGTCTTAATGATTCCCCACAATGAGTTGTCAGACGACGTGAGGTCAGGACTTCGGTGGTGGCCATTAAATGGAACACGCGATGCTGGAGTACCGCTAATAATCCAGCGTCCTGGAAAATGTTCATGAAGAAATCCGCGCACAGTAAAAGCGAAATGAGGAGTTCAATGATACCCGCGTCTTCAAACTGTGTCATCGCAGCCCATATCATTACGTGAGGTGGATTCCCTCCCACTCCAAACGACAACAATTATAACACGAACATCTGCATTTTAGTGTCAGCAATTGAAATAACATTCAATGCTAAATATATACGTTTATTACTTCATAATAGGAGTATGAGAACTTCCACAGAACTGCCACATCGTATAGTCTATTGCTTAATATGGCACTTACTTTATATCTGAATTTTAATTTCTGAAACATTAAAAATGATGAGAAGTTTTGAAAAATAATATCTTAATTCTCTGCAGTTTCCAAATAAACTGGTAGAGCTCATGCATCTGCTTAAACAATATTTAATTCATTAAAATGAAACTATCTAAAATGATGGAACCGGTTTCTGTCCCGAATGGGATCATCCTCAAGCTATGAAGTTGCACAATAAAATGACTAGAATTTATAAGGACAGTAAACATTATTATCTAATGACAATTCAGCAAGATGGGCTTGGTTTGACGTCAACGTATCTGCGGATCTTCATCCCCTGTCATGCTGCGGTGGTGAATTCATGAGTTATCTGCCCTGAACGCACTTTGAGGACCAGTTGCCGAATTGTATTCAACCCTGTGCTGACAGCTTCCACTGGATAAGGCATCCGTGAGGTCCCTACGGAACACTGCGGAAAAATCAAAAACTACATCTTAAAACATGATTGATGACAGGATGATAAAACTAAATAAATAAAAACGACTTTTTTTTACATTTAAAAATCTTTTAAAACTTCCTTTTAGCCCAAGTGATCCATCTATTTTTTTTTCTTCCTTTTTGCCCTTGGTTTTTTTTCTTATTTCTTATTTTTTATTCTTTTTTTTTAATTTAGCTTGTCGTAAATCCAATATTCACGTATGGCGGAAACCGACGAAGTATCATTATCATTATATGCATTTTGCAACGTTAGAATAAAAAATGATTCAAGGCACCTTCTCTGAAACTTTTGTTGGCATTTTGCAAGGATTGCTGGATTATTCACATCGATACGGTGGTTGGTCGTCATCCCATGAGTATACGTCAAGTAGTCCGTATTTTTGTTAACCTGAAGCGTGCTCCTTGGCCCAGTCATCAGCCGGTCTCTCCAATATAAGCAGGGGTCATTCCTGCATTTAGTGGAGTAAACCACACCTTTCATCAACTCTGACACTAATCCGTACGACTTTCTGTTCTGTCCTTGTGGCAGGGGACGTAAACATGATCCCGTGAGGCTTGCATACTTTGCTTAATGCCGGAAAAACCGTTTGGTGATATGCTACGGATAAATAATTCGTGGATGACCGATTTGAAGGTTCCACTAAATCGTTGTAATATTTACACGTGACCTTTTTTATATGCCTATTGGTAAATTGCTCTAGGTAGTCATTATTCAACAAGATACCCTGGATCTCCTTCACTTCACTGTCGAAAGCTTCTTTTTTACTCGATAACCTAAAAGCTCTGCAAATTAACATAGACACCAAGTTGACTTTAAAAGATTACGGCCTGTACGAGTGGAAGTTGTGTTTGATCCGAGAAAAAGTAGGCTTCCTGTACACCTGGATTGTCACTCTGTCACCTAACAATACCAAAACGTTCAAAAACGGGATACAATTATAAACTTCTTGCTCAATGTCAAAAGCAATACAGTAAAACCTCGTTAAGTCGCCACTCAAGGGACCGAACATTTTTGACGACTTAAGCGGAGTGACGACTTAAGCGGAGTGGGCATTTTTGGAAAAAAAAAACTACTGAACTACAATATTTTCATGAATTGCTATAGGATTCGTTGAGAAAAACAAGATTTTTGGAAATCAATACATGCAAATGAATGAGTGGAAAAAAAACACTTTTTACTTACCAGATTTTCTTTTCTTTTACTGGCTTAAAAATAATCCAACAGTGTTGATTGATGAAGGTGCTGATTACTGGAAATAAATAATTATGGGTTGTAAAGTTATCGACAATGATGACAACATTTCTTTTCTGACGCGAAAACTGAGAATCCCGTTTACGAATATATCTTTCCCAAATCGTTGTAATCATCCATGCATTTGAATTTGCTTCACTTTCAACTGGCAGGGATCTAATGTTTTTAAAGCAGCGCTGCTTTTTGCTTTTGCCTATCACAAGTGGTTTAAGTTTCTCATTTCCACTCATATTAGCTCCAAGCAGAAGTATCAGGCGTTGTTTGCTTGCTTTTCTAGAAGTGCACTATCACCCTTAAATGACAGAGTTTTATCAGGCAAAAGACGATAAAATAAGCCTGTTTCATCCAGGTTAAAAATATTTGATGCATCAAACCTAGATAAAATGTCCTTGAGAACATTGTTCTTCCATTCTTCTATAGCATCACCATCAACAGCTGCTGCTTCTCCGCAAATCGTTTTAAAAGAAAGGCAATGTCTGTCTTTGAAACGTTCCAGCCGCCGAAATCTTCCATGTTCAACTCCTTAGCAATTTCCATGGCTTTTTCTTTGAGAATCATGGCTGAAATCGGCACATTTTGCGATCTGGCCTATTTTAGCCATCGATCTAAAACCTCCTCGATCTCGTCAAACTTCGATTTCCTCATTCTCTTTCTTTTGTCTTTGCAGTCAGCTTCTTCAATTACTTGTTTCAATGAAAGAATATCGTTTAATGTAGTCCAGGGAATATGATGTTCTTTGGCAAAAGCTGTTTTCGAAACACTATTTTTCAAAAAGTGCAATTAAGTCTTTTTTTTTTCTTTAAAAGATAACGAGGTAAGTTTTCGTTTCCCTGACATGTTACAAACGTAATCAAACCACGAATTTGCAAGATTAAAAAATAGCCCTTATAGCGGAGCTTACTCGCTATGAAACGAAATCACACTCACAAGTCAGTAGCGGCCAAAAAAAACAAGAAACAAACACTCAGTAGCGGCTTGACAAAGAGTTGCGGCGAGAAGTGGGTAATTTCCCAAGTGAATTTCCCACGTCAAAATTCCCCTTAAAGGCTAGGCTTTCTTAGAGTGAAGAGGCGGGGCTGAAAAGATAGCAGGCAAAATTGATAATAAAGATGCTTATCGCCAGTTTTGAGGGTGACGAGTTATCCGGAGTAGAATTTAATTTTGTGACGAGTAAAAGAGGGTTATTTTACATTATTGTCTATGAGACTTTGTCGGGACCAAAGGAAAACGACGACTTAAACGGAGTGACGACTCATCCGGGTGACGACTTAACGAGGTGTTACTGTATTATCATGTATTTGTGAAAATATATCCAGAACCCCTATTTCTATAGAACTTTCACAATAACAGATGATATCATCCACATATCTTCTGTAGTAAGGTATTTGAACTAGCCCTATTTCCAATAATGAAATAGCCGTATCTTCGATAAACATCATAATCCAGCCGGCTATAAAGGACGAGGCTTTTAAACACATGAAACATCCTATCATCTGATGGTAAATTTTACCGTTGAAGGAAAAAGATTGCATCTTCATTATAGCAGTAATTAATGGTATCACTTTGTTGAAATCATTTTACTGAGCAAATTGTTGTGAATGGTTGTGGACGATATGGTCCATTTCTTTCAAATTAGATCTAGCGAAATGGATGTAAATAAAGCTTTAACGTCGAGCGAAAAGAATGCCTATTAATTTTGCATTTTTATATCTCTAATTTCCTTCACCATCTCAGCTGCATTCTTAACCGAAAACTTGTTTCTTCCGTTCAACTTTGACATTTTATTATATATCAATCTGGTTAATAATTCAACTGCGGTACCCTTACAGTTGATGATCGGCCGGATAGGGTACAATCCATTATTGTCAGGGGGTTTGTGAATCTTCAGCAGGGCCCTAAGTGCTGGAACTTTCAGTGAATCATCCTTTATCTTATTAGCCGCTGAATTGTCAATCACTCCGTCACTGAACAGCTTACGAATGATTTTTCGGTTGTAATTCAGAGCCGTCTTTTCTGAACATGTGAAAAACTCCATCCCTTCTGTTTCACTTACAAACTTATCAACCATTCTATTGTAAATATCATAGGTTAGTATCACCGGGTTTGTTACCCTTGTCTGAATTAACCAACATAATATTCTTATTTAATCTCATTTCTTGAAGCTTCATAGATTCCAATGGGCACACCTCCAAGCTCGATGTGGTATGTTTAACATTTCTTACCATGTTGCCCACCTTGGCCCTTAACATTGTGGTTTCAATCGGATCCTTTATTAAGTCTATTGCTGCCTCTACCTTGGCGATAATGGAAGCCGGGTTAGGCTTAGCTGGAAGATTAAATTTGAGACCTCTTCCTATTAACTGCAACGCTGACTGGGGAATAATCCAAACCACTCAAATTCCGGACCCTTCCACATTGTGACGGGCAAGGGGGCCATCTTCTTATGCTCAAATTCACCAGTTTCTTGATGTGAACGGCCGAAATGGTTTGAAACCTATTCCAGTATGCTTCTGCTGCAAATACTAAAACCTTTAGAAACTGCTGTTTATCAAGTAGATCACCAATTAGCCTGGATTGTTTCCAAACTGCGTGTATTAGCTGGTATTTCCTCCGATGCAAAGCGTTAATGAACTTCTGCTTTCAAGAACTTTCTTCTTAATTTTCGTTATTAATTTGAGAATAGATGTGGTTGAAACTCCTATCTTCATAACTGCGAACGACGGCTGTATTTCCATCTTTCTGCATTGTACATTGAACATAATGACGTATTAGGTTGCCGTTAACTTCCTCTGGTTATCAACGAACTTGTTGATAACTTTCTGTTGCTGTCCGTTAAGACAGTTTAAAAGTTTTTTAAATGGAAAAAAATGGTCGTTTTGATTTAGTTAGTTTTATCATCCTGTCATCAATCATGTTTTAAGGTGTATTTTTAGTTTTTCCGAAGTGTTCCGGAGCAGACATCACGGATGCCTTAAGGGCTAAACGCACTTCTCCGTCTTCCGTTAAGTTTCCGCAACGTAATTGCTTAAGCGACGTAGTTACGTATTCACGGTCACAAGAATTGAGTCTCGTAAGACTTAACGGAGATCTTCAAATCGACAAACATATGTTGTACAAATATAATGGCTATGTTCGTCGATTTGAAGATCTCTGTTACATCTTAGGAGAGTCAATTCTGATGACCCTAAATATGTAACTATGTCACTTAAGCAATTACGTTACGGAAACATAACGGAAGACGGAGAAGTGCGTTTAGCCTTTTATCCAGTGAAAGCGGTTAGCACAGGGTTGAATAAAATTCAGCAACTGATCGTCAGAGGGCGTTCAGAACAGAAGATAAGTTTTTTCTTCACCACCGCAGCATGACAGTGGATGAAGATCCGCAGCTAAGTTGACGTCACACCAAAAACACCTTCCCGAATTATCATTGAATAATAATGCTTACTGTCCTTATAAATTATAGTCATTTTATTTTGTAACTTCATAGCTTGAGGACGATCCCTCTCGGGACAGAAACCGGTCCTATCGTTTTGTATAGTTTCAGTTTTAATGAATTAAATACTGCAGATGCGTGACCTTTACCAGTTTATTTGTGAAATGAGCAGTGCATGTAAAATTCAAGTAGTATCTACAGTTTCATTTCAGGAAATAAGTATTAAAGGTGGTATAATTAAAGAGGAGAAATTTTAAGCAATTTAAGTGAAAAATATAGTTGTCGAAATTCAATCAAAGTTGATGTAAGTACTCTTTCAAACACATGGTTTTAATTTAACAATAAAAAGTAGAAAAGTTTACCACCCTCTAGAAGCCCTTGAGATGGAATATTGAAAGAGTAATGGCTATAAGAAACATAACAAATCCATTTTCTTGTTCGTAAAGTTAAGAGATATGGTTCAATATGCCCTCCGTTCAGATATTCTAAAAACTGCATTCTATGATTAATAGTGAATTTCCAATGGCATTACCATCTCGTTCCTTTGATTTCAACTGCAGTGGCTTTTGGGGGCTGGGATTTCTCCAAAGACTGCTCTATGAAGGACAAGTTCCTAAGTTATCACCCTTGAAATACAGAATATTTATATGAATGAGGCAAAGAAACGCAGATCTCTTGCATTCTGCTGTGGAAAACGCTCTTCAAATTATGTAGTTCGTAGCACATCTGAAGGAAGGATATGTTACATATTGAAAGACACTAAACTAAAACGAACTAAAGTAAAACGAAAAACAGACTTATGTGGTGTCTCATATCGTGATGAGTTTTATAACTATATTTATAATTATTTTGCTTACTCTCTCCTATTTACTTTTATATGTATTTTACTGTTCCAATCAATTAGAATCTAATCAGTTGGAAATTTCAAATTATAATCGTTAACGATCTTTCTGTTGTTTACTTTTTAATTTCAACGGCTGAGGGTTCCCATAATTCCCTGTAATTTAAATCTTCAGTTAATTTCAGTTACGAATCACATGTTATTATAAATCACCCAATGAACTGTTAAATCCCTCAGCCAATGACCGATCATTGGAAATACTCTGTAAAAGCCATTACTCTCTCTGAATAAGCAGAACAGTACAAAACACAGTAGAATGAAGAGAACATAGATACATTCAGCTTGCCTAATCTACTTCTTTTACTAACCACAGATACCACCGAAAATCACCACAATATACAGTAGCTACTGTATTTTTCTAATTTTTTTTTATCAAAAGTTCACATTCCAGAGAATACTTACACCATATTTGCATGAATTTCGTTCACAATATTTTTCGCTAAAGGGCTCTGACCACCTCCTCTTTAATTGCAGCCACCTTGTACTTAGAGAAGATGATTAACGTTAACTCAAACAATAGTAAACATACTTATGGATTCTGCGAAATCCTGCAAATAGGCAATGCATTCTTTCTGAAATTTGGTATGCTTGGAAATAAATGTACGCAGAGGAACGATTGAAGGAAGAAGTCTCTGAAATAAATCCAAGTCCCAAGGCCAATAACCTAAAGACAGTAGCAAGAAATCAAAAATGTCTCATTAATACCAATAAAGGAATTCTGAAATAATAAAAAGTTTACAAAAAAGTAATATACAAATATAAATATATTACTTTCCTTGTAACTATATCAGTATTGAAATTAATAAATATATTACGCCTCACTTGAAATATAATTGACAATATAATATAATTGCGTGAGAAGAAAGAGTGGTTATCTATTTGTAGAGAATTCCAAGGAAATTTGTCGAGTCGTAAACATGATTCTCGTACAGATAAGAAGTAAAGTAAGATGTTTGTTTCTTCATGTAGAATAAAAAGACTTTTCATAGTTTGCACGATCAGTCAGTAATAAAATATAACAATAATTTAGTTTAATTAAAGAAAGTACCAGAAGAAGGAATGTTCATAATGAAGCATACAACCAAATCAGGCAACTTCTCTTTAACTTCTTTCCATTTCTCAGATGATATCAAATGAGGTTTTCCATTCACATGCTCCAAATACGATCCAGTAACTTCCAATTTAAGATAATATAGGTTCTTACAATGATTGCTAACACTAACTAAAGTGTCTGCTCCTAAGTTTTCGTATGACAAACGTAAGATTTGCAAGTTGGAAAATTGCTCTAATGACATTTGGAAGACGGATGGATAACTAAGAAAAAAATAAAGAAAACAACAAAACTTTAGACTCACATTTAATGAAATTTAACAATAATGTAGTTTTTAAAGTTTTAAAATAAATTCAACGATCTACTGTCGAATACCATCTTTTTAAATAAGGGCCATTCCATACCAAGTCATCCAGGGCTTACACCCACTTACCACAGATTTCTTTGAAAATTTGTATGTTCAATGTATACACTAAGTTAAGAAAAAAGACAAAATTTTATCCAATTCTAACAATTAGTTTTAGAGTTATAGCCTTTTAAAGTTTTAGTTGATTTGAACTTCCGAGGACAATTTGGGCACCGAACGAACTTGTATGTATTTGCTTTTTCCTGGATAAAATCAATGTTTATAAAGCTAGAGGTTTGAAACTTCATTCATATGTTCTTAATTTCATACAGAATACGATTACACTATCAACATAGAAATTTAAACCTTCCATCATAGTGAAAACATTTACTAAAAATAAAGAAGTATATTTTTCCGAAACTGTGACATGCATAAAGAAAAGAACTTACAGCTAAAATCTCTCTCCAGATACCCTAACACAACCATATATCACTGGAAAGAGTATAAAATTATCTTTCAAATGGTGAAATAAAATTGATGGGGTTTTGAGTTTTAAGAGTTTTATAGCAATATAAAGTAACAAATAGCATTTACGCTAGGAATTGTTACATTCACCAATGTTGCGAGTAAAATAGGGTTTTATAGGGTACCAATAGGGTTTGTACTTAAAGTAAAAAGTACAAGATTCTAAAAAGTCTACTTAGCATATAGAGGGAACAATATAGGGGTAAAAGTGAACATAAATAAGCCTAAGGTCATACCAGTCTAGGATTAGTAGGACTAGATTTTTCCTAGTCACCGAAAGCTGTAAAACAAGTTTGAGACGGTTGGAATTTAAATTTTTATTTTTTAAAAGCAAAATACAATTTGGGGCATAGCTTTAATAAAGAGTTTTACAAAATTAAGAATTTATAAAATTTTTTAACAATTTTTTTTGAAACTCTGTCTGCAGTTGGATCTAGATTAGCGAATGCATATTGTAACGTATAAGGTAACCATAGGACTTTAATTTATTTTTACTTACCCTACAGATTAACAAAGTTTCCATTTTTTACCCTACAAATTTGTCTCTTAGTGGTGTAAGTTATTGAAAGTCTTTCTCAAATGAAGTTTTGAAGTTGTTATAAAAGAATGAGGGATGAGAGATTCAATTTTCCGAAGAGTACATTCAATGAATTCTTGACGAGGAAGTAGCATTCTCAGTAGCATCTTTCGACCATCACTTACCCACTGAAAATTTGATTTCATCTTCATCATCATCTTCTAAGATGTCTTCCAAATAAAGCTTCAGTGGCTCAGATGTTTTAGGACATTTATCACAGCGGCGCAGCATGCAATCTCTATTCTGTCGGTTACAAACTAACATATTATGAACAGATTCTTTATCATGCTGATTCATTGCATTAGCTAAAAGCTCCACATTTTGATGGTATAAGCACACACATACACAATGAGTGCCTGGTGAACCAGCCAACACACACCATTTTGGTCTCAGAGAGCAAAATTTAGAAAATCCTAGTTTTAGCTGTGGATACCTATTCTTAAAAACAACAAATAGTTCATGTAGGTTGCATAAAAGAAGTCTTTTCTGCATGTACATATTTTTTTCAATACTAACCCGATCTTTAGCACCTGGCAGCAGGTAAGAAAATTCATCATCATGTAAAACTCTTTTACAATATTTATTGTCTCTTCAGGGACCGTTCTGCCTTTTTTAGGTTCTGGCAACGCCAAAATGCCTTTTTCATTCGACAGAGTTCTTGCTTTTTGCACCAAATATTCTGATACACTAAATTCCTCCGCTACTTTCCTGTGAGACCAAGACTTTGGAGCAATTGTTAAAACCTCTATTTTTTCACGCCTACTCAAGTCTGTCTTATTTAACTTTCTCTTTCATAACATTAACTAAATAATCAAGATCAGCAGATTATTTCTTTAAATCATTTTCTTTTTTTGTACCTTCAGCTTCACTTGGTAATTCACTGTGAGAGTCCTTTATTTGTAAGACATATGATAGCTTTTTTTTAACTTGGGATTTAGCTGTTTAAACTTTTTTTTTGCATATTTTCCCTTTAAGCAAGCGGATAATGATTTAAGTTTCAATGGAGTTACATCTAATCCTAAAAGAGTCTATTTGAGTTTATCTTTTTCAAACACTCTTTTTGCCATTTTTAATTCATCTTCAATTTCATCATCACTTTCATGACTTATAACCATTTCTTCATTATCTGGCTGTGGGTCAGGTTTTGCTTTTAATAATGATTTTCGACAGCTACTGCACAACATCTTTCCTGGCACTAAAGTAATGTTTCTATTTACCTTAATCTCTTTCGCTTTTTCTAAAGTTATTACCCTCAAGTCTTTTTTCTTTGATAAGGGGACAGAGTGTCTCTTAAACGGTTTTTTAAGAGTTTTTACTACATGTTTTTTGGTTCTTTTCATAATATTTTAAAAAATAACACAAGTGATGAGAACAAATAGTGTCTTTCTCACTATACTGATTACTTGTGCGCCACATTAAAAGATCTATTTCTTGTTTGGACATTTTCTCAAAAATTACATAAATATCCTTGTTTTTTTGTTAGTGTAGTGTTTTTACAGCAAGAGGTTAATAAAATGCCAACAGTACATATCAAACTAGGTCTATAGTCACTACTGCAAGCTATTCTTCCATAATTTAAAACAAAAGGCAAAAAAAAAAAAAAACACACAACTTAAATCACTTCACAATTTACGTAAATCACTTCATATAGATAACAGTGGCTTCAAAGTGATTTTAAAACGCAGGAAACTGACAAGCAAATTTAACTCTTAAAAAAAAAGCACAGCAGCTATTAAAAAAAAATAATTATTAATTGATGTTCACTGGAGCAGAGCTAGCTAAACACTGACAGTAGAATAGGCTGTTGGAGATGTGAGGGGGTTCATGTTCAGACATGATTGGAATAAAATCTTTAAAATAGATAAAATAAGTAATAACTTTGGATACAGATTAAATAATTATGTTAAATACAAAATTTTCAAACAATTAAACATAGAACACAAAGACAATATTACTTTTAAAGAAATAAAACACAAATTAATCTCTGACGTGGTGGATGGAAAAATTATATTAAAAAACGATAACTATTAGATTTAATTTTTTACTAATATAGTAAACTCTCAGTCACATAACACAGGTATGCAGTTTATATAAGCATACCTAATGGAAAATATATGATATACATAAAAAAAAATTAAAAAAAAATAAATTTTGTGGAGCATAAAATTTTTCAGCGTTAAAAATAATTTATTAACTTTATATTGTAATAAAACTCTTATAACTCAAAACCCCACCAATTTTGTTTCACCGTTTGAAAGACAATTTTATCCTCTTTTCAGTGATATATGGTTGTGTAGGGATATCTGGAGAGTGATTTTTGCCGTATTTTTTTTTCTAAGTGAGGTAAACAATTCCGTAAAATATTTATTTCTTACATTTCAGAATTTTTTTAACTATGATGAAAAGTTTTAGTTTTAATGCTCATGGTGTCATCTGATTCTGTGTACAATCTACAACAAATGGGTCAAGTTTGAAACCTCTACCTTCATAAATATAAATTTGGTAACAAAAAACGTAAATACATACAAGCTTGTTTCCGACCCAAACCGTCCTCGGAAATTAGAACTATCTAAAACTTCAAACGGTTATAACTCAGAAACTAATTGTAATAATTGAGTGAAACTTTGCATTTTTTCTTATTTTTATAGTCTCATAATGTATACAAATTTTCATTACAATCTGAGTACCTTGGGTGTAAAATCAAGTTTTGGCTGTATGATTTGGCATGGAATGACCCATAAATCTTTTTGAATACTAGATTCTATCTTTTCTTTCTTTAATGGTTGAGTTCAGCAGAGGTCAATACGAATCCGAAAATGAGTTTGAATACTGAACGGTTTCTGCTCGATTTGATTCCTAAAAGTTTGTTGTTCAGAATAGAATATTAGATGTGTCTTATTTATTCAGTACTAACGGATGTTTGCTAATACTATACAAGTAAGAAAAGTAATACTTTCTTTGTAATAATTTATTTACTTTAACAGTATAATAAATACATTATAATAATTTTAATTTGTTATCATTTTATTAATTTATTTAATTTAACAGTTTAATAAATACATTACTTTTTAGCAGTTTTAATTTGTATTATTATTAATCTATGTTATTCGACTACAATCTTTTTTAAAATAAAAATATTAAACCGACTTTATGTTATAAAAATCTATAGAGAAATTATTAATTAATGTATTAGCTCACTAACAGTTCGGCCCTAGAATCTTTTCTTACTTTGAATCTAAAATTTTGCTGTATCTATCATACATAATAAATTTCATGTTGACCTTTCTATAGGTCAACATCTACTGTTAAATATATTATTTAAAATACAGATCTAATAATCAAAAGATCAGCACATAATCAACCTATTATACACCATCATTACATATGATACTATTACATATTATTATTAGATATGTAAATATTTTTATAGCCTTTATTGAGAAATTTGGTTCTAAACTTTTAGTTAGAAATTTTATAGTAACCGTTTCAATGTAAAATAGACACTCGAAAAATACAAATCCAGTCATCACTGGAAACTTTTAATTAAGGAAGGCTTAAATGAGACTTAATATTTTACAAATACATAATTAAACGTCCTTGATGTCAAATTAAGTTGAATTCAAAATTTAATAAATAGGTAAGTGCAAGACAAGATAAAGTAGATTAAGCAATGTAAACCTAATTTATTATTAGGTTTAAAATAAATAATGAAATAAACAGTAGATATAGACTGTCGAAACGTAAAACACTGCAGGTAGACAGTTAAAATTGGCGAAGAAGGTCGAGTAGGTGAAGGTAAGAGTGATATACAGAAAGTAATATACAGTGCAAAACATTCGATGTATGACAATGAACTTTCATCTCATGTTGTAAGGAAAGCCTACACACTGGCATGCGTACTATCGAAGATGTGTTGAATATTGTTTTTGAGAAATGTTATTC
>JAFIDM010002131.1:18717332-18739265 GCA_023159025.1 Thereuonema tuberculata | reverse complement strand
ACATTAGTCTAGTCAAATTAGCTCAAAAAATGGGCTAACCTCAAACTAATTGCAATACAATTTCTGTGAGTGGATTCTTATTGAAATTTTTCCGTAGAAAACGATGGTGAAAAGTCCACACTCTTCGATGACGCATTAATCCAATATGGCGCCCAATAATCCATTTTTCAAAATGGCTGTCCATTATTTTAGGTATAGAGTATAAATAAATCCACAACATACTCACATAAATAAATGCTATCAAACATACATTTATTCAAAGTAATTTTCGAAGAGATATAACACGTCTCTTCTTCTTCAGCTTAAAATTGTAACGAAATTTATTTATGTGAGTATGTTGTGGATTTATAATAATAGTTCTAGAAGAGAAGAAATTAGGAAGAAATATGGAATAAGTACTTATAGAGTATAAATGTTTATATGCCCATGTGTGGTATCATTTTATATGTTTGTTGAGACGAAAACATCAAAAATACCATCAAAAATTGTTTCTGATGACAATAATTAAAATAATCGGGATTAATACAATAAACAATGATAATTATATGGAAATTTGACAAACACAGTTTTGACATTAGTTTTTATTTATATTTTTTTTTGTTTTACATTATTTGAAAAGGATGAGAAGTTTCAAAAAGATAATATAGCACTCCCAAGTACAAGAATAGTATATTATTTTAAACATCATCCATGTCCACTTCCATGACATTGCAAATACATCTAGTGGTATTAACTTTTAACTATTACCATAGTTCCCAACATTACTCCCTCATCAGGAGCTAAGTTTCGACACTGAGCATTCATGGTGGGGAACGGTGAGAAGTTGTAGATCAATTTCAATCTCGAAACCGGACGGGAAATTTTATCTACGGAACGGGTGTTGGCTGTACGATTTTTGCTGTCATCTACAGTTTTGGAAAGCTTTTCGCTTGAATGTTTATTAGTTTTATTGTCCACAATCACTTGATCAGGTGATCAATATCAATATCAATATCAATATCAGTAGTTAGCATGTATGCGGGCTTTAGTCTGTCAACACAAATATTAACTGTTTTGCCTCCAAATGATCACAAAAAAATATTTCTCATTTCATTTATACTTGAAAGGTTCCTGTGTATGTTGGTTCAAGTGGCTTTTTCACCCGGTCTGTTCTCACAAAAACATGAGTGCATGACTTTAAACTCTTGTGGAAATTGTGGAAACAAATTTTCTGTTTGGTAGCACCCCGTGTTCTGATCGGTTTTAAATAATCCATATTGTTTAGCAGCTTACCCACAAAGGTATCAGAATCAACTTTGGTATTGGGTGGATGAAAATACCATTTGGGCAATCGAGTGATTTGTGTCACATCTTAAGGCAGATCTGAAACCCAACAGAACTGAGGAGCTTAGTATCAAAACTCGTCATCTCCAACAATTGAAAATTCCGAGCCATTGGAGTTTGTTGCTAAGTTCAAATCAAAACACGCCGTTTTCATACAGTTTAACTTAACCGCTATAACAATGTATTACAATACGATTTCGATACGAGTGCTGTTTCAAAGCCCGCCATGTCCAATGCGAATACATTATCAAACCCCACCATATCCAAAACTTAATTTTGGAGATGGCGGGTTTTGATTCTAAGCTCCTCAGCTGTTGGTAGTGTTTGAGTCTACTGACCAATATCATGCGCATATATAGCAGGTTTCAACGTTCTATGAAGCCTCTCAATTTTCCAATTGCACTGGAATGATGCGCTGTATTGTGAAGGACTTTAGCCCCACATATTTCAGCCAAACTCCTGAACAACTGCGATTGAACTGTGTTCCTTGATCTGTAAAAATTTTGCATGGGACGCCAAATCTGCATATTCAATGCTCTTAAAAAGCTTTGCTTACCATTTCTGCAGTGACTTCTCCCAACTTTTCTACTATTTGTATTAATTTGTTTCTTTATTATGTGTAACAAAGGTTTGACATGCTTTTGTTGGTATTATTAAAACAGTAACACAGGTCTGCAAGTAAAAAACTGCATAGGAGTTTTATACACTTTCTTATAGATTTCAACTTGGTAAAAACGAAAAAAATACCAAAAAAATTCTATCACGTCAATTTTTTTGTTACACTCACGTTTTTGTTTGTATTTAGCATAAAAGTCCTAGTTAACTTAAAATTTAGTATTCTTCTTTTTATTTAAAAAATGGCCTTGAAATTAAGACTTCTCACATTAATTCTACCAATTATAGCTGGACTTGGCAATAAATAAAAAAAATGTTAATGGTTTGTTAATGGTTGAAGACTGTTGGATGCTCAATCGAGAAACAAAATAAGGAAATCAGAAACGAGTTCGAGAAACATCAAAGAGAAGAAGAAAAGGTTTCATAAGAAAAATGAGTAGACCTAAAATTATGAATAAGTATCAGAAACAATTTTTTGATTAGTTGTAAGAAAATATATTTAGTTCATTGTAATAAAATATGTGTTTTTATCAAAAATGTATTTTTATTTTACAAAAACCCTGTACATGATGGGATGATATGGAAGTCATTTTTAGAATCTGCTATCTTTAAAACAGAATATTCAGCAAAAATATCCCTTGCAGCTGGATTTTTTTTTTTGGCAGACCTGTATAATCTGTTATACTTTGAGACGTTATTATTGTAATGTTGCTTTTCAATTTAGAGAATGTTTATTCTCTTTTATGATATATGTCATTTGAAGAAGTCTTAATGTTAATCTTAATGCTTAATCTTAACGAAATATCGGTTGGAGTACTTAAGATGGTTTATTTATTTCTTTAGTCTAAGCTTATTAGCAGTCATCTGTTTAATGGTAGATTTAATGCCAGGCTGTGAAAAACCATGCATTTGATCAAAAAGTTTTCTCCTGGAACTGGGTGGAATATAAGGCCGAATCTTTTTTTGTGAAGCATCACACCATAAAAGTTTTGAAGATGGAAGTATCGACAGGCTGAATTTAAGTGTTGTGTTATTTTCCATTAGATCTTTCAATTCTGGATCAGTACTTGTTCTACGGCAATTTGTTCATAATCAATAATAGAGATTCGGGACAGTGTGTCCGCAAAAACATTGTTTTGTCCACTAATATGCCTGATATCTGTGGTGAACTGCGAAATGAACTGTGTTTTTTTTTGTTTAAAGTGATTTTTTTGTTTGGTTTGTGATCCGTAATAATCACAAATTCTCTGCCTTCCAACATATAACTTACTTAAAATGTTTCACTGAAAGATACATATCCAAAAGTTCACGATCGTAGGTGCTGTAGATTTCTGAGCATCGTTCAAATTTCTTGGAATAGAAAGCAATTTGCTTCCAATTTTCTGCTTCAAATTGTTGTAGTATCGAGCCAATAGCCCAGTCTGATGCATCGGTGCACATTGATAATGGGAGTCCAGGTGTGAGAAAACACAAAAGGGCAGCATTGGCCATACATTAAATTGTTGTATTGCTTCCTCAGTCCATGGGACTTTTCTTTTATCTTTCTTTTTTGCACCATTTAAAAACTCATGAAATAGTACCTGTTTTCGGGCAGCGTTTCTCAAATACTTGCGATAAAAATTTATCATACCAAAGATAAATCTTGTATGGTCACTGGCAGTGGGTACTCTAGGATGACTTGAACCTTGCTAGGCGGGGGACATGGTCCTTTAGCAGTAATCAAATAACCCAGAAACTCAATTTGGTCTACTCCCAGAATAGATTTCGATACATTAATACGAAGACCATATTTATTCAGTCTTTCAAACACCATCTGCAGATGTTGCTTGTGTTCATCCTCAGATGATGATACGATAAACACAACGTTTAAATACGGGAATAGAAAATCTAAACCAAAGAAAACTTCATTGATGAAACACTGAAAGGTAGCTGGCGCATTTCTGAGTCAGAAACTCATGACATTGAATTCAAATAATTCGAAAAGGGTAATTATAGCGGTCTTTGGCTTTTCCTCTTCCGCGATTGGTATCTGATAGTATGTCTTTACTAGATCAATCTTTGAAAATGTAACTTTACACCGCAAGATAAGATGAAAGTCCTCAATTCTAGAAATTGGGTAATGGTCAGATACGGTTTGGTCATTTAACCGTCTATAGTTCCCGCAGGCTCTAAATGTTCCATCCTTTTTTCCGATTAAATGTAGGGGACTAGCCCATTGAGACTTTGATGGCCGAATGATACCCTTGTCCAACATGAACTGAAATTCTTTCTTGGCGAAGGCAAGTTTTCCAGGATCGAGTGAACGTGCTCGTGAATGCACAGGCTCCCTTTGGTTATGTAATGCTTCATATCATGTTTACTTGAGGTAAAATGTACGGGTTTGTGAAGTCTGGATATGATCTTAATAGTTCATAAAACTTTGATTTAAGGCTATTATTCAGTGTGCTGATAATGTGTTTATCTGAGATAGATCTAACTGTTCCCTTAACGGATAATTGAGTAACACTATCAATCAATTTTCTATTATGAATATCAATAAGTAGGTGAAATTGATGGAGAAAATCAGCCCAAATGATATCTCTATTAACTTTGGCGACGATAAGTGGTCATTGAAATTGTCAAGTCAAGATTTAAGAGTTCTTACACCATAAGTTGGATCTCTGTATCATTGGAAGCATATAATGTATAGGAACAAGTAGTAGTTCCTGCTGTAGTCGCTGGAATCAAGGACACTTCTGCTCCGCTGTTCACTAAAACCCGTAATCCCGATTTCTTGTCGGTGACATATACGTAGTCGGAAATAGCGGCAACTTGAATTCCTTGCAGCAGAACTGGCCGCGGAGTCTAGTGCTGACTCGCATTTCCCGACTCTTTCCACTCACAAGATTGTTTTTATTTTCCAGGATAACACTTATCGCCAAAATTGAAATGAAAATAACAATATTTACCATTTTCATCAAATCTCATTCCTGACCTCGAGCGACTACTGCGGTTCCTACTGAAGTTGTGAGCTCGTGGTCTGGAGTTCTGCTGTAGTTTTTCCACTACTGTATTCTCGCCCACAGCAGTCAAGTCCTGGCGTGAGTTGAGCTCCACAATTTATCAGCCATTGTGGCCAATTTGTCCACAGTCTCGTCGCTAACCACTAGGATGTCTTTCACAGCATCTGGCATCTTTTACAGCCAGAGATATCGTAACATATTCTCCGACATGTCTATTCACAGAGATTTCATTCTGAGAAGGAGCTGGCTGGGTTTCATGTCGCCAAGTTTCTATCCG
The DNA here is from genome assembly GCA_023159025.1 of Thereuonema tuberculata. Classification (NCBI taxonomy): domain Eukaryota; kingdom Metazoa; phylum Arthropoda; class Chilopoda; order Scutigeromorpha; family Scutigeridae; genus Thereuonema; species Thereuonema tuberculata. The sequence goes on along the minus strand of JAFIDM010002131.1, from coordinate 18,734,048 downwards.
GTGAGCAGGCGTTTAATTCGGCGATTTTCATTTTCTTTAAAAGTGATGAGTAATCTTTCCTTAGCGGCCGAGTATTTGTTGCTCGTAGAATCTTTTATGATATCCCAGATGTTCTCCATAAATCTAGGTTCTAATTGGGCGACCAAATAATTGAACATCGTTTCTTCACTTTTGATGCCCTCTTCTTGTAAAGCTATATCTGTGGATCTTTCGACCCAAAATGGCGAAATTTTTATGCTCACCTTGCTTCGGCATCCGGTGGAGCAGTTTTATCGTTGTCCATGGCAACAAAATGCTGAAGTCCAGGGTCACCAATTGTTACTAGTCTATTTTATAATTATTCTATTCGTTTTGGTTGCGTGTAGACTCCAAATACCTTTAACAGGATATAAGCAAAAAAATTGCGATACAAATTCTAATTCTTTTTATTCCAAAAAAAAAAAAGTTATTAACAATTAATATCCAGTCATTTTTACGTCAGTCACTGTTACATCAGTCACAATCTGAACGGTTTTTTTTAAAAATTAAATATGAAAAAACAAAAATTATATTCTTTTTTATCATAAATACTTATAAATTTCCTAGATCATTTTTAAATATTAACATTAAAATAAAAATCTACTTGATATTTTAAACGTATTTCCACAAGCCGCCGTCTAGCGGTATTTACTTTAACTATTACCGTTCCCAACAGCCTCCTATTGCCTGTTGCCGTGATCCTCTTATAGTTTCGTATCTTCGGAACAGTGACCCTACCCCAATTTGGCTTGTACGATAATATTGTACAGATATGGCCGCCTCCACCTCCTCCGCACTCCACACGAGCTTCTCCATCTTACTTCACTTTATGAATTTGAAGTTCTGTATTTTTTTTTACATCATTCCACTGCTACAGTTTATAATTTTGTGTGTGCAATGGAATTTTGACAAATGGGAATCACCCTTAAGCATTGGCGCTTAACTTTGCGGCGTCACCATGCCGACAACATAATTACACTATAATTTGCAAAATGAAATTAACAAACGAATACGTTAGGATATAGTTTGAAAAAGAAATAAATACGGAGATAAATATCGATATTTTAAATATTGATATTTCAGCTTAAAAGATTACAATCATCAATTAAACTTATACAAACTGAATGCTTGTAGATTAACTTAGCAATTAGTCTTATTATATATCCTCAAAATACATTTGTCTTTTAATCCCTGATCTTATGAAAGTAAATACAAAATACAATAAAAATAGAATATAGCAAAAGATGAAATACAAGCTAAAAAATACGACATCACGTTACGAAAGTGAGAAACCTGCGAAATTAAAACTAATGAGGCATGGTTGAAAGAAAAAAAAATATAATCGACAAAAAGAACATTGACAAAATGTTGATAGACAGTCATGAAAGGAAAGATAAGTATTGCACATACTCTATGTTTAGATTTTGATTTTGAAGAAACGTTTTAAGCAAATGTTATATTTTTATGATGGTATAAGAAAACTAATTTTTAAAAATTTCGAATGAATAAAGACTTACTTGTTTAAAAAACCTTTCTAAATGAAAACCTAATAACAGAAATTAAGACAAAAATGCCTTCAAAAACTTAACTTTGACCACTCAATTTACGAATTGTTTTTCAGTGGTAGTAAAATATATATATATGACAAGGGGAATTCAAAGATTTTATCAGAAATATGACAGAATATAAGAAAAATATGACACAAATAGTTTTTTTTTTTTTTTGTGGAAAACTTTCAAGAATGCTTTCATTATGAATTTAGAAGTTGGTATGACTATTGAAGGCTTGCCTTACAAATGCTTGTAGTTTGGATTTTTGAAAAGAATTTGAGATTTTTCTATATTTTAATACTTTAACGTGTATTAAAATATAGTCTTTTAAAAGTTTAAAAAACACACTATCAAATTAAAATTCTAAATATCCGGTGTAATGTAACCGGAGATATGTAATGTATTTTAGAATTTTAATTTGATTGTGTGTTTTTTAAACTTTTAAAAGATTTTTCTATAAATCATGTAAAAATGAAACTTCAGTAATAAACAAAATTGAATTCACATTATACATTGTTCTATAAAAACCATACACATTTATGTTATTCATTACAGACAATGCAACTTTTTCAAATGCTGTTTGAATGAAAATAAACATTAAAGCATACATTGAAAGAAACTCTACCAACCCCTACAAACAGGCCCTCCACATCAAATTCCGGGCCCAGGTACCAAATGCAATACCAGCCCCCCCCCCCCCCGATGTTATGAACAAAATCATAAATTCTTAGCCAAAAATATCGCGTAAATACTACACGATTTCATATTTCTACAGCAGGGGTGGGCAGACTTTTGTAAGGTAAGGGCTACCTCCAAGTGCCGCTGTCACCTTAAGACTAAAAAAAAGCGGAATCTCCAGATCGACAACCAAAAAAAAAGGATCTCCAAATCGATGATCAAAAAAAACGGAATCTCCATGTTCTTCACTATAAACATACTATAGATCTCAGCCCGGGTCCCTTTGACGGCCGGGCCCCTTTGACGGCCGGGCCCCGGTGCTAAGGGACCAACTAACCCCCCCCCCCCTTTTTGGGGCCCTGCCTACAAAGGCTTAATACAATAACAAGTTTTCACCCATTTAAACTGAAAACAGTATTAAACAAATTTAAGATTTCAACAAAAATTTCAGTCGTAATTGTGTTTGCTTTCCTTCCACCCTGAAACATTATCCTCACAATTATTCACAGATAAAAATAGCAAACATCAAAGCTTTCCCAAACTTCTTCACAAAAACGAACCCAAACTGTAGAGACTGCCATACTTTAGATAAAATTATCATATTAAAGACAATATTTTAGATAAATGAGACTCATGATCAACTAAATACTTCCAAGCATTGATTTTAAAGCTCAAAATTTAAAGCTCATTTTAATCATAAAAGAATCTATGAAATATTTTATCCTCCTTAAAGACATTAATCTTCCTTCCCAAAAACGATATCACTGTTCTATATCTCTATATCTACTTATTTTGCTTACCTGTTAAAGAAGTCTGTTAGCCTAACGACAAAACGTTCCTCTCCTAGTTTCAATTCTAACTGATCCCAAGTGACTATTAAATGTTTCAGTGTCTGATAGCAATGACTGACCACGGTGTAAATCATCAACTTCCGGCAGCACACGACGGGAATTATTCTATCGGAAAATTCTAAACTAAGAAACTTCCAAAATTGAGGATGTTTAAAAGCGTCAGCCCATGCTTTGCAGGTTAAGGAAGTGTTTCTCCTACTTTCCATATCTAGACAAAGGAAAATCTCAAACAGTACAGATAGTGGAAGATTTTTCCATGAATCCATTTTTGATTTACTAAAGATGCTTGGAAAAAATATTCTTGGTAATTCGTATTCTACTGCATTCTTGTGTAAATTTTTTCAGATAAACTATATATTAATTTCTGATCAAACTGGCAGAATATTCACTACCTTTATAGAACTAAGTGAATTGGAAGTTCGAAAATGATTTTTAACAAATCACTTAAATCGGTCATGTATTCAGTAAAAACGCTGGAACATATTGTAGTCATAATACTTATCAACAATGATCGTGTGCGTAATGAATTTGCCACTATTTAATTATTAAAGTGATTTTGAATATGAATCAATTGAAAATTTCTAATTGAACGTAATTCGAAAAGAAATGTAATTGAAATTGTCAATGAAAAATGTATAATTCAAGGAACTTTCGCATTCAAACTTTAATATTTCCAACAGAGAATCTGAGAGGGTTTTAGATAGGGGTTTCAAAGGAAAGAATTTTGCTATAGCCTTAATTTCGGCTACTTTATTAATACATTAAAATTTTGATTCGATTAAAGGCTTGTTAAATTAAAAAGAGGCAAAATACTGGTTTTATAATATACAAGAATGAATAGCGGTACCGTATCTGTTTCGTTTTCGATCAGTTCATGTGAGACAGGACGTTACAGGAAACCGGAATTCGTAAACGATACCCTTTTTCCTTACCTCTACTTGTCGTAAAAGATATCACTCATGTCTTTTCGACTTGTATTTTGTGTTGTAGAGTTGGCAAAATGTTTTCTATTGGGCAACTTCCAAAAGAAAGCCAGTATCTCCTGACCCCAAAATCATATTTTTCTCACCTCTACAAGTTATAAGCTTTCCAATAAGGTACGTATGACTTATGACTGTTTGACTGAATCTTATTAAAAGCTCTCCCCTTACACTTTGTAAATGGGTAAAGGGAGAGATAAAAACGATCGGAGGCATCAAAAAGGTGTTAAACCGATGGGATTGTGGATTTTAAAAAAACACTTGAACCAAAAAAGTTTATTGAGAGCTTCTTTCTGTTAAATTACCTTAACAAGAAATTTTAATTAGAATTATTCATTGTTGCGACGGCCTAAGAGAAAGAAAACATACTGCAATGCCATTACTCGGCACCTAACAAAGGATGGCGGTTTTCTCTGACTGAAAATCAAAATCTAATGATAAAACGAATAATTTCCCTCGGAAAAAAATTAACGTCCTAAGAATTGTGAAACATATTTTCATATATTGACCTCCAACATTAATAAGTTGGGAACGTTGTTTAAAGAATTTAAAGAATAGAAATTTTAATAGGAAATTAATATATATATATATATATATATATATATATATATATATATATATATATATTAAAAAAGTTACCGTATTGTCCGGCGGATAAGACGACTTTTTAACCCAGGAAAATCTTCTCAAAAGTCGGGGGTCGTCTTATACGCCGGGTGCTGAAACTTCCGAGGTTGGACTGGAGAATCTGCGGTCGCCGCGTATGGTGGGGGGAGCTCAAAAATTGCCGTGGACGCATCCCCGCCGTTTGTTGCAACCGCCGTATGCGCCGTATGAAAGCAGCAAGGGCGGCGCTGTACAAGTACGGTAGAAGAAAATCCACTCACTAGGATTCGTGGAAAGAAGTGACTTAACGCTGTCGCGATCACGAGGTGAGGGGGCGCCTCACCGGGAAGGTGTAAGTGAAAGGCGGAGAAAGGTGCAGGCGTCCGGGACGCCCGGGATATGGAGAAAAGAGATAGAGCGGGGACAGAATAAACAAAGCTACAGTTAAAAAATACTACGATTTTAGTGAAATTCTAAAAAAATATAATATTAAAATAATGCACCAGAATAAACAAAGCTACAGTTACTTGGAGACACGGAGAACTGACCAATCCAAGCAGGCGTTGTATACAATAATCAGCCAATCGCCGGTAAGGTACATCGCTTTTAAAGGAAAAGTTTAATCACTTGCACTGTTTTATGTTTATATGTTTCATGACAAACAGCGTTACGTTTATAAGTGATAATTTTCCTGCTAAGTATCTGTATGTCATAAGCATTTGAATGAAAATTGCCATATTGAAATCAAGTCTGATGTTTTTTTTTAAATTTTTATTTGGTGTGCGTTGGAAGAGGGGTAGTCTTAAACGGCGTGTATATCCCAAACTCTATACATTAATTGGAAAAATTGAGGGTCATCTTTTACGCCCAGTCGTCTTATACGCTTCAATACGGTACTTTTTTCGCATGTGTTACTCCTGTTGAAGTAACAAGAATATCACAGTATAAAATCGGAATTCGAGAGGAGAGAGATAGGTGTCTCATCTTTCCCAAATATCTGGTGGCCATTGTTATGCATCATAATGAAATTTAAGACAGAACCTTCAATACACTGTAGTGTCTTGAATTTTTACCATTCTTTATATTGGAACAGCAAATAAGTACTAAACTTTGTTTTTTGTTTACAGTATTCTAAATTTCAATGGTTTTTAAAACTTGTTTTTCTCTGTTTTCTTTAGAAATCATAGTTGTTTACTTTTTTGTCGATAAGGAATTTGAAGACGATGATTTCAAATATTAGAAAGAGAAATGGGCATTTTTCGAATGTAGGCGAAAAATCTTCATAGTTTCTTTTTGACCTACATGTCAATTAAAACTGGAAATATAATAAAATAAAATATAAAAGTAAGACTTGAGGAACTAAAAGCAAACACTACTGTTCATAAAAACAAAACCCCTGAAAAGCTGCGACTTTGAGATTTACAGGATATGTTCATTAGGGTTTTCTGAACAAATAAATAGAAGATCGATGTCATTTGTATCCGGTGAATAGATGTTACTAAAAATTGGTGTGACCATCTCGGGCATGTCTTACCTGCTGTAGTCGTTGAGATATCGAATGAAATAAAATTTGAATGGTGTTCTGTGGAATAACCGTCCATGCTACATTATCCCGAGTTCAAAGTTCATCATGAGCTATTGTGGACGGTCATACAGCTGCATCTGTTGGTTAGGATGTCCCAGAGATTTTCAATGGGCGACATATCTGGCGATCTAGCCGGTCACGGCAGAAGTGAAACATTATTATCAGAGGAGAAGACACTTGCTGTCGCTGCAACATACGGATTGGGATTGTCCTGATGAAATAAGGTCCCGGGGACTCCCTACAGGTACGGAAGAGCTACCGGACGCTTAATGCCATTGCAGTAACTAGTACTTATGGTACTACGGATTCTTACGAGATGTGATCTGCCTTCGATAGCGTCCTAAGCCATAATGTGTCGTGTTGGTGTGGTGGTGGGAATACACTCTTCCCGACACCTATCCTGCTGTCATCTCCGGACAAAGATGCATCGCCTAAAACAGAAGCGCGATTCAACCGAAAACACGATATTGTGCCATTCGTCAAGCAACTCCCTTCGTTAGAGGCAACATTGCAGCCTGATACCTTTAAATGAGTACTCATCCTAAGAAATATTAAGGAATACTTAGCGTCAAAATATGATGCCCTTTAGTAATAAAAACAATAATGCACTGATCTACATCACGTTTTATATTTAAGAGTTTAACCCTACTGTTTAAACCTCATTAAATTTTGGTTATATAATATACGTATACCAGTTTTAAACTTTAATTTTTTTCTTAAGTTTTCTAAGCTCAACGTTTTCTAAGCTCAACCTTTTGTAGCTCAATTAATAACACTCTAGTGTAAATTTTTTTTTTATGTTAAATTTCAAATTTGAACAATGACACTGTGCTACCTGAAGTTTTTGATTTCGATACATTTTTCATAGGTAAAAATACCCTCTTTTCTTTTCATAAAGTATCATTCTATAAAATATAATTTTTTTAAAATCTTCACGTAGCAACTGTAGTAGTAATATCACTCAGAAAACTGCAATACAAGTTTAATATATATCCATGATTTTACAGTAAGTCTTAATTTTGTGATGGATATTATTAATTAATTTTTAATCTTAGAAAGTGGTAATGAGAAACTTTAATAATGATAAATATAAACGGATGATTTTCAAAAAAAATATGTTTATTGGTTTGGAAAATTAGAAATGTACAAGTTAGCTAAAAACAAATCACTTAGATATAAAATTTGGGAATTAATGCTGTATTTAGCTATTTCAGATAATAATTTCCAGTATTTCGGTTACGAGAACTTAGGTTTTCTTGAGGCCATCTTTCAAGCATTTTATTCATTAGTCTCCACTAATATTAGCATTTTGTGTTTCAAAACGAGCGAACTATATCACAGCTACTTCAAATTTTGTATATAATAATTATTAATGTATCTAAGTCTAATTAATTATCAGTGTTTTTTGTTGTATTACTGTTAGCACCAAAGTACGATCTTGGCATCCGAAGTTCCAACATGGCGAAGCCCTAGAATAGTCTATAGAAGTTCAAGGGAAAGATACTGAGGTTGTTTTCCTTTGCCTTCCTCAGGAAATCATTAAAGAATGATTTCAGACTTGAACAGAAAGATGAAGAAGCAGCCAAACCCAGGAAAGGATATTTTTCAAACATCCATGTCAACGTCGGGATTCGAGCGCAGGTTCCGATGTATCTGTATCAAGCGAGGCCTCTGCCTGCGCACAAGACCACGCCGGAACGGTCAATTATCAATATATATACGTTTAAAATTTAAAATTTAATGGAGACATAATTGTTTTCTAACTGGAATTCTAGTGCTCTTAGGAAGCAGAAGCAGTTTGGTAATTTTTGTTATTTAGTAATGCACGTAATTACAAATGCATCTGACATCTTGTAAGCAGGAGGATTGTTTTCTAAATCGCTGGGTAGGTTTCTATTCAAATTTGTAATTAAGTTTAATTGAGAATAGCGAACTGATTTGCGGCATTTGTTTTTGATAATTAGAACTATACTAGCAGCAAAGCCTGTCGGACTACAGGCATAAAAAAATCTGAAAAATCATTTTATTATCAACTATCAAAAATTAAGTAAATGTAATCTAAATACTGCGCTAACTTGTGAACGAAGCTTTTACGGCAAAATAGGTTTTGAGTTTCGAAATCAGCGTAAACAACTGAGTAAGTATGCCAAATTTCATTAAAATGAATGCAGTGGTAACAAAATTATTTGGTTTTGAACGTATGTTTTGTTAGAATTTTCGTTGTCGAAGGCAGTTCCCAAGTATAAAATTTCATGGAAAGAACATGGAATGACACAATGAACTAATACAGTCGGACCTCTATTTAACGAACCTCTATTTTTGCGAATTTTTCATGGGAACCAAGAACATTTTGCTAATTTCTTCGTAAAATAACCTCCAAATAGCAAAGTGCATTTTCTATTTAACGAACGTTTTCGTGGTAGCTATTTTTTTTTCTCAAAAATGTTTTTATTATTAATATTCCCTTAGAGGAAATGAAAGAAATTTGGGTATAGGTGAGGGAAAAAGACGAAATTAACGATGATGTGCTGATTGATGATTATCTTTCACTTGATTTTGAAATTGAGACCTCGGAAACACTAACTGAATCGGATATTTTGGACAGTGTGAAAATTAAAAACAATACAGCTATGAATTGCGATGAAGATGAAGATGATGCAAATGGAAATGATCATGATGCAGAAATCAAAAAACATTCGTATGATGAAATGCTAAAATTATTTGAAAAAATCCGACGCGGATTACAATTTGAAGAAAATATGCCTGAAGGGGATTTTGGTGCATTGCAAAGATGCGAGACGTACTATGAGCAAAAATACTTTTTCAAAAAAAAAACAAGAGAAAATTAACAGACTTCATTATTAAAATTTAAGTACGCATGTGGTAAAATGTATGCTTTATGTCATTAAAATTATTACTTTTTTTAATAATATTTATGGTTTATGTATTTTAACTCTCTTTTATGTAGTTTAAAGTAATTTTAAAAGGTCTCTATTTAAACGAATTTTCCATATAAAGAACTTTTTTTCGGGATTTAGCGACTTCGTTAAATCGAGGTCCGACTGTATTTTCATCCAATTTGAGTACCCTTGAATCAATGATATCATTGAGAACCGATGGATCTATCTTAATAGCTTAATTATTCGAGTTACAGACAGCTTATTGTGTTTTAATTCTCCGACAATTTGTAGATTTTTTAATTTTATTTCTTCAAGTAATTTAATAATAATGCATTGTTCCAGTACAATCTTACATAATGTAGATGTCATATTGTTTCCTATTAATGATTGTAGCAACCAAACTCACCTTTGTATAATCTAAATACTGCGCTAAGTTGTGAACGAAGCTTCTACGGCAAAAATGGTTTTGAGTTTCAAAATCAGCGTAAAAAACTGAGTAAGTATGCCAAATTTCATTAAAATCGGTGCAGTGGTAACAAAATTATATCGAGTTATGGACAGACAGAGGAATTTAGCCAATTATATAAGTTGATATTATTATTGCCCAGTTTCTTTGTAGCCAATTAAATATAAGAATAAGAATTTAGATATGCAAATAATAAACACAGGCGTCGAAAGCCTGAACACCGATGACATTTTAAATTGTATTTGAACAGTCCAGGACAATAGTTAAATATGGACATTGATGTATTGCCAAGATTTGAACCACGTGATATGATATAAAAAATGGTTATAAATGAAGTAGGTTGTAATAGATTTGTTCGCAAAAATTAAATTTCCGAAGAACATAGGCGGAAATGGATATATCAGTACAATCCTAACAGATAATGAAGCGGAGAGAAATGTAAGTATGGAATATGGCTAACACGAACTGCGATGCAGGTGGCATAACATCGGGGCTTGCTTAACACCAAGTTAACCAGGAGTTTCTGAGGCAAATTAGTTCACTCTACTTCAGTGCACGAAATAGTCGCTGTTTGGTTTCTAGTAGAATGGTTTCGTGCAGCACTGTTCATCTCATTGCTTCCCAGACGCGTTCGATTGAGTTAAAATCTGGGAGGTTCAGATAGTGTAACCAGCAAGCATGATACCTCCCGACACTACGAATCTACCATTGCTATATTTGTTTCTTACTTGCACGTTGTCACGGTCGGTCGTTTGCAGTACCAATTTCAAGCCATATCAGCTGATGTCTAGAATCAAAGGAAAAACTGAAACGACTCATCTGTGAAGGGTAAAGCGACCCATTGATGATTTTTCCAATTTCGATGGAGTCGATACAATGCAAACGTGCGCTACAGTATTGCCTGGATAAAGGCAGACAGACTTAAGGCCTTCGGGCATAGAGCCCGAAATGTCACAGATGTCTCGTGACAGGTCGTCGTGATATCCGTATTCCTGTGATAGAATGGAGAAGACTCGCAAGCAGACCAGTCGTGATGTGGCGATCATGTGTTGCTGTTACAGCTAAAAATCTATCTTCATACGTCATTGTAGAGCGAGGATGACCTCCTCGCATGCGTCTGGAATACATTCGATTGCTCTGAAACACTGCCCAAAGGCCGGATACAACACAATGGGCGGTTTCGAAATACCTGGCAACATAACTTACTGTATGGCCTTCTTTCAGCTGTTCTGTAATTCTTTCCTTGTGAAATCGTCTAGATCATGTTTTTGTGACATACCGAAAACCTCAGGTACGTCACTTCTTTCTTTTACATGAAACAGTAGCTTCAAACACAATTCACCTATCGCGCTTCTTTGCCGATTACTCATTTCAGTAGCACCATATGACCTCTGTGAGCATATTTTAGTACTACCACATGACCTCATACATTTGTGTTCGCGCCATTTTACTACTGATCGTCCACATGCATAAAAAGTGCCAGAAACTCTTTCGTTTGCTTTTGTTTCTATGATTATAAGAACTAGTCATGGCCCTTAGGTTTCGGACGCTGTATATAATAATTTTACGTTATTTTGTAGATTTACTGATCCGCTATAGCCTTATAGTCAAAGCGACTGTCTCCCATGAGGCTGACATGTCGAAATCTATGTTTTGAATCCCGGAACTAGTAAATAAATCTTTGTAATCCTTCAGCCAAATAAAAAATGTTGTGTCATTTCTCGGATGTGTGTGTGTAGAGGGTTTAGGAGGAGGAGGGTTACAGTCGCAATAATCAACCTTCAAACAAAAAAACTACATTGAAAATCCTAGTTTTATTCCATTTTAAGTAAGAATTAAATGACTAAAAATCTTAACAGAAAATAAAAAATTTCATTTCGAGATGCATGCAACCTATTTTCGTAGAGAATTGGAAAGCTTGAATATGCATAAAATTTATAATTAATACAAAGGACCAAACACACAAAACCAATAGAGATATAAAGAATAAATAATTTAAATGATATGTTGCGAAGGCACACTTACTTCTTCATCACATGATACTAAATCAATAAGTACATGGAAAGGAAAACAAGGCTCGGAATTTGAAATTTAAAATTTAAATATAAAAATAACTTTAGATAACCATAAAATCACAAATATAACATATAAATAATCTATCGTAATTTATATTGTAGCGCGTTCGTAATACTTCAGTGTTGTAGCAGCGTTTAGATTTGATTAACAATGATTCGTGAAATTTACGTAAGTAACAATCCTTCTCAATACCATAGATGACGGGATTGTTTACCGATATATTGTGACCAGTATTTTTGAGATGTAATGCTGTTAAATATTGCAGGTTTCTTTGCTTTATGGCTCTTTCATGCTCTTGGATTCGAATTTTTACTTTACGTTTAGTTTCACCAAAATACGTGCAATTAATATTGCCACCTTCACATTTAATACCATAGATTACTCCCATTTTATTGAGATTATCTATTTTGTTCTTATTATTAATATCCTTATTAAATATGTGTTTCAAAGTATTAGTTGCCTTGTGTGCCAATTTTATGTTTACTTGAATTAAAATAGGATCAAGCATATGTTTAAGGTTAGCATCATATGGAATAGCGGTAGCCGAGTGGGTAAGGGCGCTTGGCTGCGGGTTGGAGGTAGCGGGGTTGATTCCCGGCCTCGGCGGAGGACGCGAATTTTTCCACGCTTCTTTCTCCTCCAAACGGGCCCTAGGTCTACCCAGCCCTCTATAGGATGGGTACTGGGTTTCTTTCCCGGAATTTAAAGGCGGGCGAGCGACGGGCCGAACCCCCGTCCTCAACTTTGTCCCGGAGGTTCTGAACTCTGGAGCCTACCCTCCGGCAGCATTGCGCGGTCCTCTGGGCCTGATCGCAACTTTAACTTTAACTTGATCATATGGAATAGAAACAAATTTCTTATTTTCTTTGGTAACAGGCTTTGAGAATTTACTTCTTTGCATGAATTTTCTAATTGTCTTATTAATAAATTCCATAGGAAAATCAAGCTTTAGAAAGATACTTCTGATTGAGTTTAATTCATTGGATAATAATAACTCATTTGAGCAAATATTAATATCTTGGTTAACCGCGAAAGAAATTTTGTTTGTTTTATAAATCACCGGTCCGGCTGACATATAATTCATAGTAACATTTGCACTAACTTCCTTCCTATATACTGTAGTATTAAATTGACCCTTATTTCTAATTATTATGACATCCAGAAAAGGAATTTGGTTGTTACTTTCTAATTCCAGTGTGAATTTTATATCATTATCAATTTCATTGAAAGCAGATAAAATGTTGTATATTTCATTCTTATTAACCAACAAAAAAAATATCATCTACATATCTACATATGAAGGAGATATTCTTATTAATTAATTCCAATTTCCATAATTTAAATTCCAGAAAATGCATAACAAATTCAGCAATTATGGCCGAGGACGGCAAACCCATGAATACCCCCTTTTTTGTTCATAAATAGAATCTTGAAATATAAACCATTGCATGTTAAATAAGGTGTTTACAAATATATGGATATGATTAATTTCAATTAAACCTTTTTGGTTTAAGTATTTAGAGGTTTCAGAGGTTATCCTAAAATTCACAAAGAAAAAAATCAATGATCTGTATAAAACTAGACCAATTTTGGTATGTTCTAACAGTGCAATTAAGAAGATTTCAGAAATAGTTGTTCAAGAACTCGTGCAAATGTTTCTAAATTTAGTGTTCCCAATAATGTAAGTTTCCTGCATAGATTAAGAAATAGCACATACAATGATTACAACATTATGGCATCATTCGATGTAGTGAATTTATATACTTCTTTATCGGTATCTCTAATCCAAAATGCAATTGATTATTTTTATAATCTTAATTTAAATACGATTTAACTTAAATAAGAAGTACTATATTTTTTTTGCTTTTTATACACTGTTTATACACTGCATTATACTTTTTTTTAACTTTATTTGCTGTTTAGGGTATTCTAAATTTAATTGGGTTTTTAAAAATATTTTTTTTCTTAGAACAATTAATTATTTACATTCTTTTCGATAAGTTGTGTGCAGATGAAGAAGTAAAATGGAATAATCGTATAAATTCACTCAATCAACAACTAAACTGGCTATTAAAGATAATCTTCTGGCGAAGATGATTTGGACACTTACAAAGAGAAAATGGTATTGTTTTCAGAAGCAGGTGCTTCATTTAAAATAAAACTGCAAATTTAGAGTAAATAATGACTTGACGAACTGAAAACATACCAAAGACAAACAAAGGATTCTTTATGGATATATCAGCAGAATGTCTTCAAAGAATCATTTTTTACTTAAATTTAAACAATTTTTGTTCCTCATTAAATATTTTTCAAATTGAATGATTGCCTGATTGTTAATGAAATCTGTATTAATATTGCCAGTTAATACTCTATTTTAATTTTTTACTTAATTTAAATTACTACAAACATAGACGTCTGAGTGATTACAATAAAGGGATGGGTGATTAAATTATCGACGTTACAGCTAAGGGGTATTTTATTTTTATTTAGCTATTTTTTTTCTGACTGAAGACATCATTTTATTCTCTATTTACAGATGCTATTTACAGTTGACTATTTACAGTTCTTTACTATGAAGATAGCATAAAGCCTAAAGCTTTATTATTGATCAAATGCACAAAAATTTAATAATGAAACTGCTATGAACTTTTTATATTGGACTTTATAGGCCTATTAAAAATAAAAAGATTAACTGTTAACATATTTTGTACCGTGGCGGCATTGCCAAAATATGCAATTATAGAAATAGAAGTCACGGCCACCTTCTAAAATCTTTGGTCAATGATCATCCAGCTTGAAGAGTATCACACACATACACCAAACCAACTTTGTTTCACTCCAGCCATCAATATAGAAATACATAAATACATAACAAGTAGGTCTTGTTTTCTCTACATTTTCTTGAAGCTGTGCTTTATACGGATTTGTGATTATTATCTGGGTAGCAGTTGTTCCTTTACTAATTCTGACTTTCACAGTCTTCAATTGCAGGTAGTAATTGCTGAATCTTTGTTCTGACAATGCATGGAGAATGGACATCATGTTGAATTGATTGAGAATCAATGCAAAATGTATAAGAGAGGAACTAGTCGGTGGTTGAGTTTCGAGGTGCAGACGATGCCGAACTCTTGGGCTGATGTAGAGCTATTGTAACAAGCTGGTAATTTTGTGATGTTAATGTGAAGTTCCAGTGTCTCATTTTATTCGATTGTCACAAAAATCTTTTGCATGAAGTTCTGTTATAATTTTAGAGACTTGGACAAACAAAGGATTTGTCCAATGGCAAAACCCTTTTTTTTTAACCAAAAGCACAAACACACCATTCGATAAGAAAAAAAAGGCTAGTTAGGATTTCAAACTTATATCAACATTGCATTACAAATGCTACCTTACTATGAAATCAATCAAGAATAAACAAGTATTACATTAAGAGCCGAGTGCACCAACCAACAAACGAAGCAGTCATTAGTTGAAAGCCCTAAGTTAACAACCGACCTTCAAAGTGCACCAACAACGACCGTCAAAGTGCACCAACAAAGATGTTTCAGTGCACCAACAACGGTTTGTGAGTCATTTACTGATGTTCGCTAAAAATCTAACGTGTTTATAAAAGTGACTGCGATTGTTAACAACATTTGTTGTAATTTCCGGATCACTTTTCGCATGCGCAACCACAAATTTTATCATTTTTACTTACGATACCGACTTTAGCGGCACAATTTTCTCAGTTTCGGATATAAATTTAAATTGGCCACCAATTGGAATT
Source organism: Thereuonema tuberculata (assembly GCA_023159025.1). Lineage (NCBI taxonomy): Eukaryota > Metazoa > Arthropoda > Chilopoda > Scutigeromorpha > Scutigeridae > Thereuonema > Thereuonema tuberculata. The sequence continues at coordinate 18,718,572 of JAFIDM010002131.1, read as the reverse complement.
GTCGGCCTTATCGTAACAGCGCTTAAACCTGAAGCTTCGAAATTTGTACATCCGCCGCCACCAAATTAAATGCATTAATTTCTTAAAAATTACAAAACAATACCTGGATTTTCCAACGCTTTTATTCCCATCATATAGTACCGAAGCACTTTCTTCCCAAAAACAAACAGATTCGCCCTAATTCCACAGGTGAGATTTCGTAAAAAAACTGGATTCGATGTCGGCCATCTTGATAAAGCTGAACGGCGTGGGGGCTGATGGGAATTTTCTATACAATGACGCATTTAAGCCGCCAGTTTCCGAGCTGTTACAAGGAGACTGATAAGCGATTTCGCGACTGGTAAAACCTTAACGAATGTTGGTGCACAGAAAGTGTCACTTGACCATTGCTTTCACAGCCATCAAAATTAACGGAGATTTGGTGCACTCGGCCTTAAGCAACTAATGACCTAACGAATGAGACCAAAAAATTAGTGAAAATAGGGAAAAAAACCCACTTTTCGATTATTTATTTTTTTTGAAGCAACTGAGGCTTTTGGTCGAGGCGAGACACTATGACCGACTGGCAAGTTACGATATCCGCCGCGAATGGCCCCGTTTGTCGCAGAGCGCCTGAAATATGAAGGAGGGTACTAGTTAAGTGCAGATACGATTTAGGCAAGTCTCATGGTTTCACAACTTTGCCGCGAAAACTGATAAATTAAGGAAAAGCTTCATTAATACGGATAAGTATTAATTTAACCACGGATAAAATAAAACCACGGATAATTTTACTTTAGGCTCTTTAACTCCAATTTCTATTTATAGACTATTAATATGTCAACAGCATATCTCAAGCTCTACGTCTACAATCACAAATGCGTTGGGTTATCAGAGATCGAAGATTCAATAAATGCAATTGAAAATTTTGGAATGTTAAGGAATACAAGTACTGATACATAAACAACAGGAAAAGTATTAGATCTAATACTGAAGTTAACATCAAATTTTTTCCATTCTAAATCCTTTTCTCATTATTGAGATCTCGGCTGAAATAAAAATCCCAGAAACAATAGTTCCATTTAAGGTTTTTGTGCTACATCATTTGATACATTTGTAGAATTTTCTTCGTTTCATTCAATGTCCATCTTATTGTGATACTTACATTGTCAAGCAAAAGGCAGAATAAATTAATATTTTCTCTTCTGTAAGAAAATTGAATGGTATTTAATGTATGGTTTAGTTTTTGTAGTAGAGTATT
>JAFIDM010002131.1:18683814-18702332 GCA_023159025.1 Thereuonema tuberculata | reverse complement strand
TTGAGGTTAGCCCATTTTTTGAGCTAATTTGACTAGACTAATGTGAGGAGAAGAGCTTCCACCATTGTTAGCTGCATCAGCTACGTGCTTTTTACTCAGCACCTGTATTTTCATGAGTATTTTCTTTTATCTCATGTTCGTGTAGAGTTTGGAGACTTAACACAATGTGCGCATTTGGTTATTTAGGCGATTATTGACAACGCATCCACTGTTTTTAGACATCGTTAGGTTTAAGGAATTGGAATCTCTATTTTAAGATTAATATAATTGTAATATCATAAAACCGTAACAGAAATATTGGTAGCAGAGCATGGTTATAGATTGAACATAACAAATCAATTATATTTATTTTTCAATCTATGAAGCATCGTAGATTGTAATTTAGTTTATTGGACCTTGGATTCATTTTAATTTTAATTATGTCAACTGTTTTAGAAATTACAGTTGACAAAATAAGCAAATAACTGTTATCCAGAAAAAACTGTTTTCTTTTTGAAACTCTTATATTAAATTACCAAAATTAAAGTAGGAAAATTACCGAACGTTTGATTATTTAGGAATTAAGAAACCCTTATTGTTGATTGATCAATAATTATTTTAGCTTTTTTAATAGTTTTAAAACATGATTTTAATATGAAATGGGGATCAAATTAGAGTTCATTGTTATTTTTACACTACACTTCTTGAATTATTTATTTCTGAACCTAACAATATAACTTCAACAATAAAATTTCTTTCTTTCGACAGCTTGATAAGAAACTGTAATTTGCTTCAACTGAAGACACTTTCTCTAGAGGCATATATTATTACATCTCAGAGGCATTTTATAACTTCTGAGAAAGTGAATAGTCTTGTCATTTCACTAACAAGATTTCTTCGTAGTCAGAAAAGTTTGGAAAAATGTGTGATTATGTGGGAACTTGATGTAACTCATCAAGCACTTCTAGTTGATGCAGTCACCTGTTGTTCAGCAAAAAACCTCAAATCACTGAAAGTATACACAGGAAGTATTTTTTTCCCAAATAATTCGTAAGTATAATGTTTGACATATCTCAAAATAAATTGAATTATATGCAGTAGGTCGGCTTTTTAGATATTTTTGAAAAGAAAACCATATTTCGTGGGATCCGCCTTTTTTTCTGTATTGCAGTTAACTATTAAAAGTTCCATCCAGTCCCAATGATGCCTGGCTCGTGTGATCTTAATCAGATCAAGCAAGCTTGGGAGTATGGGAAGACGCGTTATTCGTGATCCAAGACTGGCTATTAAAGCTCGTCGATTTTCTCCTGCCGGCTCGACAACCGTAGAATAACATTTCTTAAAAACAATATTCAACACATCTTCGATAGTATGTATGCTAGTGTGAAGGCTTTCCTTACAACATAAGATGAAAGTTCATTGTCATGCATCGAATGCTTTGCACTGTATATTACTTTCTGTTTATCACTCTTTACCTTCACCTACACGACCTTCTTCGCCAATTTTAACTAGCTACCTGCAGTGTTTTACGTTTCGACAGTCTATATGTACTGTTCATTTCATTATTTATTTCAAACCTAATAATAAATTAGGTTTACATTACTTAATCTACTTTATCTTGGGGAAGGAAAACAGTCTTGCACTTACCAATTTAATAAATTTTGAATTCATCTTAATTTGACATCAAGGATATTTAACTATGTATTTGTAAAATATTACGTCTCATTTAAGCCTTCCTTAATTAAAAGTTTCCAGTGATGATTTTGTATTTTTCGAATGTCTATTTTACATTCAAACAGGTTACTATAAAATTTATAACTTAAAGCTACAAAACCAAATTTCTCAATAAAGGCTATAAAAATTATTACATACCTAATAATAATAAGTAATAATATCATCTGTAATGATGGTGTATAATAAGTTGATTATGTGCTGATCTTTTGATTATCAGATCTGTATTTTAAATGATATTATTAACAGTAGATGTTGACCTATAGAAAGGTCAACATGAAATTTATTAAGTATGACAGATATAGCAAAAATTTAGATTCAAAGTAAGAAAAGATTCCATGGCCGAACTGTTAGTAAGCTAATACATTAATTAATAATTTCTCTATAGATTTTTGGAAAATAAAGTCTGTTTAATATTTTTATTTAAAAAAAGTTTATAGTCGAATAAAATAGATTAATAATAATACAAATTAATACTGCTAAAAATTAATGTATTTATTAAACTGTTAAATTAATTATATTAATAAAATGAAAACAAATTAAAATTATAATAATGTATTTATTATACTATTAAAGTGAATAAATTATTACAATGAAAATATTACTTTTCTTTCTTGTAGAGTATTAGCAAACATCGGTTAGTACTGAATAAATAAGACATATCTAATATTCTATTCTGAGCAACAAACTTTAGGAATCAAATCGAGCAGAAACCTTTCATTATTCAAACTAATTTTCGAATTCGTATTTGACCTCTGCTGAACTCAACCATTAAAGAAAGAAAAGATAGAATCTAGCATTCAAAAAGATTTATTTAAAAAGATGGTATTCGACACTAGATCGTTGAATTTATTTTAAAACTTAAAAAATTAAATTATTGTTAAATTTCATTAAATGTGAGTCTAATGTTTTGTTGTTTTCTTTATTTTTTTCTTAGGGATCCATCCGTCTTCCAAATGTCATTACAGCAATTTTCCAAGTTGGAAAGCTTATATTTATCATACGAAAACTTAGGAGCAGACACTTTGGATAGTGTTAGCAATCATTGCAAGAACCTAAATTATCTTAGATTGGAAGTTAATGGATCGTATTTGGAGCATGTGAATGGAAAACCTCATTTGATATCATCTGAGAAATGGAAAGAAGTTAAAGAGAAGTTGCCTGATTTGGTTGTATGCTTCCTTATGAACATTCCTTCTTCTGGTACTTTCTTTATTTAAACTAAATAATTGTTATATTTTATTACTGACTTACAAAGTATGAAAAGTCTTTCTATTCTCCATGAAGAAACAAACATCTTATTTTATTTCTTATTTACACGTGAATCACGCTAAACGACTCGACAAGTTTCCGTGGAATTCGCTACAAATAGATAACCACTCTTTCTTCTCATGCAATTATATTGTCAATTATAATATATTTTTAGTTGCGCGTAATATATTAATTAATTTCAATAGTGATAAAGTTACAAGGAAAGTAATATATATTTATTTTATTTCCTGTAAACTTTTTATTATTTGAGAATTCCCTTATTGATATTAATGAGGTATTTTTGGTTTCTTGCTTCGTTTTTAGGTTATTGGCCTTGGAAGTTGGAATTATTTCAGAGACTTCTTCCTTCAGTCGTTCCTCTGTGTTCGTTTATTTCCAAGGAGACCAAATTTCAGAAAGAATGCATTGCCTATTTACAGGATTTCGCAGAATCCATAAGTATGTTGATTATTATTTGAGTTAATGTTAATTATCTTCTCAAAGTACAAGGTGGCTGCAATTTAAGAGGAGGTGCTCAGAGCCCTTTAGCGAAAGATATTGTTAACGAAATTCATGCAAACTTGGTGTAAGTATTCTCTCGAATGTGATCTTTTGATTAAAAAAAAAAGAAAACAAAAAAAAGTAGAAAAGTACAGTAGCTACTGTATATTGTGGTGATTTTCGCTGGTGTCTGTGGTTCGTAAGAGAAGTAGATTAGGCAAGCTAAATGTAACTGTGTTCTATTTATTCTACTGTGTTCTGTACTGTTCTGTTTATTCAGGGGGAGTAATGGCTTTTATAGAGTATTTACAATGATCGGTAATTGGCTGAGGGCTTTAACAGTTCATTGGGTGATTTATAATAACATGTGATTCGTAACTGAAGTCAACTGAAGATTTAAATTACAGGGAATTATGGGAACCCTCAGCCGTTGAAATTAAAAAGTAAACAAACGAAAGATCGTTAACGATTACAATTTGAAATTTACAACTGATGAGATTCTAATTGATTGGAACAGTAAAATACATATAAAACTAAATAGGATAGAATAAGCAAAATAATTATAAATATAGTTATAAAACTCTTTACAATATGAGACACCACTTAAGTCTATTTTTCGTTTCACTTTAGTTCGTTTTAGTTTAGTGTCTTTCAATATGTAACATATCCTTCCTTCAGATGTGCTATGAACTACATTATTTGAAGAGCGTTTTCCTCAGCAGAATGCAACAGATCTGCGTTTCTTTGCCTCATTCATGCTTGATTCATTCATACAAATATTCTTTATTTATTGTTCTACTTTTTATTGTTACATTGAAACCACGTGTTTGAAAGAGTACTTACATCAACTTTGATTGAATTTCGACAACTATATTTTTCACTTAAATTGCTAAAAATTCCTCCTCCCTAATTATGCCACCTTTAATACTTATTTCCTGAAAAGAAACTGTAGAGACTACTTGAATTTTACATGCACTGCTCATTTCACAAATAAACTGGTAAAACTCATGCATCTGCAGTATTTAATTCATCAAAACTGAAACTATACAAAATGATAGGACGGGTTTCTGTCCCGAGAAGGCCATCCTCAAGCTATGAAGTTACAAAATAAAATGACTATAATTTATAAGCACAGTAAACATTATTATTCAATGACAATTCGGGAAGGTGTTTTTGGTGTGACGTCAACTTAGCTGCGGATCTTCATCCCCTGTCATGCTGCGGTGGTGAAGAAATGAATTATCTTCTGTTCTGAACGCCCTCTGACGATCAGTTGCTGAATTGTATTCAACCCTGTGCTAACCGCTTTCACTGGATAAAGGGCTAAACGCACTTCTCCGTCTTTCGTTATGTTTCCGTAACGTAGTTGCTTAAATGACGTAGTTACGTACTTAGGGTCACCAGAATTGAGTCTCCTAAGTTGTAACAGAGATCTTTAAATCGACGAACATAGCCATTATATTTATACAACATATGTTTGTCGATTTGAAGATCTCCGTTAAGTCTTACGAGACTCAATTCTTGTGACCGTGAATACGTAACTACGTCGCTTAAGCAATTACGTTGCGGAAACTTAACGGAAGACGGAGAAGTGCGTTTAGCCCTTAAGGCATCCGTGAGGTCCCCTCCGGAACACTGCGGAAAAACTAAAATTACACCTTAAAACGTGATTGATGACAGGATGATAAAACTAACTAAATCAAAACTACCTTTTTTTTACATTTAAAAAACTTTTAAACTGTCTTAACGGACAGCAAAAGAAAGTTATCAACAAATTTGTTGATAACAAGAATAAGTTAGCGGCAACCTAATACGGCATTATGTTCAATGTACAATGCAGGAAGATGGAATTACAGCCGTCGTTCGCAGTTGTGAAGGTAGGAGTTTCAACCCCATCTATTCTCAAAATAATAAGAAAATTAAGAAGAAAGTTCTTGAAAGCAGAAGTTCATTAACGCATTGCATCGGAGGAAATATCAGTTAATACACGCAATTAGGAAACAATCCATACTAATTAGTGATCTACTTGATAAAGAGCAGTTTCTAAAGGTTTTAGTATTTGCAGCGGAAGCATACTGGAATAGGTTTCAAACAATTTCTGCCGTTCACATCAAGAAACTGGTGAATTTGAGAATAAGAAGGTGGCCCCCTCGTCCATCGCATGGTGGAAGGGTCCGAAATTTCAGTGGTTTCGATTATTCCCCAGCCAGCGTTGCAGTTAATAGGAAAAGGTCTCAATTTTAAACTTCCAGCTAAGCCTAACCCGTCTTCCATTATCGCCAAGGTAGAGACAGCAATAGACTCAATAAAGGATCCGATTGAACCCACAATGTTAAGGGCCAAGGTGGGTAACGTGGTAAGAAATGTTAAACATACCATATCGAGCATGGAGGTGTGCCTATTGGAAATTATGAAGCTTCAAGACCTGAGATTAAATAAGAATATTGTTGGTTAATTCAGACAAGAGTAACAAGCCCGCTGATACTTATCTATGACATTTACAATATAATAGTTGATAAGTTTGTAAGTAAAACTGAAGGGATGGAGTTTTTCACATGTTCAGGAAAGACGGCTCTGAATTACAACCGAAAAATCATTCGTAAGCTGTTCAGTGACGGAGTGATTGACAATTCAACTGCTAATAAGATGAAGGATGATTCATTAAAAGTTCCAGCACTTAGGGCCCTGCCCAAGATTCACAAACCCCCTGACAATAATGGTTTGTACCCGATCCGGCCGATCATCAACTGTAAGGGTACCGCAGTTGAATTATTATCCAGATTGATGTATAATAAAATGTCAAAGTTGAACGTAAGAAACTAGTTTTCGGTTAAGAATGCAGCTGAGGTGGTGAAGGAAATTAGAGACATAAAAATGGAAAAGAGATACGCATTCTTTTCGCTCGACGTTAAAGCTTTATTTACATCCATTTCTCTAGATCTAATTTGAAAGCAATGGACCACATCGTCCACAAGCATTCACAGCAATTTTCTCAGTAAAATGATTTCAACAAATTGATACCATTAATTACTGCGATAATGAAGATGCAAACTTTTTCCTTCAACGGTAAAATTTACCGTCAGATGATAGGATATTTCATGAGTTTAAAAGCCTCGTCCATTATAGCTGACTGGGTTATAATATTTGTCGAAGATACGACTATTCATTATTGGAAATAGGGCAAGTTCAAATACCTTACTACTGAAGATATGTGGATGATATCATCTGTTATTGTGAAAGTTCTATAGAAATAGGGGTTCTGGATATATTTTCACAAATACCTCATAATATTGCTTTTAACATTGAGCAAGAAGTTATTAATTGTATCCCGTTTTTGGACGTTTTGGTATCGAGAGGTCACAGAGTGACAATCCAGGTGTACAGGAAGCCTACTTTTTCTCGGATCAAACACAACTTCTACTCGTACGGGCCGTCAAGTTGGTGTCTATGTTTATTTGCAGAGCTTTTAGGTTGTCGAGTACAGAAGAGGCTTTCGGCAGTGAAGTGAAGGAGATCCGTGGTATCTTGTTGAATAACGACTACCCAGAGCAATTAACCAACAGTCATATAAAAAAGGTCACATGTAAATATCATAATGATTTAGTGGAGCCTTCAAATCGGTCATCCACGAAGTATTTATCCGTACCATATCACCAAACGGTTTTTCCGGCATTAAGCAAAATATGCAAGTCTCACGGGATTATGTTTACGTCCCCTGACACAAAGACAGAACAAAGTCGTACGGATTAGTGTGAGAGTTGATGACACGCTAATGAAAGGTGTGGTTTATTCCATTAAATGCAGGAATGACCCTTGCTTATATTGGAGAGACCAAAAGAAGGGCTGATGACCGGGCCAAGGAGCATGCTTGAGGTTAACAAAAATACGGACTACTTGACGTATACTCATGGGATGACGACCAACCACCGCATCGATGTGAATAATCCAGCAATCCTTGCAAAATGCCAACAACAGTTTCAGAGAAGGTGCCTTGAATCATATTTTATTCTAACGTTACCCAATGTATATAATGATAATGATACTTCGTCGGTTCCCGCCATACGTGAATATTTGATTCACGACAAGCTAACATTAAAAAAAAAAAAAAAACAAGAAATAAAAAAAAACCAAAGGCAAAAAGGAAGAAGAAAAAAATAGATTGATCACTTGGGCTAAAAGGAAGTTTAAAAGCTTTTTAAATGTAAAAAAAGGTCGTTTTTATTTATTTAGTTTTATCATCCTGTCATCAATCATGTTTTAAGATGTATTTTTAGGAGTTCCGGATGCCTTATCCACTGGAAACGGTCAGCACAGGGTTGAATACAATTTGGCAACTGGGCCTCAGAGGGCGTTCAGAGCAAATAATTCGTGTATTCACCACCGCAGCGTGACTGGGAATGAAGATCCGCAGATACGTTGAAGTCACACCAAGCACATCTTCCTGAATTGTCATTGGATAATAATGTTTACTGTCCTTATAAATTCTAGTCATTTTATTGTGCAACTTCGTAGCTTGAGGATGATCCCTTTCGGGGCAGAAAACAGTTCCATCATTTTATATAGTTTCATTTTAATGAATTAAATATTGTTTAAGCAGGTGCATGAATTCTACCAGTTTATTTGGAAACTGTAGAGAATTAAGATATTATTTTTCAAAACTTCTCATTTTCTAATGTTTCAAAAATTAAAATTCAGGCTTAAAGTAAGTGTCATATTAAGCAATGGAATATACAATGTCGCCGGAAGTTCCCATACCCCTATTATGAAGTAATAATGTATATATTTAGCATTGAATGTTATTTCAATTGCTGACACTAAAATGCAGATGTTCGTGTTGTAATTGTTGTCGTTTGGAGTGGGAGGGAATCCAACTCATGTAATGATATGGGCTGCGATGACATCACGTCATTCGTTTTGACCATAATTTTTTGATAGCCATGTTAATGGCAAAACTTATGTTCACATGTTACAAACATGGTTAATCCCACAGTTTGAAGACGCGGGTATCATGGAACTCCTTACTTCGCTTTTACTGTGCGCGGGTTTCTTCAAGAACATTTTTCAGAACGCTGGATTGGTAGCGGTACTCCAGTATCACCTGTTCCATTGAAATGGCCACCACGAAGTCCTGACCTCACGACGCCTGACAACTCATTGTGGGGAATCATCAAAACCTACGTGTCTGAACGTCGTTATACTACAAATGAAGAATTACGCAATGCGGTTGAGGACGCATTTCGAACCATCACATCGGACTTGGTCCAAAAACTGTCATGTAGTACGTGGCGTATGAACTTTTGTTTACAGCATGATGGCGAACACAGACACATTGAACACTTGATGCGTAAATATTTTCTTAAAATATGACTACCGATGAAGGGGTACGGGAACTTCCCGGCCACACTTATATTTGTTTATGTTTGCTGAAAATGACTTTCAACGGTTATTCGGTTCCATATTTAAACAAATGTATTATATTTGTTTAGCTATGAAATGTACTAAGGAAATGTTTTCGAAATGGCTAGAAGAGGTTCCCAATTAAGAGCATTTAACTCTAAACACAGTAATCTCAGAAAAGAGAGAGACATGAAAACTTAAGAACAAAACTTTAATGTTTAAATATTTTATTAAAATATGACTACCGATGAAGGGGTACGGGAACTTCACGGCCACACTTATATTTGTTTATGTTTGCTGAAAATGACTTTCAACGGTTATTCGGTTCCATAGCTAAACAAATGTATTATAATGATAGAAATGTTTTCGAAATGGCTAGAAGAGGTCCCTAATTAGGAGTATTTAACTGTAAACACCGTAATCTCAGAAAAGAGAGAGACATAATAACTCGAGAGAACAACACATATCCTATCTGAAATTAAAAAGAATTACAAAAAATTAGTTTCAATAATTTTTTTCCAGAAGTTCTGATTATACGTTTGGAAGAGGTTCTTCTTGGTAATCAAGAATTATTAATTTTTTTTACAGAATTTTTACAGTGTAATTTCGAATTGGATAATAGAAATTGAAACAATTATTGGTTTTTGTTTATTACGGCTTAAGTTTTTTTTGTTTACAAATCAGATTCTTTGGCAAAGTTTTCTTTGTTAGGTTTTAAAATTTTACTTTCCAAATCAAGTTCCAATTTGGCGAAAGATTTATTTTCTTATTTATTTTCATTTTTGGGTATTTACTTTCAATGATTTCCATGGTTTAACCCTTAAGACGGGCGAGGTTCTATTCCGAATATGTCTTTCAACAGGTATTTTTTTTATTGACATAACAAATAAACTGAAAGAAAAATTTTTAATAGATAAAATACATTGTAGAAATTTAAATTCTGTCACTGAATTATTAGCTTAAGTAATTATCTCTCGGTCACTCGAAAATTACAGAATTTGGTTGAACATTAACAGCGGGGGCAGGCGCGGACTGGCTTATTGAGAAGGGCGGTGGAAACTAATATGGCAGGGGCGCCTTATCTATATATTGTGACGGGACAAAGGGGTAAGGTGCTTATTTGGGTTTTCCCACTTTCTTGTGCCAAAATAGGTGATGGTACAGAAAGTGTGGGTGGTTTTGGATTATTTCTATAATAACGTTGGGCGCCAACCATAGCACTCAGCTAGGTAAAAACTTCCATTTACCCCCTCCACAGTGTCACATCCCAGCAATTAACCCAATCTTCGCGGGGGGTAGGGAGCCACACCTTGCGTCCACGGTATCAAAAAGAGAGGCTTAACACTTGTTCAACATATGAAACTCAACAATGTTTATTCAAATGAGCAAAATTGATAAACTCCGAAATGACGACGTACAGCTAAATGCGAAGCTATGGCTCATTTTAATTGTGCATACCAAGGGAATTCTTGCACGTGGCGCTGAACAGAATAACTTTCCTACGAATTTCTAACCTTTCTTGGCGAATTGCGTTTCGTAAATTCAAAATTAACTTTAAACTCACACGAGAAGTTTTAACTGATAGATAGCTCACTTACACATTTACTTCCATGCGGGTGTATACGCATACCTCATTTCCTGTGTATTCGATAGAGTTTGCTAATTAAAAATTAGCAGTATTGAACTTTCAAAGTTATGGTCTAAGCTTTTCCTAACTAGGACAACTTATTATTAACACTTCGTTCTCGACTTCAGTCACTTAGTAATAAAAATATAGCTGCCAAAACTTATGGCGTCCGCGCAGAATTGCAGATAAGTTAGCTAAGCTATCTAAAAGACGAGCGAGAGACACAGCTCTCGAGAACAAGTAAGCAAGTGCAAGCGCAGGAGACAGGGAAAAAGAGAGAGAGATTCTTGGCTGCATGGCCTTAAATCAACTATGATCGAGGCGCCAACGCCACGTCATAGTCCGCCGGCTAATCAGATCGCAGGAATCTGGATCCGTCCAAGAGAGGTAAAGTCCATCACGTGGGGTGGCGAGGTAAAGGTCAAACCTTGCTATTGCTTCATGACAAAAGTTAAAATTCCTTTTAAACTAAATTATGAATTAAATTTGTTAAATCAACTAAATTCACTAAGCTTAAGAAAAATCAACTATTTAACCTAAATTAAATCAAGGTTCACTATTCAAACCACTCCAACTTAAGAACTTTAAATATTAAATTAAATTAAATTAAAATTGAGTTGAAAGCTAAAATTAAAACAAACAAATTTTCTTTGCCCTTCGCCTTGAAATAATCATTTCGGAATATTTTCTTAATTTACATTCTTTTCTTTCGAAGCTTTACAAAAATAGCAATTAAAAATTCGATATTTCAACAATGGAGAGTGTGCATATATGAGTGTTGTCATATGTATATATAGATTTGTGTGTATGTATGTAAACCAGAATATATAATTACAGTGAAGTCTCACTTCACGAAACTCACTTATACGAAACATTCAGTTATACGAAGAATTTCTCATTCCCCGGCGAAACACCCATAGTCCTATATGTAATTCACTTATCCGAAATGTATTCACTTACACGAATAATTCTTGGTTCCCCCTCACATTCGTATAAGTGAGACTTCACTGTAGATGATTAATGTTACACACAATTTTATTTATTTATCTGTATGTATATCAAGGTAGAAAATTACATATTTAATAAATAATACATGTATTGTGGACATTTTGTATATGTTAATAATGATTACAAATGTTAGGCTACAGCATTGACTTTTCAACTACAAAATCGCCTTCCGGCTAAGGGGCAAGCAAACGTCTCATTTCAGAGCTCGACTCACATAATTTGTTCATTATAGCTTCACTGTCAATGTTCATAAGAATGTCTTTTTCACTTTGCATAATGATAAGCGATTCAAGATTTTCATTTGACATAGTAGATCTTATACGTGTTTTGATTAACTTCAATTTAGAAAAAAAAAAAAAAAAACTCGTTCACAGGTTACTTGAGTTAGAGGAATGGTCAATAAATATTTATAACCTTAAAAAGTTCCGTGTACTGAAGGCAGTACATGTTATATTCTACAAGTACTCTAATGCATATTTCACACAAGAGCTTCATTCTTTGACTGCTGTGCATTTCATCAGAGAGATTCGAGGTCTTCTTCACCAGCTTCAAGTTCAAAGTCATGTTCGGAATCAAATGCCTCCTCAACTTCTAAATCATTCTTTTCAAAATAATCTTGATCAATAGGTCGTTTTGAAATTTGGGGCCGTAGTTCAATGAAAGACGCTAACTCCTCTTTTAGCTTTCCTTTATCCAGGGAAGGCATTACTTGGCATAGCTTTTCTAGTGCATAGTGGGTATGGGTTGGTGATTTTCAAACTGGTTAGGGTCGAACCAGGAAAGATCAAGATACAGTGTTTTATGATTTACAAACCGGCTTTCCATAGTTTGAATGACAGTATCCATAACAACATTGAATACAGAACATTTGAACATTTCCTCTGCGCTTGTTCCTACGCTTTCATCTTCAGCAACCTCGCCTGGCATCTTTTTGGGTTTTTTTGGTACGTTTCTTTTTCAACTGAGTTTCGATTGTCATATTGCCGAGTGATTGGTCTATTGCAGTCTTTTCTTGGACATTTTTTGCGCAAATTTATTAGCAGCGCTCAAAATTTCATGAAATTGATGTCTTAAGCGTTTGAGTCTTGACAGTGAAGAATATACCAGTCTCCAGGCTTGCGCATAATCAACGTTCGTTGTTTGTAAGTAATCAGATAATGGAGTGATAATTTTAAAAATTTGAAGGAAAGTCACTGCCATTAAAATTGTGTCAAAACTCAACAACTTTTGCAAGATGGATGCTGCGTCATTTCTGATTTTTGGATTGAATTTGGATATCGTTGGAAATCTTGAATAATGCCACTGATAGTTGTACGTAGACAAGCTTAGCTGACTTGGATTGATTTGTCTCGTCTTGTTCACTCGATGTCCAGTCGTCGATTCTTCCAAATATTTTGGTTGTTGCATCACTCCGACTTCTCCATCTACACTCCCGTGCAACTAAATCGACTCACTCCTTCAGAGCGCACAAAAAGGCATATGTTTTTTGAATGGCTTAACCGATTTTCAAAAAAAATTTTTTGGAAACCCTAATGTTTTTACTTTACAATGACACCATTATCATTAAAATCTGTACAATATTTTCCAAATGAATGTGATCTGAACGTAAGCGTAGCAAAATGTAGTCTGAACGGAAACCATGAGTTGCGCGCCACACTCCCCTATAAAATCCCACGTGGACCGATATTTCTTATCAGTCGCTTATCAGACGTTCATCTGTACACATCTCTGCAAGTTTAATTCATTGTTTTCACAAACCCATGGATACTACGCCAGAAGACGCCGCACAAGTTGTTGCTTTGTTGCAAGCAGACCACAGTCAACGAGAAGTCGCTCGTCAACTAAACTTGAGCCAATCTGCTGTCTCAAGAGTATTCAGAAGGTTTCAGGAAACTGGTACCTTCACTCGGAGACCACATACTGGACGGCACCGATGCACATCTGAGAGGGACGATCGCTTTATGATTTCAACTTCGCCATCTTGTGAAATCGCCATCTCACGGACATCGATCTGCAACAGGAGCTGACACAAGTTCGTGGAGTAGCTGTTAAGTCAATGGACAGTCAGAAGACGCTTGAAGGAAGCCAATCTCACTCCAAGACGGCCCGCTAGAGGTATAAAATTGACCGTAAGTCACCGCACAGTACGACTCGAATTTGCTCGGAACCCGTCAATTGAAGCATCGAGCAATAGCGGTCCGTCCTATTCACTGATGAGAGCAGAATGTGTCTCCATGGTAATGATAGGAGAGGCCGGGTCTACCGGCGTCCAGGAGAGCGATTTTCACAGTGCTGTTTTGCTGAAACAGTCTCGTACGGCGGCGGTTCCTGCATGATGTGGGCTGGCATATCCCTTGAGGGAAAAACAGATCTTGTTTTCATACCTGGTGGAGGCCGGAGGGGAGTCTGACTGCTCGACGATACATTGAGGACATTCTCCTGGATCATATTGTGCCCTACGCAGGATATATCGGGGAAGACTTCATGTTGGTGCATGACAATGCCCGGTGTCATTCAGCACTTACCACTCGGCAATTCATGGAGGAGGTTGGTCTCGAGACGATGGAGTGGCCAGCCCTCAGTCCCGACTTTAATCCGATTGAGCATTTGTGGGACGAGCTCAAACGGAGGGTCCGAGCCAGAAATCTGGCACCGTCTAATATCAACGAGCTTAAGATTGCGCTGGAGGAGGAGTGGAATGGGATCCCCCAAGACTTTGTTAAAATCTTAATAGGGTCTAAGAGGAACCGCATGCAAGCCGTCGTATAGGCACGGGGAGGCAATACCAAGTATTGATTAAGAAAAAGTTTCCTTGTTTTGCTTGAATTTTTTGTTGTATTTTAATTTTAAATATCTACAATTTTTTTTCCTAAGCATGCATTTTGCTTGCGTTTTCATTCAAAATGCATTATAAAACAAAATATTGTACGTATTTTAATTACAATTGTGTCATTGTAAAGTAAAAAAAAAAAAGTCATTAGGCTTTCAAAAAAAAAAAATATTTTTTGAAAATCGGATTAGCCATTTAAAAAACATACGCCTTTTTGTGCGCTCTGAAGGAGTGAGTCGATTTAGTTGCAAGGGAGTGTAGTTGCTCCAATAGCTTCCCGTTTGAAAGAAGATTTTCGGCAATATACTTTTGAAGTCTTTTTAAGAGATTCCTTCAAAAATTCCTGAGCTTCTTGAAGCAGGCCGAGAAATGATATGCGGTATCCGACAGTACAAGATTAAGAACATAGAACCACGTGTTAACATGATTGGGAATAACGTTGGATAATTGCGCTGTTAACCCAATATACTGCCCACTCATGTTTACTGCCTACACAGTCCTGAAGGGGAATTCTGGCTAAGTGTTTTGTAATGTGTTAAATCAACCAGTGGTTGATGAAACACATTTTAGTGCTATTGGTCGTTCAAACATCCCTTGACCCTGTACTTATTGCACAACAAATGCACATTGATCGTTGCTTGATACATCTACTGTTGTGTCCATCATGATTGAGGACTTAACTGCTTGTTTGATATCTTCTGTTATTTTTGCCTTTATTTCGTCTGTTATTTTCATTATCTTTAACAGCGTAGTTTTACTCAAAAAAGTCACAAAACTTCCTCTCCCTTCTTGTTTATTCTTCTTAGTTGTATCTTTCCTCTTTTTTTCTCTTGATTGATGAAGAGTTTGACTTCTAGACGAGACTTACCTTAATACCTTAATATAATAACCATCTGCGCTCATTAGAAGCCGAAGTAACGGATAATTTGGCAACTTGTAATTCTAAACACAAAGTTATACACTTGACTCGCCCGAACCGAAACAGAAACTGTACTGAACACAGCGGGTACTTGCGGCGGGTAGTCAGTAATCACCAGTCAAGCATCGCAGCGACCGTGGGAGCTTAGAGCGCTTGGCGCTTGGACTGTCACAGCCAAGTCAATCCACGCTGCAAATCTCCGTACGACGAAGTGCACCATTTGCATCATGCTCATGCGTAATATTTTATGTAATAATATCTAACAATATAACATTATTATATTATGAAGGGAGGTTCTTCGGTATTATATTTTAAAGTCGAATACTTTTGGTGGACTTATAATATTTCGAATTTTTTGTATTATTAAATTTTTTCATCGAAGGCGGAAGGGCGCCAGACAAAGCCAAAGGAGGGGGGCGCACCGAGACATGTCCCGGTGTCCCGGTGGGCCAGTCCGGGCCTAGCGGGGGCCGCCAATTATCTACCCCTGCAGAGAACGAACCCTTGTACGTCAAACCGGCTGTGAGACAGACACATGAGAACGTACACGTGTACGTCTTACCGGCTTGAAGGGTTAATTACATATGTTTTCCATTACTGAGTCAGCATCATCTTTCGAGCCATTGTGCTTCATAGTCTAATTTGTGAATCATATTTTATATTTTACTTTATTCTTGAGTAAGTGAGAGAGTTATTATTAGTTCCTTATTTTCCTTACACTTCTCATCTTTGTGGCTAAATGTTATGATCTGCTATTTGGATACAAACTATAAAGATTCTTTCATTTGGTTCTATATTATTTCATTAAGTTATTACCAATTGCTATGGTGATTTTAAAATATTAAATCAGTGATCTCTCTCTCTCCCACTATCATTTCCGAAAAATCCTTTTTTATTGTTGTCTTTATTTTATCCGCAGTATAATGTTCTTTCTCTTTAAAGTAACATTATCTCCTTTATTCTGTTAGCTGCTGTTGTTACTACCACTGTTGTATTGTTACTACCACTTCAGTTGATTCTTTTATATCTTGTAGGTTCATCAAGGCAGCTGTGTACAGATTTTAGTATAAATTGGACAAATAGAAAAGGAACTCAGGTCTAAAACCGTCTTATTCATTGTGATTTCTCTTGAGATCTAGAACCTTACAAAACACCCAAATTGTAAGCTAAAACTTTCAAATGGTCAGAAACCCAAAAAGAAAAATTCCTATCGCTGTCTGCAATAATCCTATCAATCCTTTTTGGAAGCCTTTGGGCAGTGGAAATTCAGGGCAGATAAGGAGATCAGCACACCTTTTACTCCTGGAAAGAAACACTAAAACTACGACCTATCTGTAGGAGTATTCAACGTGGAAAAAATTCCAGACCACCAGCATGGAATGAGCCTGGTTCCTCCAGCCCACAGTCAAGAGTAATACCTCTTAGAATGAAATATTGGTGGCATAATTTGTTTCGTTAGATCCACCAATAGTTTTTAAGAATCTCATTAATTGGCTTGATAAATAGCGTTGCAGAAACCTTAATAACATTGTGTTTCAAGTTTTGAATAAAAATATTATTTTTTAAATAAAAATACTGCGAGTAAGTTACAGTGTTCTTAATGTTACATTGTTTTGATAAAAGTATATAACCGTAAGTCAAGAACGTGTCCTGCAGTGACGGATTCATAGGGGCCCAAATCGTTTTATCATCAAATGTAATAAAGCTATTCGTTTGGACATGGTTGGTTGAAAGCCCATTGATTTGTTTGAATTCCCCATCGCCAAACCATTTTTTTCGTTAAACGGATAAGATATTCAGAACCCGTTCCATCCCAAATTCTTGGACACGCCTCTGAATGTACTGAATGTATAACCAAAACATTAGTAAAGTCTCAGCTATTCAAATAATAATGATATTTTTCTCCTGAATTCACTTTTAAATTTTTGCAGGATATTTGGAATTATACTGTAAGAAGGAAGTGATTCCGACTGCTTTTTCCGTGATTCCTCAATTATCCGATTTGAGAAAGCTGAAGTTAATTGGACCTTTTCCAGTTGAAACCATCGATTTCTTGCAGCAGTTCAAATTGCAACAAATGAAAGGTATTATAATATTTTGATTAGAATAGCATTAGAACCTAACACAATTTTGTCCACCCTAGTTTTAATCCTTTTAGGTCACTTTGGCGCGATTCTGACACGATTAAAATAAATCGAATTTCCATATATAATGCCGTTTTAATTAGGGTTTTGTTTCACAAAATCTAAATTTCCATTGGTGCTATTTAATTGAAAAACTAATGCAGCGACTATCATAACTTAGTTGTGTTATTCCTTAGATTAGTAAGAACAAATATAGAAAATTATCACTCTGCCAATGAATGTTTTAATGAGTAAGATGTTGAATCGTCCCGCTGTAACAGTTCATGCATGAAGGCTATTTCGTATTGTAAGATCTCTGAGACGTCCGACCGTCCAAAACTAGATATTTGATCTCTATAGTACTACTATAATCACATGTTGGTGTTCTTATCCTGAATAATGGCAAAATTGTCTCCGTTTATGGAGACCAAGACAAAAACGAGATTCATCACTCAGCACCACGCTTTCCGAATCAATCTTTCCGTTGCTTTCCGCAAACCTTTGTACCGCAAATGGAACTGAGGCTGCTGCGTTGTGGTGTTTGATCTTCCTGATCTTTTTAGGCGTGTGCTAGATCCTTCTAGTATCAAATGCTTACTAAGTCCAAAAAATTGCGGCGAACACTGAAATGAGGGCAGCAGGAGGATTGTCTTACCAACTTGCTTATCTAAGGCCGAGGAATCTTCCAAGCTCAAATTTTAGTAATTGTTCGAACAGGTTTCAAAAAGTATCTTCAGCGCCTTATGACAATAAACATTGAGAACAAACTAAGGAACTTTGGCTGGCTTTATCTGTCTTTCACTGCTCTGGTTCAGTTTTCTTAAGACCTAAAAAACATTCTGTAAATTATTCTTAATTGTTTTTTATACTAAAGAACATAGTAGCATAAGATGAGTGATTAGATTTTGATTTATCTAAATTACTGTCAACATCTAATTTATTTAGCTGCGAAAACATACTGACTATGTTACACATTTTTTTCAATGTAATTTTTTGTAATGATTTTCAAATTCACATTTCTAATTATTCTTGTATATTCTTAGTTGCTTTAAGTTTGTAATTGTATCAGCATTTATTCTATTATCAATTGTATATTCTAATTTTTACTGTTTATCGTTTAATTCCGTTATTCAATTCAAATTTTCCGTTGGC
>JAFIDM010002131.1:18650839-18683414 GCA_023159025.1 Thereuonema tuberculata | reverse complement strand
TAAAGAGCTGAAATGGATTTTCAAGATAATTGTAAGAACGGAGCATATTCAGTATGAAGAAGCTTTTCGATGTCGTTTGCCCTAACTTAACAATATTGGTTTCTAAATTTCACTTCTGAAACGCGATATATTGAAAGCATATGATAATGAAAATCTATTTTTTAGAAAAAAGGCTTTTCTAAACAGATACTACTTTTAGCATTAACAGAAAATGTGGAGAAAAAAATCGTTAACTTGTTTCCAATGGTTATATGATAGAATTAATGAAAAATAAATTGATTCATCAATTACTAGATTGATTTCAAAGGCTATGTAGGAAATGAATTTATTGACCAGCTGCTTTAAATATTTATGTGTATTATTTACAACTGATATGTACAATATTTCCTTTAACGAAGTAATTTTATAGAAATTATGATCAAACTACACGAATTCATCAGTAACTATATTGATATATAAAATTAAATTCACTTTGAAAAGGAGAAAAAAATCCATTTCTCTCCCTTTGTTGCAAAAATAATATGCCCAAAGAAAAAGTATAGAACAGAATATATATAAATATATTTCAAACTTTTGCTCAATTTGGGATGACGACACAAAATTGGATTTCATATTTATAGGGTAAGTTCATTCACAGATTAACATGGCAATTAATAACCAATAGTATTGTTAAACATGAATTTCTTTTTAGAAAAGGTGTTTGTTCTCTGTCTTGAAAATGATTTTGTCTTTTTATTATTTTCTACAGTTTTGTGAACTTTGATAGTTTTCAGTATCTGCCATTTAATTTGGTGAAAAACTTGTATCTGTTTTGTTAAATAATTTCAATGTAAGATGCAGAGTAAATAAATCTAAACTTAAACAGTTCATGAAGGGTTGAATAAAAGAATAAAGAAAATGTGAATTTATTTTTTCATTTTTTTTTTGCATTTTAAAGATTGAGGTTTATGAATTAATGAAAGTGTTAAATAATTTAAGAAAAATCAAAAGTTACTTAGTAAAATGTTAATTGTCTATTTCAAACATATGTTTTCATTTTTGAATATTTTTTATTACTGATGCTTTATAAACTATATAACAAAACTATATAACAATCTGCCAACTGCTAACTTTGATTTCTAAAATACTTTACTGCAAAAACTAAACCATACATTAAATAGCATTCAATTTTCCTACACAGTAGAAAAATACAAATTAGAAAATATAAAAAATATTAATTTATTTTGCCTTTTGCTTGACAATGTAAATATCACAATAAGATGAACAATGAATGAAAAGAAGAAACTTCTGCGAATGTCTAACATGGTGTAGCACAAAAACATTAAACATTCCTTGTAAATGTTTTCTTTTTATTGGAAGTGTTTCCAATACTATATGGAACTATTGTTTCTGGGATTATTATATCAGCCAAGATCTCATTAATGAGAAAAGGATTTAGAATTGGAAAAAAATTATGTAAACTTCAGTCTTAGATCTGATACTTTTCCTATTGTTTATGTATCAGTACTTGTATTCCTTAACATTCCAAAATTTTGAATCGCATATATGAAATCTTCGATCTCTGGTTACCCAATGCATTTGTGATTGTAGAGGTGGAGCTTGAGATATGCTGTTCACATATTAATAGTCTATAAATAGAAATTGGAGTAAAGAGCCTAAAGTAAAATTATCCGTGGTTATTTTTTTATCCGTGGTTCCTAGTATAAGGTACTGTAATCTTTATATATTTGTACATTAATAATCATTATATATTATTTGTTTATATAAATTCTTAATTCTTACATTTATTTGAATCGACCTAATTGTCAAACTGTCAAATGATAGAAAGCAGTTCGATTGTTTTCAACCAAACTACCGTACAAATTTAAATACAAAATTTAAAAATAACTTTAATCTTTTAGAATATTAAGCTGACGTATTTGTGCGGTTCGCTACAATTTTCTTATTACCTCAGATTTTCAGGAAATTTCAGATTTGAAATTAATACGTTCCTCTTACTTAAGGACATAGTATTTGGACCTTTCTGTGAAATGTCCCTTGAAAAGTCTCGCAGGGGCCGGGGATCGAATCTCCCCCTACATCTCCAAACCCTTGTCAAGCGCCCTCATCACTCGCCTGCCGGGCCTACAGTCCCTCAGTATGACGTTGAGAATAATCGGAACACTTCCCATACCAATGATATTCCCTTAACGATAACGGTCTAGGTTGTAATAAAGTAATAGGCCTATAATAATATTATTACAGAATTAGGAATTGAATTATGTTGTTTAAATGGCCGTGTCTGTACTGTCTGAAAAAAGAAAGATATCAAATCACAGGAAAGTAAAATATTTAATCAAAATAATCTCTATTATCTGCAACTTTGTCCCAACGACTTCGATGGTTTCTATAATTTCGACTGAAGACACATCGGTCCTCCCTCAGGCTACCTTTGACACCTCAGCAAGGGACTACCAGGCTGCAATGTTGCCTCTAACGAAGGGAGTGACTTGACGAATGGCACAATATGGTATTTTCGGATGAATCGCGATCTGTTTAAGGCCATACATCTTTGTCCGGAGACGACAGCAGAAAAGTCGTTGTGAAGAGTATATTCTCACCACCAAACCAACATGACACATTATGGCTTAAGCGCTATCGAAAGCATATCCCATCTCGTAAAAATCCGTACTACTATAAGTATTAGTTAATGCAATGACATTATACGAACGATAGCTCTTCCGTACCTGCAGAGAGTCCCCGGAACCATATTTCAGCAGGACAATACCAATCCGTATGTTGCAAGTGCCTTCTTTTCTGATAACAGTGTTTCATTTCTGCCGTGACGGGCTAGATTGTCAGATATGTCACCCATAGAAAATCTCTGGGACATCCTTAACCAACAGATGCAGATGTATGACCCCCCGTCCCACAACAGCTCTTGGTGAACTTTGGACTCGGGGTAATTTAGCATGGATGGCTATTCTGCAGAATACCATTCAAATTTTTTTGATTCGAGGTCAACGAGTATAGCAGGTAAGACATGCCCCAGGTGGTCACGCCAATTATTTGCAACATCTACTCACCAGATACATGCGACATCGATCTGCTGTTCATTTGTTCAGTAAACCCTAATAAACATATCCTGTAAATCTCAAAGTCGCAGCTTTTCAGGTGTTTTGTTTTTTATGAACAGTAGTGTTTGCTTTTAGTTCCTGAAGTCATACTTTTATATTTTATCCTATTGCCAGTTTTAATTGACATGTAGGTCCGAAAGAAACTATGAAGACTTTTCGCCTACATTCGAAAAATGCCCATTTCTCTTTCTAGTATATGAAATCGTCTTCAAACACCTTCTCGACAACAAGGTAAACAACTATCATTTCTAAAGAAAAAAGGGAAAAAGAAAAGTTTTAAAAACCCCTTGAAATCTAGAATACTATAAACAAGAAACAAATATAGTACTATTTGCTGTTCCAATATTCAGAATGGTAAAAATTCAATACACTACAGTAACTCTAGAAGATTCTGTCTTAAATTTCGCAATGATGCAAAACAATGGCCACCAGATATTTAGGAAAGATGAAGACACCTATCCCTATCCTCTCGAATTCCGATTTTATTCTGTAATATTCATATAACCTTTAACAGGAGTAATAGATGCGAAAAAAGTAAATTTTTTAATATATATATTTTTTAATTTCTTATTGAAATTTCTATTCTTTAAATTCTTTAAACAACGTTCACAACTTATTAATGTAGGACGTCAATATGTGTAAATATGTTTCACAATTCTGAGGACGTGAATTTTTTTCCGAGTGAAATTATTCATTTTATCATTAGATTTGGTTTTTCAGTCAGAGAATGTTGGATTACAACGCTTAATCTGGCGCTGTAGCGCCGCAATTATAATTTGTAAATCAAGAACCAGATGGCGCTGTATGTCTTTGCCTTGTTTTTAATGTGTGTCTTTTCAAATGGAAGCCAATCTGGCTTTACCTATTGTATCAGTAATGTATTAAATTACTTATTGGAAAATATGTTCTCCTTGCAATTTCAATGCGGAAAACACTCTTACTAACAGAGAAAACTGCGAACCTTTGTTAGGTGCCGAGTAATGGCATTGCAGTATGTTTTCTTTCTCTTAGGTCGTCGCAACAGTGAATAATTCTAATTAAAATTTCTTGTTAAGGTAATTTAACAGAAAGAAGGTCTCAATAAACTTTTTTGGTTCAAGTGTTTTCTTTAAATCCACAATCCCATCGGTTTAACACCGTTTTTATGCCTCCTATCGTTTTTTATCTCTTCCTTTACCCATTTACAAAGTGTAAGGGGAGAGCTTTTAATAAGATTCAGTCAAACAGTCATAAGTCAAACCTTATTGGAAAGCTTATAACTTGTAGAGGTGAGGAAAAATATAATTTTGGGGTCAGGAGATACTGGCTTTCTTTTGGAAGTTGCCCAATAGAAAACATTTTGCCAACTCTACAACACAAAATACAAGTCGAAAAGACATGAGTGATATCTTTTACGACAAGTAGCGGTAAGGAAAAAGGGTATCGTATACGAATTCCGGTTTCCTGTAACGTCCTGTCTCACATAAACTGATCCAAAACGAAATAGGTACGGTATCGCTATTCATTCCTGTAGAATATAAAACCAATATTTTGCCTTTTTTTAATGTTACAAGCCTTTAATCGAATCAAAATTTTAATCAAAATGTATCAATAATGTAGCGAAATTAAGGCTATAGCAAAATTCTTTCCTTTAAAACTCCTATCTAAAACCATCTCAGGTTCTTTGTTGGAATTGGGCCAATCCATTTCAAATCACCTAATATAAATAAAATTTGTTGCTCAACATTTTTGATTTTCCTAATTTTTTTACCAGTTCCTCCCCAATACTAGGTGAGTGCAAAATGAGGGTTGAAAAAATTTCTAGGCTAAATTTTTTTTTTTTTGGCGATCATTTTAAGTTTGCTTCATAACCGCTTTTCAGTTGAAAACAAGTTTTGCGCAAATATATCTAACTCTGTTAATTTTATAGATATCTAGACAAAATAAAAACCAACATTATCAAAATGATATGCTCTAGATATTTTGTCCTTACATAATATTACCTAAGTAGTGAGGAAATTGAAGAAAAAAATTCACAACTATAAAGTAAAAATTAACTTACATCGGGACTTTTAGTGCTGCAAAAGTATTAAATGGAAGAAAGACTCTCCTTTAATTTTTTTTCTTTTGTAGGGGTATCATAGGACTATTTGCTGTAGAAGTTTCAAGCTTGAGAACTTTGTTCTTATTTTTAATATAATTTTTCAAAAATTCCCAAAATCGTATTTTGGCAATATTTAAAGCTGAATATCTTAAAAGGGACCGAGTAAAAAATTATGAAATTAATACAGATAACACCTCTTTATGATATTAACATATGAAAAAAATTTGGTGACTGAGACTCAACTGGTTCCAGAGTTATAGAGCATCAGCGTTGCTCGAAAATTGCGTTATTCGCACATAAAATTTAACGGTAATTAATTTTAAAAATCCATTTTCTAGCATTTTACAGTAACAAAATGTTTTTGTCATTCAATAAATTCAATTCAAAGATTAGAAATGCACAAAACACGTGTCCAAAACACACCAAAAATAAAATAGCATTTGTAACGTGCATTCTAGGATCCAATGAGGACGCGTCTGGGACAAAAATAAGAAAAACTTTATTAATATGTGCCAACATGAGAATGATTTTGGCTTGATAGCTGAATGAAATTTCTTTGATACAGCCCACGGGCAGAACTCTTGTGATGGTATCGGTGGTACCACTAAAAGGGAAGTAATTAGAGCCAGCCTGCAATGACTTTACAAAGACCTTACAATGACCAAATTATAACTCCACAAGACATGGTTATCGGAAGAAAGACAAAGAAGATAAACATAAGTATTCGGAATGAGACATTGGAACAAGTGAACAACTTTAACTACTTAGGGTGTACTATAAGTAGTGATATGAACTGCTGCCAAGAAGTCAAGAGGAGGATAGCAATAGCAAAGGAGGCTTTTAATAGGAAAAGGAGCATCTTCTGCGGACCTCTGGAAAAAGAACTAAGGAAGAGACTAGTGAAGTGCTTTGTGTGGAGTGTGGCATTGTATGGGCAGAAACATGGACATTACGACGCAGTGAAGAGAAACGACTAGAAGCATTTGAAATGTGGATATGGAGAAGAATGGAGCATGTGAAATGGACAGAATAAGAAATAAGAAATAAGAAATGAAGCTGTGCTAGAAAGAGTGGGTGAAGAAAGAATCATGCTGAAACTGATCAGGAAGAGAAAAAGAAACTGGTTGGGTCACTGGCTGAGAAGAAACTCCCTAATGAAGGATGCACTGGAAGGAATGGTGAACGGTAAAAAAGTTCGAGGCAGAAGAAGATTTAAGATGATCGACAACATTATGGTAAATGGATCTTATGTGGAGACGAAGAGGAAGGCAGAAAATAGGAAAGATTGGAGAATGCTGGGTTTGCAGTGAAGGACCTGCCCTTGGCAGAGAACTATGTATGTATGTATGTATGTAAGACATGTTCAAATACTGCAATGAAAAAATTACAGGAATAAAATACATTTTTGTCTCTGCCTAAGAAATTAAACAAACTGAAGCCAAACTAACAAAAAGATTTGAACTTTGCTTGCCTGTAACAGGAACAAGAGGGCATCATCGATTCGTTCCTATGAGCGACAATCAAATCAGATGTTGCCCCACATCAACATGTAAAGAATTTGATGATCACAAAACTTCAATTATGACTACTAATACATGTTCGTTTACAAACATGGATTATGTTGCATGCATTTACGATGATCAGTGGTGGTTGGGCAGAGTCAAAGACAAGAGTAATCAAAATAACGATCTACTAGTTCATTTTTTCCATCCAGCTGGCCAAAAACTTCCTTCCAAATATATAAAAAAGACATGGTGTGGATTCCAGTAAGTAAAGTTGGGAGGAAGATTACCCCTACAGAACTAACAACGGTTTTGGGCAGAACACACAAGATAACAGAAAAACTATGCACTGAAATTTCAAAACTCTTCAATACTTTGAGATAATTATATTTGTCATAGTCATGCTTTAACTGATGAAATGTACATAATACAACTTTTTGTGAAACAAAATTGGTTTCAATAAAATTTTGAAATTGAAATTATAATGGGGTTTTTTTTTTATCAAGGGAGATCTACTGCCTCTGTTTAATAAGTTGTCAAAAAATTAATAAATTTTCTTATGTTCAATTTTCTGATGAATTTAACTTGACAAAAAAATGTCCCTCTCATATAAATTCAAATGGATTTTTACTATTAATTACCGTTAAATTTTATGTGCGAAAAACGCAATTTTCGAGCAACTTTGATGCACTATAACTCTGAAACCAGTTGAGTCCCAGCCTTAAATTTTTATCATATGTTAATATCATAAAGAGGTGTTATCTGTATTAATTTCATAATTTTTTACTCAGTCCCTCTTGAGATATTCAGCTTTAAATATTGCCAAAATTCGATTTTGGGCATTTTTTTTGAATGGGCAAAAAAAAAATTTGGGCAAAAAAAAGAACAAAGTTCTCAAGCTTGAACCTTCTACAGCAAATAGTCCTATGATACCCCTACAAAAGAAAAAAAAAATAAAGGAGAGTCGTTCTTCCTTTTAATACTTTTGCAGCACTAAAAGTCCCGTTTTAAGTTAATTTTCACTTTATAGTTGTGAATTTTTTTCTTCACTTTCCTCGCTATTTAGGTAATATTATGTAAGGAGAAAATATCTAGAGCATATCATTTTGATAATTTTGGTTTTTATTTTGTCTTGATATCTATAAAATTAACAGAGTTAGATACATTTGCGCAAAACTTGTTTTCAACCGAAAAGCGGTCCCGAAGCAAACTTAAAATAACCGCCAAAAAAAAAATTTTAGCCTAGAAATTTTTTTAACTCTCATTTTGCACTCACCTAGTATTGGGGAGTAACTGGTAAAAAAAAATTAGGAAAATCAAAAATGTTGAGCAAAATGGTCTGGGTGATTTGAAATGGATTGATCCAAAAATCAATTGTTTCTAGATTGTATTTATTCAAAAGTTCAAAAGTTTCAAAGCGAAAGTTCCTTGAATTACATATTTTTTTTTGCCAATTTCAATTACATTTCTTTTCAAATTACGTTCAATTAGAAACTTTCAATTGATTCATATTTAAAATCACTTTAATAATTAAATAATGGCATATTCGATACGCGCACGATCATTGTTTATAAGTATTATGACTACAATATGTTCCATGACTGTTTTAAGTGAATTGTTACAAAGCATTTTCGAACTTCAAATTCACCTAGTTCATTAGAGGTAATGAATATTCGGCCAGTTTGATCAGAAACTAATATATAAATTTATCTGAAAAAAATTACACAAGAATGCAGTAGAATACGAATTACCAAGAATATTTTTTCCAAGCATCTTTAGTAAATCAAAAATGGATTCATGGAAAAATCTTCCACTATCTGTACTGTTTGAGATTTTCCTTTGTCTAGATATGGAAAGTAGGAGAAACACTTCCTTAACCTGCAAAGCATGGGCTGACGCTTTTAAACATCCTCAATTTTGGAAGTTTCTTCGTTTAGAATTTTCCGATGAAACATGTCCCTACGTGTGCTGCAAGGAGGAGATGATTTACACCGTGGTCAGTCATTGCTATCAGACACTGAAACATTTAATAGTCACTTGGGATCAGACAGAATTGAAACTAGGAGAGGAACGTTTTGTCGTTATGCTAACAGACTTCTTTAACAGGTAAGGAAAATAAGTAGATATAGAGATATAGAACAATGATAACGTTTTTGGGAAGGAAAATTAATATCGTTTAAGGAGGATAATTTATTTCATAGATTCTTTTATGATGAAAATGGTTTCATTTTGAGCTTTAAATTGAATGCTTGGAAGTATTTAGTTTATCTTGAGTCTCATTTATCTAAAATAAAATTGACTTTAATATGATAATTTTATCTTAAGTATGGCAGTCTCTACAGTTTGGGTTCGTTTTTGTAAGAAGTTTGGGAAAGCTTTGATGTTTGCTATTTTTATCTGTGAATAATTGTGAGGATTATGTTTCAGGGTGGAAGGAAAGCAAACACAATTACGACTGAATTTTTTTGTTGAAATGTGAAAATACTGTTTACAGTTGAAATGGGTGAAAACTAGGGGTTGGTAGTGTTTCTTTCAATATATCTGTTTTAATGATTATTTTCATTTGAAGAAAATAACATTGGCTGTAATGAATAATTTAAATATGTATGGTTTCTGTAGAACAATGTATAATGTGAATTCAATTTTGTTTATTACTGAAGTTTCATTTTTTCGTTGTTTATAGAAAAATCTCAAATTCTTTTCAAAAATCCAAACTACAATCATTTGTAAGGCAAGCCTTCAATGGTCATATCAACTTCAAAATTCATAATGAAAGCATTATTGAAAGTTTTCCAAAAAAAAAAAAAAAAAAAAAACTATTTCTGTCATATTTTTCTTCTGATAAAATCTTTGAATTCCCCTTGTCATATATATAATTTTACTACTACTGAAAAACGTTTCGTAAATTGAGAGGTCAAAGTTAAGTTTTTGAAGGCATTTTTCTCTAATTTCTGTTATTAGATTGTCATTTAGAAAGGTTTTATAAACCAGTAAATCTTTATTCATTCGAAATTTTTAAAAATTAGTTTTCTTAAGAGTATGTGCAATACTTCGCTTTCATCACTGTCTATCAACATTTAGTCAATGTTCTTTTTATAGTATACATTTCTTTTTCTTTCAACCAGGCCAAATTAATTTTAATTTCGCAGGTTTCTCACATTCGTAAAGTGATGTCGTATTTTTTAGCTTGTATTTCATCTTTTGTTATATTCTAATTTTATTTTATTTTGTATTGACTTTCATATCATTTGGGATTAAAACACAAATGTATTTTGAGGATAATAATATGCCTATTGTGCTCCCAGTGAATGATGGCCGCCCTGTTTTTGTGAGATCTGCGCATGTATCATCGATTACTCTGGTCAGGCACTACAGTATGAATTTATCACTGGACGTCGCCATTACGGTAAAGGCTTGTTACTTTGCAAAAGAGCATTGTATTTATAAATAATATATATTTATTTATTTATATAAATAATTATTGTTAGCAACTGGTATTGAAATAACGCTAAATAGTCGAGAGAAGTTTTAATTTGGCGTTATCAACATGTCTTTCTCAGTGAAAACAGACGACGGGCGTCCATTGTGACAGGCAAACATAATTGATCAGCTACCGGAAGGGCTGCGCAGTTCAAACTTCCGCCGGTCATCTTTCATTTTGAGGACAATAATCGCATATTATTGGGAATGGTAATAGTTAAAGTTAGTACCGCTAGTTGGCGGCTTGTGGAATTACATTTAAACTAACAAATAGATTTTTATTGCGTAAATTTTATAATGTTAATATTTAAATATGATCTAGCAAATTTATAAATATTTATGGTACAAAAGAATATAGTTTCTATCCAAAGTTTATTTTTTTCTTTCATATTTAATTTTTTTTAAAAAACAAGAGGGCTAGGTTTTTTTTTTAACGGGTAGACCCTAGAACCTGTTAAAAGGTGAATGGAGTGTGGAAAAACCCGCTGAGGCCGGGAATCGAACCCACCACCTCCAACCCTCAGCCAAGCGCCCTTACCCACTCGGCTACCGGGCCCACAAATTGCCTCATTAGAGCTCCAAATTGCCAGCATGACTGCCCGGAACTCCAGATTCACAACTTCAGTAGGAACCGCAGTAGTCGCTCGAGATCAAGAAAGAGATTTGATGAAAATGGTAAATATCGTTATTCTCATTTCAAATTTGGCGACAAGTGTTATCCTGAAAAATGCAAGCATCCTTGTGAGTGGAAAGAGTCGGAAAATGCGAGTCTAGACTCCGCGGCCAGTTCTGCAGCAAGGAATTCTATTTGCCGCCAATTCCGACTACGTATATGTCACCGACAAGAAATCGGGATTACGGGTTTTAGTGAACAGCGGAGCAGATGTGTCCCTGATTCCAGCGACTACAGCAGGAACTACTCCTTGTTCCTATACATTTATTTGCTGCCAATGGCACAGAGATCCAACTTAAGGTGTAAGAACTCTAAATCCTGACTTGAGACTCAGACGACAATTTCAATGACCATTTATCGTCGCCAAAGTTAATAGAGATATCATTGGGGCTGATTTTCTCAATCAATTTCACCTGCTTATTGATATTCATAATAGAAAATTGATTGATAGTGTTACTCAATTATCCGTTAAGGGAACAGTTAGGTCTATCTCAGATAAACACATTATCAGCCCACTGAATAATAGCCTTAAATCAAAGTTTTATGAACTATTAAGATCATATCCAGACTTAACGAAGCCATACGTTTTACCTCAAGTAAACATGATATGAAGCATTACCTAACAGCCAAAGGGATACCTGTGCATTCACGAGCACGTCCACTCGATCCTGGAAAACTTGCCTTAGCCAAGCAAGAATTTCAGTTCATGTTGGACAAGCGTATCATTCGGCCATCAAAGTCTCAATGGGCTAGTCCCCTACATTTAGTCGGATGGAACATTTAGAGCCTGCGGGGACTACAGACAGCTAAATGACCAAACCGTACCTGACCGTTACCCGATTCCTAGAATTTAGGACTTTCATCTTATCTTGCGGGTTATGTTATATTTTCAAAGATTGATCTAGTAAAGCAATACTATCAGATACCCATCGCGGAAGAGGACAAGCCAATTGTCTATAATTACCCTTTTCGTATTATTTGAATTCAATGTCATGAGTTTCGGACTCAGAATGCGCCAGCTACCATTCAGCGTTTCTTCAATGAGGTTTTCTTTGGTTTAGATTTTCTATTCCCATATTTAAATGATGTGTTAATCGCATCATCATGTGAGGATGAACACAAACATCTGCAGATTGTGTTTGAAAGACTGAGTAAATACGGTCTTCGTATTAATGTATGGAAATCTATTCTGGGAGTAGACCAAATTGAGTTTCTGGGTTATTTGATTACTGGTAAAGGATCATATCCCTTGTCTAGCAAGGCTCAAGTCATCCTAGAGAACCCACTGCCAGTGACCATATCAGACTTGTGTACCTTCTTGGATATGATCAATTTTTATCGCAGGTATTTGAGAAACGCTGCCCAAACACACGTACTACTTCTTGAGTTTTTAAATGGTGCGAAAAAGCAAGATAAAAGAAAAGTCCCATGGACTGAGGAAGCAATACAACAATTGAAGAGATGTAAACACGATTTAACCAATGCTGCCCTTTTGTGTTTTCCCACACCTTGACTCACATTATCAATGTGCACCGATGCATCAGACTGGGCTATTGGCTCGGTACTACAACAATTTGAAGCAGGAAATTGGAGGCCAATTGCTTTCTATTCCAAGAAAGTGAACGGTGCTCAAAAATCTTACAGCACCTATAATCGTGAACTCTTAAGTATGTATCTTTCAGTGAAACATTTCAAGTATATGTTGGAAGGCAGAGAATTTGTGATTGTGATTAAACAAAAGAATGAGAAGGCATCGCCGAAACAATTGCGCCAACTACAGTTCATTTCGCACATTTACCACAGATATCCGGCATATTAGTGACAAGACAATGTTTTGCGGACTCTCTATCCCGAATCTCTGTTCTTGATTATGAACAAATTGCCGTAGAACAAAGTACAGATCCAGAATTGAAAGATCTAATGGAAAATAACATAACACTTAAATTCAGCCAGTCGGTATTTCCATCTTCAAAAATTTCATGCTATGATACTTCAGAAAAAACGATTGGGCCTCATATTTCACCTAGTTTCGGGAGAAAACTTTTTAATCAAATTCATGAATTTTCACATCCTGGCATTAAATCTACCATTCAACAGATGAATTCTAAGTTTTTGTGGCCTAAAGAATGGCCATAAGCATGTATCAGATTCCAAAAATGTAAAGTTACTTGACAAACCAAATCTAAATTTTCGGAATATCAAGAACCAGATATCCGATTCAGTGTGGTGCATATCGACCTCATTGGCCGATTACTCCATTCAAAAGGGAACGTATATTGTTTAACCTGCATCTACAGATTTACTGGGTGTCTGGAGGTCATCCCATTACCATGCATCACTGCCGAAATGGTAAGCAAAGCTTTTTAAGAGCATTGAATATGCAGATTTGGCGTCCCATGTAAAATTATTACAGATCAAGGAACACAGTTTGAATCCCAGTTGTTCAGGAGTTTGGCTGTAATACGTGGGGCTAAAGTCTTTCACATTACAGCGCATCATTCCTAATGTAATGGGAAAATTGAGAGGCTTCATAGAACGTTGAAAGCTGCTTTAAAAGCGCATAATATTGGTCAGTGGACTGAAACACTACCAACAGTCCTGTTGGGTTTCAGATGTGCCTTAAGATGTGACACAAATCACTCGATTGCTAAAATGGTATTTTCATCAATACCAAAGTTGATTCTGATACCTTTGTGGGTAAGCTGCTAAACAATACGGATAATTTAAAACCGATCAAAACACGGTGTGCTACCAAACAAAAAATTTGTGTCCACAACAGATTTTGAAGTCATGCACTCATGTTTTTGTGAGAACAGACTGCGTGCAAAAGCCAATTGAACCAACATATGTAGGACCCTTTCAAGTATCTGACAGAAATGAGAAATATTTTTCTGTGATCATTAAAGGCAAAACAGTTAATATTTCTGTTAAAGCCCGTATACATGCAAACTACTGATATTGATACTATACCTGATCAAGGGATTGTGGACAGCAAAAATCGTACAGCCTGCACCCGTTCCGGTAGACAGATAAAATTTCCCGTCCGGTTTCGAGATTGAAATTGATCTACAACTGTCTCACCGTTCCCCACCATGAATACTTAGTGTCGTAACTTCGTTACTGGTGAGGAAGTAATGTTGGGAACGGTAATAGTTAAAGTTAGTACCACTTGATGGAGGCCTGTGCAAATACATTTAAAAAATCAAGTAGATTTTTATTGCATAAATTTTTACATTGTTAATATTTAAAAATAATCTAGCAAATTTATAAATATAATATTTATGGTATAAAAGAATATAATTTCTGTCCAACTTTTATTTTTTTTTCATATTTTATTTTTTTAAAAAACCGTTCAGATTGGGACTAATGTAACATTGACTGACGTAACAGTGACTGGATATTTTGTGAATATATTTTTTTTTTGGAATAACAAGAATTAAATTTGTCTCGAAAGTTTTTTGCTTGTATCCTGTTAAAGGTATTTGGAGTCTACACACAACCAAAACGAATAAAATAATTATAAAATAGACTAGTAACAAGGCCGCAGAGAATCGGTTTCGTAGATGAATTGACTCGCAATCGGATGGAGAGGTACCGCTGCTACGAAAGCTCAGCCTCACCGCCCGGAATATCCCGATGTCTCGTTTGGAAGTCATGCTGCGAATACCCCATCGGACAAACGACGAAGGCAGTGACAGGACCTTTCCGAAGAGGAAGAGAGGATTACTCCGACAAAAACAATAACCACTTCGATAGTGAACCTACATGTCAAAGTCATTGGAAGGTTCAGTGCAGGCCCCATTTCCTATCCGGGAAGCTAATAAAGAGGACGACCGACGGACATCCGTGAACAAAGCGTCAGAAGAAGGACGATGCTTTGCTTAACCAGCCTTCTACATGTGGAGCGAACCATAGTGTTTCAGGCGTCGTCGATAATCTGCAAAAAATGAGTGATTTATCTTCTCGGGAGCCAGACAGCTCAACATAATTCAATAACATTTAATAATAAGTCTTAAATTAAGTGTTTGATGTCTTCAGCGTATATCATTATATTTCAAACTATTGTAAACAAATATAACAGAATATCCTCTTTCTGTTGTAAAAGAAAATAACAACTTGTAATTTTCTGAAATTTTGGGGGTTGATCTTTCTGGCCCAGCAGGTTTCACCTCCATTGTGAGGAGAAGAGCTTCCACCATTGTTAGCTGCATCAGCTACGTGCTTTTTACTCGGCAGCGGTATTTTCATGTTCTTATAGAGTTTTGAGACTTAACATATATGTGCGCATTTGGTTAATGTACATTGTAATTTTGTTTGTTGGACCATGGATTCATTTTAATTTTAATTGAACTGTGACAATTTCATTTCAAGAAATTTAATGTTAAATTCCAAAACAAGCGAAAAAGTGTTATCCAGAAGAAAACTGTTTTCTTTTTGAAATTCTTATATTAAATTATGAAAATTAAAGTAGGAAAATTACCGAACGTTTGATTATTTAGGAATTCAGAAACCCTTATTATTGATTGATCAATAATTATTTTAGATTTTTAAAACATATTTTAAAACATGATTTTAATATCAAATGGTGATCAAGTTAGAGTTTATTGTTATTTACACACTACACTTCTTGAACTATTTATTTCTTAATATAACTTAAATAAAATTTCTTTCTTTCGACAGCTTGATAAGAAACTGTAATTTGCTTCAACTGAAGACACTTTCTCTAGAGGCATATATTATTACATCTCAGAGACATTTTATAACTTCTGAGAAAGTGAATAGTCTTGTCATTTCACTAGCAAGGTTCCTTCGTAGTCAGAATAGTTTGGAAGAACTTTTTATTCTGTGGGAACTTGATATAATTCATCAAGCACTTCTAGTTGATGCAGTCACCTGTTGTTCAGCAAAAAACCTCAAATTACTGGATGTATACACAGGAAGTATTTATTTCCCAAATAATTCGTAAGTATCATGTTTGACATATCTCAAAATAAATTGAAATATATGCAGTAGGTCTGCTTTAGATATTTTTGAAAAGAAAACCATATTTTGTGGGATTCGCCTTTTTTTTCTGTATTGCAGTTAACTATTAAAAGTTCCATCCAGTCCCAATGATGCCTGGCTCGTGTTATCTTAATCTGATCAAGCAAATCTGGGAGTGGATGGGAAGATGTGTTATTCGTGATCCAAGATTGGCTATTAAACCTCGCCGATTTACTCCTGCCGGCTCGACAAGCGTAGAATAACATTTCTCAAAAACAATATTCAATACATCTTCGATAGTATGCATGCCAGAGTGTAAGCTTTCATTACAACATGCTTTGCATTGTATATTACGTTCTGTTTATCACTCTTCAACTTCACCTAAACAACCTTCCTTGCCAATTTTTACTCTCTACCTGCAGTGTGTTACGTTTCGACAGTCTAGATCTACTGTTCATTTCATTATTTATTTTAAACCTAATAACAAATTAGGTTTACATTGCTTAATCTACTTTATCTTGGGGGAGGAAAACACTTACCTATTTAATAAATTTTGAATTCATCTTAATTTGATATCAAAGACGTTTAACTATGTATTTGTAAAATATTAAGTCTCATTTAACCCTTCCTCAATTAAAAGTTTCCAGTGATGATTGAATTTGTATTTTTCGAGTGTCTATATTACATTCAGTCGGTTACTACAAAATTTCTAACTAAAAGTTACAGAACCAAATTTTTCAATTAAAGCTATAAAATATTTACATATCTAATAATAATATGTAATAATATCATATGTAATGATAGTATATAATAAGTTGATTATGTGTTGATCTTTTGATTATCATATCTGTATTTTAAATAATATATTCAAGAGTAGATGTTGACCATGCCAGCGTGGTCGAGCGGTCTCAGGTGTCGGTCTGCCGTGAGGACAGTGTGCCGTTACCCGGGTTCATATCCCGGTCGAGAGCATGGAAGTTTCAATTTCCTTTCCTGTGTTGTCAGCCTCTATTTCACTTTCTCTTCGGTCTGACGTCATTCCGTAACAGCGTCATGGAGAAGGCAACGGGAATCCACTCCAGTATCTGTTCCCTTGTATAGTTACGGTTTCTTCTAGGGGTTGCAATTCGGGGGTCACTAGAGTTCCGTAGACTTGAACCAATCTTCGGATTGACCTACCATGGTATGGTATGGTAGATGTTGAACTGTAGAAAGGTCAACAAGAAAATTATTAAGTATGATAGATATAGCAAAAATTTAGATTCAAAGTAAGAAAAGATTCCAAGGTCGAACTTGTTAGTAAGGTAATACATGAATTACTAATTTCTCTGTAGATTTTTGAAAAATAAAGTCTGTTTAATATTTTTATTTAAAAAAAGATTATAGTCAAATAACATAGATTAATAATAATAATGCAAATTAAAACTGCTAAAAATTAATGTATTTATTATACTGTTATAATAAGTACCTAATATAATGAAAATATTACTTTTCTTACTTGTATAGTATAAGACATATCTAATATTCTATTTTGAGTAACAAACTTTTAGGAATCCAATCTAGCAGAGACCTTTCATTATTGGAACTCAATTTCGGATTCGTATTTGACCTCTGCTGAACTCAACCATTAAAGAAAGAAAAGATAGAATCTAGCATTCAAAAAGATTTATTTAAAAAGATGGTATTCGACACTAGATCTTTGAATTTATTTTAAAACTTTAAAAACTAAGTTATTGTTAAATTTTATTAAATGTGAGTCTAATGTTTTGTTGTTTTCTTTATTTTTTTCTTAGTTATCCATCCGTCTTCCAATTGTCATTACAGCAATTTCCCAACTTGGAACATTTATATTTGTTATACGAAAACTTAGGAGCTAACACTTTAGTTAGTGTTAGCAATCATTGTAAGAACCTAAATTATCTTAGATTGGAAGTTACTGGATCGTATTTGGAGCATGTGAATGGAAAACCTCATTTGATATCTTCTGAGAAATGGAAAGAAGTTAAAGAGAAGTTGCCTGATTTGGTTGTAGAATTCATTATGAACATTCCTTCTTCTGGTACTTCCTTTAATTAAACTAAATATTTGTTATATTTTATTACACACTGATATTGTAAAGTATGAAAAGTCTTTCTATTCTACATGAAGAAACAAACATTTTATTTTATTTCTTATTCACACGTGAATCATGCTTAACTACTCGAAAAATTTCCATGGAATTCTCTACAAACAGATAACCACTCTTTCTTCTCACGCAATTGTATTATATTGTCAATTATATTTTAAGTGGCGCATAATATATTTATTAATTTCATTAGTGATATAGTTACAAGAAAGGTAAATATATTTATATATTTATTTTACTTTCCTGTAAACTTTTTATTATTTCAGAATTCCCTTATTGGTATTAATGAGGTATTTTTGGTTTCTTGCTGCGTTTTTAGGTTATTGGCCTTGGGAATTGGATTTATTTCAGAGACTTCTTCCTTCAATCGTTCCTCTGTGTTCGTTTATTTCCAAGCAGACCAAATTTCAGAAAGAATGCATTGCCTATTTACAGGATTTCGCAGAATCCATAAGTATGTTTATTATTGTTTGATTTTATGTTAATTAACTTCTCAAAGTACAAGGTGGCTACAATTAAAGAGGCCTTAGCGAAAAATATTGTGAACGAAATTCATGCAAACTTGGTGTAAGTATTCTCTGGAATGTGATGTTTTGATTAAAAAAAAAAAAGAAAACAAAAAAAAAATAGATAATTCGGCACTTGGGGATATTCGAAGCTAGAAGTGTTTTATTTTGAATTATTGAAAGAGTAAGAGCTACTGTATATTGTGGTGATTTTTGATGGTGTCTGTGGTTCGTATAAGAAGTAGATTAGGCAAGCTGAATCTAACTGTTCTTTTTGTTCTCCTGTGTTCTGTACTCTTCTTTTTATTCTCCTGTCTTCTGTACTGTTCTGTTTATTCAGGGAGAGCAAGGGCTTTTATAGAGTATTTACAATGATCGGTCATTGGATGAGGGCTTTAACAGTTCATTGGGTGATTTATAATAACATGTGATTCATAACTGAAATTAACTGAAGATTTTAAATTACATGGAATTATGGGAACCCTCAGCCGTTGAAATTAAAAAGTAAACAAGAGAAAGAACGATAACGATTACAATTTGAAATTTACAACTGATTAGATTCTAATTGATTGGAACAGTAAAATACATATAAAAGTAAATAGGATAGAATAAGCAAAATAATTATAAATATAGTTATAAAACTCATTACAATTTGAGACACCACATAAGTCTTTTTTCGTTTTACTTTAGTTCGTTTTAGTTTAGTGTCTTTCAATATGTAACATATCCTTCTTTCAGATGTGCTATAACTACATTATTTGAAGAGCGTTTTCCACAGCAGAATGCAACAGATCTGCGTTTCTTTGCCACATTCATACAAATATTCTATATTTCAAGGATGAGAAATTAGGAACTTGTCCTTCATAGAGCAAGCTTTGGAGAAATTTTATTCCCTAAAAGCCACTGCAGTTGAAATCAAAGGAACGAGATGGTAATGCCATTGGAAATTCACTACTAATCACAGAATGCAGTTCTTAGAATAACTGAACGGAGGGCATATTAAATCATATTTCTAACTTTACGAACAAAAAAATGGATTTGTTGTGTTTCTTATAGCCATTACTCTTTCAATATTCCATCACAAGGGCTTCTACTAGTGGCAAACTTTTCTACTTTTTATTGTTAAATTGAAACCACGTGTTTGAAAGAGTACTTACATCAACTTTGATTGAATTTCGACAACTATATTTTTCACTTAAATTGCTAAAAATTCCTCCTCTTTAATTATGCCAATACTTCTTTTAATACTTCTTTAATACTTCTTTCCTGAAAAGAAACTGTAGAGACTACTTGAATTTTACATGCAATGCTCATTTCACAAATAAACTGGTAAAGCTCATGCATCTGCTTAAGCAGTATTTAATTCATTAAAACTGAAACTATAGAAAATGATAGGACCGGTTTCTGTCTACGAGAGGGACCTTCCTCAAGCTATGAAGTTACACAATGCTTCCTCAAGCTATGAAGTTACACAAACAAGAAATTATAAGGACAGTAAACATTATTATTCAATGACAATTTAGCAAGGTGTACTTGGTGTGACGTCAACGTATCTGCCGATCTTCATCCCCTGTCACGCTGCGATGGTGAACAAATGAATTATCTTCTGTTCTGAACGCCCTCTGACGACCAATTGCTGAGTTGAATTCAACCCGAACATAGCCGTTATATTTATATAACATATGTTTGTCGATTTGAAGATCTCCGTTACGTCTTACGAGACACAATTCTTGTGACCCTGAATACGTAACTACGTCACTTAAGCAATTACGTTATGGAAACACCACGGAAGACGGCGAAGTGCGTTTACCCCTTAAAGCATCCGTGAAGTCGACTCCGGAACATTGCGGAAAAACTAAAAATACACCTTAAAACATAATTGATGGCAGGATGATAAAACTAATTTAATCAAAACGACCTTTTTTTTACATTCAAAAAACTTTTAAACTGTCTTAACGGACAGCAAAAGAAAGTTCGAAAGTTTGAAATAACAAGAATAAGTTAGCGGCAACCTAATAAGGCCATTATGTTTAATGTACAATGCAGGAAGACGGAAATATAGCCGTCGTTCGCAGTGGTGAAGGTAGGAGTTTCAACCCTATCTATTCTCAAAATAATAAGAAATTCAAGAAGAAAGTTCTTGAAAGCAGAAGTTCATTAACGCTTTGCATCGGAGGAAATATCAGTTAATACACGCAATTAGGAAACAATCCATACTAATTAGTGATCTACTTGATAAAGAGCAGTTTCTAAAGGTTTTAGTATTTGCAGCGGAAGCATACTGGAATAGGTTTCAAACCAATTCGGCCGTTCACATCAAGAAACTGGTGAATTTGAGAATAAGAAGGTGGCCCCCTCGTCCATCGCATGGTGGAAGGGTCCGAAATTTGAGTGGGTTGGATTATTCCCCAGCCAGCGTTGCAGTTAATAGGAAGAGGTCTCAATTTTAAACTTCCAGCTAAGCCTAACCCGGCTTCCATTATCGCCAAGTTAGAGGCAGCAATAGCCGTAATAAAGGATCCGATTGAAGCCACAATGTTAAGAGCCAAGGTGGGCAACGTGGTAAGAAATGTTAAAATACCACATGGAGCATGGAGGTGTACCCATTGGAAATTATGAAGCTTTTAGAACTGAGATTAAATAAGAATATTATGTTGGTTAATTTAAACAAGGGAAACAAACCCGATGATACTTATCTATGTTATTTACAATAAATGGTGGATAAGTTTGTAAGTGAAACTGAAGGGATGGAGTTTTTCCCATGTTCAGAAAGAACGGCTCTGAATTACAACCGAATAATCAATCGTAAGCTGTTCAGTGACTGAGTGATTGACAATTGAACGGCTAATAAGATAAAGGATGGTTCATTAAAAGTTCCAGCACTTAGGGCCCTGCCCAAGATTCACAAACCCCCTGACAATAATGGATTGTACCCGATCCGGCCGATCATCAACTGTAAGGGTACCGCAGTTGAATTATTATCCAGATTGATAAATAATAAATGTCAAATTTGAACGAAAGAAATAAGTATGCGGTTAAGAATGAAGCTGAGTTGGTGAAGGAAATTAGAGACATAAAAATGGAAAAGAGATACGCATTCTTTTCGCTCTACGTTAAAGCTTTATTTACATCCATTTCTCTAGATCTAATTTGAAAGCAATGGACCACATCGTCCACAAGCATTCACAGCAATTTTCTCAGTAAAATGATTTCCACAAATTGATACCATTAATTACTGCGATAATGAAGATGCAAACTTTTTCCTTCAACGGTAAAATTTACCGTCAGATGATAGAATGTTTCATGGGTTGAAAAGCCTCGTCCATTATAGCCGAATGGGTTATGAAGTTTATCGAAGATACGACTATTCATTATTGGAAATGGGGCAAGTTGAAATACCTTACTACCGAAGATATGTGGATGATATCGTCTGTTATTGTGAAAGTTCTATAGAATTAGTGGTTCTTGATATATTTTCGCAAATGCATCATAATATTCCTTTTGACTTTCAGGAAGAAGTTAATAATTGTCTCCCGATTTTGGACATTTTGGTATCGAGAGGTGGCAAGAGTGACAATCTAGGTGTACAGGAAGCCTACTTTTTCTGGGATCATACACAACTTCTAATCGTACGGGCCGTTATCATTTTAAAGTCAAATTGGTGTCTATGTTAATTTGCAGAGCTTTTAGGTTGTCGAGTACAGAAGAGGCTTTCGACAGTGAAGTGAAGGAGATCCAGAGTATCTTAATGAATGATGACTACCTAGAACAAATTACCAACAGGCATATAAAAAAGGTCACGTGTAAATATTAAAATGATTTAGTGGAACCTTCAAATCGGTCATCCACGAAGTATTTATCTGTACCATATCACCATACGGTTTTTCCGGCATTATGCAAAATATGCAAGCCTCACGGGATCACGTTTATGACCCCTGCCCCAAGGGCAGAACAGAAAGTCGTGCGGATTCGTGTGAGAGACGATCAAACGCCCATGAAAGGTGTGGTTTACTCCATTAAATGCTGGAATGACCCCTGCATATATTGGAGAGACCCAAAGAAGGGCTGATGACAGGGCCAAGGAGCATGCTAGAGGTTAACAGAAATACGGACTACTTGACGTGTACACATGGGCGGACGACAAACATAGCATCGATGTGAATAATCCAGCAATCCTTGCAAAATGCCAACAACAGTTTCAGAGAAGGTGCCTTGAATCATTTTTTTTTCTAATGTTATCCAATTCATATAATGATAATGATACTTTGTCGGTTCCCGCCATACGTGAATATGGGATTCACGACAAGCTAACAGAGAAACAAAAAGAATAATAATAAGAAATAAAAAAAAAAAAACCAAAGGCAAAAAGGAAGAAAAAAAATAGATGGATCACTTGCGCTAAAAGGAAGTTTAAAAGCTTTTTAAATGTAAGAAAAATGTCGTTTTTATTTATTTAGTTTTATCATCCTGTCATCAATCATATTTTAAGGTGTATTTTTAGGTGTTCCGGAGAGGACCTCACGGATGCCTTATCCAGTGGAAGCGGTCAGCACCGAGTTGAATACAATTCGGCAACTGATCGTCAGAGAATGTTCAGAACAAAAGATAATTCCTCATTCACCACCGCAGCGTGAAAGGGGATGAAGATCCGCAGATACGTTGACGTCACACCAAGCACATCTTGCTGAATTGTCATTAGATAATAATGTTTATTGTGCTTATAAATTCTAGTCATTTTATTTTGTAACTTCATAGCTTGAGGATGATCCCTCTTGGGACAGAAACCGGTTCTATCATTTTGTATAGTTTCATTTTAATGAATTAAATATTGTTTAAGCGGATGCATGAGCTCTATCAGTTTATTTGGAAACTGTAGAGAATTAAGATATTATTTTTCAAAACTTCTCACCATTTTTTAATGTTTCAGAACTTAATATTCAGACTTAAAGTAAATGGTATATTAGGCAATAGAATATACAATGTGGCCGGGAAGTTCCCATACCCCTATTATGCAGTAATAAACGTATATATTTAGCATTGAATATTATTAAAATTGCTGACACTAGAAAGCAGCTGTTCGTGTTGTAATTGTTGTCTTTTAGAACGATAGAGAACCCTCATTACACATTGGAGTGGGAGGGAATCCACCTCTGGTAATGATATGGGCTGCGATGACATCACGCGATTTGTTTTGACCAAAATTTTTTGATAGCCATGTTATTGGCGAAACTTATTTACATATGTTACAAACGTCGTTAATCCTACAGTTTGAAGATGCGGGTATCATGGAACTCGTAACTCTACAGCAGGACGGAGCACCTCCTCACTTCGCTTTTACTGTGCGCGGGTTTCTTCAAGAAAAATTTCCAGAACGCTGGTTGGTCGCAGTACTCCAACAAAGTCAGTTCCATTGAAATGGTCACCTTGAAGTTCTGACCTCAAGACGCCTGACAACTAATTGTAGGGAATCTTCACGGCCTACGTGTCTGAACGTCGTTATGCTACAAATGAAGAACTAAGCAATGCAGTTGAGGATGCATTTCGAACCATCACATTGGACTTGCTCTAAAAAATGCCAAGTAGGACTTGCCGTATGAACTTGTGTGTACAGTATGATGGCGAACACAGACACATTGGACACTTGATGTGTAAATATTTTCCTAAAATATGACTACCGATGAAGGGGTACGGGCACTTCCCGGCCACACTTATATTTGTTTATGTTTGCTGAAAATGACTTTCAACGGTTATTCGGTTCCATATCTAAACAAATGTATTATATTTGTTTAGCTATGAAATGTACTAAAGAAATGTTTTCGAAATGGCTAGAAGAGGTTCCCAATTAGGAGTATTTAACAGTAAACACAGTAATCTCAGAAAAGAGAGAGACATGAAAACTTAAGAACAACAGATATCGTATCTGAAATTAAAAAGAATTACAAAAACATAAGATACTCAGAACCCCTTCCATCCCAAGTTCTTGGACACGCCTCTGAATGTACTGAATGTATAACCAAAACATTAGTAAAGTCTCAGCTTTTCAAATAATAATGATATTTTTCTCATGAATTCACTTTTAAATTTTTGCAGGATATATTGAATTATACTGTGTGG
This sequence comes from Thereuonema tuberculata, assembly GCA_023159025.1. Lineage (NCBI taxonomy): Eukaryota > Metazoa > Arthropoda > Chilopoda > Scutigeromorpha > Scutigeridae > Thereuonema > Thereuonema tuberculata. Next base: position 18,658,832 of record JAFIDM010002131.1, on the reverse strand, counting down.
AGGAAGTGATTCCGTCTGCTTTTTCCGTGATTCCTCGATTATCCCATTTGAGAATACTGAAGTTAATTGGACCTTTTCCAGTTGAAACCATCGATTACTTGCAGCAGTTCAAATTGCAACAAATGAAAAGTACTATATTATTTTAATTAGAATTGCATTAGAACCAAACATAATGTTGTCTACCTATTTATAATCCTTTTAGGTCATTTTGACGCGATTCTGACACGATTGAAATAAATTGAATTTCAATACATAATGCCATTTTAATTAGGGTTTTGTTTCATAAAATCTAAGTTTCCATTGGTGCTATTTAATTGAAAACCTAATGCAGCAACTATCATAACTGAGTTGTGTTATTCCGTAGATTACTAAGAACAAGTATAGAAAATTATCACTCTGCCAATGAATGTTTTAATGAGTAAGATGTTGAATCGTCCGCTATAACAGTTCATGCATGAAGGCTATTTTGATGTCCGACTGTCCAAAACTAGATATTTGATCTCTGTAGCACTATCATAATCACATGTTGGTGTTCTTATCCTGAAGAAAATGGCGAAATCGTATCTGATTATGGAGACCAAGACAAAAACGAGATTCATCACTAAGCACCACGCTTTCTGTTGCTTTCCGCAAACCTTTGTACCGCAAATGATACAGAGGCTGCTGCGTTGTGGTGCGTGATCTTGTTGATCTGTCTAGGCGTGTGCAAGATCCTTCTAATATCAGATGCCTACTAAGTCCTGGAATTGCGGACAACACTGAAATGAGGGCAGCTGGAGGATTGTCTTGCCAAGTTGTTTATCTCAGGCCGATGAATCTTTCAAGCTCAAACTTTAGTTATTATTCGAACACCTTTCAAAAAGTATCTTCAGCGCCTTATGACCATAAAAATTAAGAACAAATTAAGGAAGTTTGGCTGGCTTTATCTGTCTTCCACTGCTCTGGTTCAGTTTTCTTAAGACTTAAAAAACGTAGTCAATTTTACAGAATAAACTATAAATGCTATGATTATGTAAATTAATTCTTAATGGTTTTTTATAGTATAGAGCATAGCAGCATAATATGAGTGATAGATTTTTACTTATCTAAATTACTGTCAACAACTAATTTATTTAGCTACGAAAACATACTGACTATGTTACACATTTTATTTTTCAAAAAAACATAGTAATGATTTTTATATTCACAAGCCAACATGTAAATTAAATTCCCCAATCAATTGTAAAGGCACGCCAACCAATCACAGCCCTTGTAAATAGTCTAATTAAACCCCTGCATCATACGAATAAACAGTTAGTTAGTTAATAAACTTTACTTCACCAAAAATCTCTCTCCATTACAATATTTCGAATGGCCTCACGGGTCTTTCTTCCTCATGTAATTTAATAATAAACGGGAGAATAAATTTACTGTAACTTCTTCCCAAAACTAAACAACAAACAATCGTGAATTAATAATTCCATTACCACAAACATAAAAAGCATGACATGTTCCGTGTATCATAATGGAGAGAGATTTTGGGTGAAGTTAAATAAAGTTGCTAGTTCGAGAGTTCAAGCCAGATCTAATTCAGTCTAATAGTCAGTAACCTTATTTCACGAGCCATGCATTGGCCGGAAACATTCATCACAATATGTAAAATTCCTTAGTGCGGAAAAAATCTTACAATGATTCTATTGCTATTTCAAGTTATGAAATTAATTTACATTTTCTTGTATAAACTGTGTTTCTTAATTTTAAGATTTCTATTCTTTTTTCTCATTCGTAGAACTCAGAGTTGCTTATCTGCTTTTTGATACCTTGTTGATGATTGATAAAGTGAAAGCCCGAAGAAATTCAGTCAATAAAGATCTGAAATGGATTTTCAAGATAATTATAAGAACGGAGCATATTCAGTATGAAGAAGCTTTTCGATGTCGTTTGCCTCAACTGACCAATATTGGTTTCTAATTTTCACTTGTGAAACGCGATACATTGAAAGCATATGATAATGAAAATGTATTTTTTATAAAATAGACTTTTGTAAACAGAATCTACTTTTAACATTAACAGAAAATGTGGAGAGAAAAAACCTTAACTTGTTTCCAATGGTTCTCAGATAGAATTCATGAAAAATAAATTGATTGATCAATTATTAGATTGATTTCAGACACTATGTAGGAAATGCAATTTATTGACTGGCTGCTTTAAATATTTATGTATATTATGTACAACAGATATGTACAATATTTCCTTCAACGAAGTAATCTTATAGAAATTATGATCGAACTACACGAATTATTCAGTAACTATATTGATATATAACATTGAATTCACTCTCAAAAGGAACCAAAATAATATGCCAATGAAAAAGTATGGAACAGAATATATATAAATATATTTCAAACTTTTGCTCAATTTGGGATAACGACATAAATTGGAATTCTTATTTAAAGAGTAAGTTCACTCACAGATTAATGAGAAACATGACAATTAATAACCAATAGTATTGTTAAACATTAATTTCTTTTTAGATAAGGTGTTTGTTCTCTGTCTTGAAAATGATTTTGTCTTTTTATTATTTTCTGTAGTTTTGTGAATTTGATAGTTTTCAGTACCTGCCATTAATTTTGTGAAATACTTTTATCTGTTTTATTAAATAATTTCAATGTAAGATGCAGAGTAAATAAATCTAAAATTAAACAGTACATGAAGGGTTGAATAAAACAATAATGAGAATGTGAATTTAGTTTTTCATTTTTTTATACATTTTAAAGGTTGAGGTTTATGAATTAATGAAAGTATTACATAATTTAAGAAAAATCAAAAGTTACTTAGTAAAATTTTAATTATCTATTTCAAAATTTTTTACATTTTTAAATGTTTTTTATTACTGAAGCTTTGAGTCTGAAGTCGACAAAACTATATAACAATCTGCCAACTGCGAACTTTGATTTCTAAAATACTTTACTGCAAAAACTAAACCATACATTAAACACCATTCAATTTTCCTACAGAGTAGAAAAATACAAATTAGTAAATATATAAAATATTAATTTATTTTGCCTTTTGCTTGACAATGTAAATATCACAATAAGATGAACAATGAATGAAAAGAAGAAACTTCTATGAATGTCTCACATGGTGTAGCACAAAAACATTAAATTTTCCTATTGTAAATGTTTTTCTTATCATTGGAAGTGTTTCCAATACTACATGGAACAATATTTCTGGGATTATTATATCAGCAGAGATCTCAATAATGAGAGAAGAATTTTGAATTCACAAAAAAATTGTTTACTTCAGTATTAGATCTAATACTTTTCCTGTTGTTTATGTATCAGTACTTGTATTCCTTAACATTCCAAAATTTTCATATATGGAATCTTCGATCTCTGATTACCCAACGCATTTGTGATTGTAGAGGTGGAGCTTGAGATATGCTGTTGACATATTAATAGACTATAAATAGAAATTGGATATAAAGAGAAAAAAGTAAAATTTTCCGTGGTTATTTTTTTATCCGTGGTTCCTAGTATTAATGATAAGTTACGGTAATCTTATTCTATTTGTACATTAATAATCATTATGTATATTATTTGTTTATATAAATTCTCAATTCTTACATGTATTTGAATCGATCTAACTGTCAAACTGTCAAATGGTAAAAAGCAGTTGGATTGTTTTCAACCAAACTACAATACATATTTAAATACAAGATTTAAAAATAACTTTAATCTTGGGTAGAATAATATTGGGTAGAATATTAAGCTGGCGTATTTGTGGGGTTCGCTACGATTTTCGAATACCACGCATTACCTCCGTTGTCACCGCTCTCTCTCTCAACCGGAACATTAAATGAAGCTTTTCCTTAATTTATCAGTTTTCGCGGCAAAGTTGTGAAACCATGAGACATATGGGGAGACTTCCCTAAATCGTACCTCCTCCATATTTCGAATGCTCTACGACAAACGGGGCCATTCGCGGCAGATATCGAAACTTTCATTCGGTCATAGTAACTCGCCTCGACAACAGAACTGTGCCACAGTTACTTAAAAAAAAATAATCGAAAAGTATGTTTTTTTCCGTACTTTAACTAATTTTTATGTCTCATTCGTTAGGTCGTGTGTTGCTTAGAGGCGAGTGCACCAAACCTCCGTTAACTTTGATGGATGTGAAAGCAACGGTCAAGTGACACTTTCTGTGCACCAATGTTCATTAGGGGTTTAACAGTCTCGAAATTCTCTGATCAGGCTTCAAATTGTAAATGCGTCTTTGTATAGAAAATTCCCATCAGTCCCCGCGCCGTTCAATTTTAGCAAGATGGGCGACATCGAATCCATTTTTTTACGAAATCTCACCTGCGGAATTAGGGTTAATCTGTTTGTTTTTGTGAAGAAAGTGCTTCATTAATACATGATGGGAATTGAAGCGTTGGAAAATTCAGGACTCGCTTTGTAATTTGTTGGCTGTTGTGTTTTTTTTCGCACTTTCACTAATTTTTTGGTCTCATTCGTTAGGTCGTGAGTTGTTTAATGTAATATTTGTTTATTCTTGACTGATGTTCATATTGGGTAGCATTTGTAATGCAATGTTGATGTAAGTTTGAAATCCCCACTAGCCATTTTTCTCTTTTCGAATGGGGCGTTTGTGTTTTTGTTTAAAGAAAAGGCTTTAGCCATTAGACAAAACCTTTGATTAGATAGACACTGCATCAAACTGCTCCCAAATCCTGTGCTCTTTGGTCTCCCAACCGAATTGTGATTTGAGATGAAGATTTTGTAACAGTCGAATAAAATGAGACACTGGAACTTCACATTAACACCTCAAAATTACCAGCTTGTTACAATAGTCTACATCAAGTCCAAGAGTTCGGCGTCGTCGTCACCTCGAAACTAACCAACCCACTATTTCCTCCTCTTATAGACCTAGCATAGATTCTCAATCAATTCAACATGATGTCCATTCTCCATGCATTGTCAGAACAAAGATTCAGCAATTACTATCTGCAATTGAAGACTGTGAAAGTCAGAATTAATAAAGGAACAACTGCTACCCAGATAATAATCACAAATGGGTATAAAGCACAGTTTAAAGAAAATGTAGAGAAAACAAGACGTACCTGTAGAGTCTTTATGTATTTTTATATTGATGGCTGGAGTAAAACGAAGATGATTTGGTGTATGTGTGTGTGTATGTGGATGATCATTGACCAAAGATTTTAGAAGGTGGCTTGTATTTTCTATAATTGCATATTTTTGGAATGCCGACACGGTACAAAATACAGGGCTTTGGAGCGGAGCCCGGAGCTGGAGCACGGAGCAGTGGAGCAATGGGTTTTTTCCCGGAGCTGGAGCGGAGCCGGAGCACACAAGTTTTTGACTGCTCCACTGCTCCAGATTTTTTTTTTTTTAATGTTTACCAGTCCTATTAGGTGTAATTACAGAATTATTCCTGTTTTATAGGTGCTGGAAAGTTTAACTGTGTCTTTTCAAAAACAATATTTAATTAATGTTAAAAAATAGATTAGAAGTTTTTTACTACATTTTTATTGACTACTAATTGGTTTTTGATTTCTCTAAAATTATTACAATTATAATTATTCCAATTTATTTGTCTAAATATCTTTGAGTAAGTATATTCATTTACTCATAAACAATAAGTTTGGATTTAATTAGTTGGTTGAAGATTTTCAATATTCCTAAGTCTTGTTTTGTTTTCAGAAGAGTATTTTTTCTCTGATGTTTTTATATTTATATATATTTTTCAAGACTATATTATAAATACATTTTTCTTCTCTATTCAAAATTTTATATTTTACTGTTACTTCAATAAATTTTCAACAAGATTACTCTTCAATAAAAGTTTGATTTTGGTTGCTACTTATTAGTATTACATCATCGGCATAAATGTAAATCTTGCACTTTTTAATAATAACACTAACAGAATTTATATATAAAATAAAGAAACAGAGACCTAAATTTTAAACTTGTAGTACACCTCTCTTAACATTGTAAGTTTTACTTAGAAAATTACGGTATAAGAGGAGATTTTCATGATCTTATCAAAAATTACTTAAAATTCTATTAAAAAATAGAAAATCCTAAGTCAAAAGAAATAAGTTGATAATTTTTTTTATGGTCAGTGTTATCAAAAGCCTTGCCAAAGTCTATAAAAGCTATTATTGATACACAAAATTTAAATAGAAGACAAGTAACTTCATTATTTAAAAGATTTTATCAAATTACGAACCCCAAATATTCGCAGTATTCTTCTAAAAACTCATGGGCTAACCCAACCTTTGGATACTGTGACTCATTGGGGTTCAACATTTGCAATGGTTGATCATCTACTTGTTTTTAAGCATTATCGTGAACAAGTAGCTGCGGCTGGAGCCATAGAAATGATATTAACTAAAGCTGAATGGCACGAAACTAAGAATATAATAGATCTCCTGACAAAGCCAAATTTACTTTAAAAATTACGTAATTTTTAAAGTAAATTGTCATGGTAGCTTACATGAAGGAGTGGCAAAAACTTGCAAAATTTCTCCAAGACAATGGCGGAAAATTGCTGTGGGAATTTTGACCTCCAAGCGAAAATGTGAAGAAAATCTTTTCCAAAACATCCATTTTCTTGCCGGAGATCTATGTAGATCCTCGGTATAGAATTTTACTGAGTTCGTCACAAACGACAAAAGCAAAAGAAGGACTTTAGTTTTTCGAGTCGTCGGGCGATATTTAAAGATTTTTAAGCGTTTTGATATGAGGCAAGAGAGTGAAAGGCTGGAATCCTCAATAATTGAATCCGAGCAGCCACATCGAATAGCAAGTTTTCAACAATCACAAAAAGGAAAAACAAATACTTCGATTTCAGCAGACAATTCTTCACAAGATGATGAGTTTGAAAAAGAGCTGGACAAGCTGGAAAAACGTCTGAGAGTTTCAGAAATGCAACATTCGAATAAAGAAGACTTTGAGAGGAATTTTCACCAAGATTGTCATGTAATTGAGATTATGGGTAGGCTCAAAGTAAAATCAGCATTTGAAGCTATGGACGGTTACCCACACCGAATTCAAGCTGCCTGTCGAGTTGCATCGAGTATGCCCACTACACAAGCCAGTATCAAGCGATTATTTTCTGCCTTAAAATTGGTGTCAATGATATAAGATAGGCAATGAAAGATGACTTACTGTCAGCTGTTCTGTTTTATAGAATTAATTATGATGATTAATAAAATTTAGTTAAAAAAAACTGCTTGTATTACCAAAGATCAAATATTAAAAACGACTTAAAAAATGTATTTGGAGCATGGAGCGGAGCACTGAGCGGAGCATGGAGCAAGTATTTTCATGTCGGAGCGGAGCTGAAGCGGAGCAATTGCAAATTTTGTCTGCTCCAAAGCCCTGACAAAATATGTTAACAGTGAATCTTTTTATTTTTAATAGACCAGTAAAGTCCAATATAAAAAGTTCATAGCAGTTTCATTATTAAATTTTGGTACACTTGATCAATAATAAAGCTTTAGGCTTTAGGCTTTCTTCATAGTAAAGAACTGTAAATAGTCACTCTAAATAGTCCACTGTAAATAGTCACTCTAAAATAGTCAACTGTAAATAAGGTAGCTGATGCAAATATGGCCAATGCTGGTAATATGGTCACATTGCTAACCTGCAGTTAATTGAAAAGGTATCCAAAAGATAACGCTAGAATATCAACCTTTGAAGTAGAAAGTGTACATGGCTACCACAGTTTGCAGTATAATGTAATAATGAGCCCAGGGAACCCCGTCATTTGAGTTTTGACAACGAATCGAGAATCTGTTATAATATTGTTGTTGTTGTCTTTTTTTTCCTTGCATGCAATTGATGATTATTGTTCATATATCACTTCCTGTAGTTATTCTAAGCACATTCCAGACACCCAAAGCTTCTTTAATTAAATTGATAATTACCTTACCTTATTTTATACTTGATGGAAGCTTTGACCCCTCAAAGACTAAAATCAAGAAAAT
>JAFIDM010002131.1:18597052-18640994 GCA_023159025.1 Thereuonema tuberculata | reverse complement strand
AAGTGATTTTGTGAAGTCCTAGTGTGCTGAGACTGTGGTGCAATGTGTGAGGCACCAGACCAGTGGCAGACAGAACGATGGGTACAACACGTACTCGATCCTGCTTCCACTGCTTCTGGAGCTCGTGTGCTAGATCAGTGTATTTACTGATCTTGTCTGCGTGAGTTTTCTGCATGTTCTTGCTGATAGGCACTGCAATATCAATTAGATAGGTCTGTTTGTTGACCTTATCAACAAGTGTGATGTCTGGTCTGTTGTGATGTATGGTTTTGTCTGTGTGAATGGGGCGGTCCCAGTATAGTTTATATGAGGGTTTACTATTATTATTATTATTATTATTATTATTTCTGTATTATTACTACAGAAATTATTATAATTATAACTGCATTATTATTACGGGGCATTATGATCTCCTTGGCTGATCGTTTTGCCCCATTTGCTTCCATCACAGAAAATACTTTATAATGACTAAACGCCATCTTGTATGACGGAACGAAACGAAAGCAAACATCTACATTTCAGACGTTAAACACACAAATAGTTACGAAGAAATTCTGTTTCACAGTTCACGAAATAAAAAATTGCACAACAATTACTTCCCTTAGATCAGGACAGCATAAAATAATGTTTTCTTCTCTAAAACTTCAAAGATAAATCCACAACAACTCTAACTCACACGCACGCCTGCTACCTCAACTGAAGACTTAGCCTGCGAATTGTCTACACGATGTCACCACAAATCAAGTAGATATTCGCCGTGATCGTTTTGCCCCGGGGGATCGTTATGTCCTGGTCTCCCCTATTATATTTTTTAATTTAAATAGTGATATCATTACAAGAAGAAAAGTATTTTGAACACACACTGTTCTTATAAATTACTGTTTTACTAATAAACTCTATAAATGTAAGAAAATACATAAAAGATATTTTATATTCCTGTGAACTAATTATTATTATACTGTAGAATTCCATTATTGGTATTAATGAGATATTTTTGATTTCTTGATGCATTTTAGGTTATTGGCCTTGGGAATTGGATTTGTTTCAGTGTCTTCTTCCAACAACCGTTCCTCTACATTCTTTTATTTCTAGTTATTCCAAATTTCAGAAGGAATGCATTGCCTATTTATTAAATTTCGCAGGATCCTTAAGTATGCTTATTATTGTTTGTTTTTACAGAATGTATCACTTGGATCCGGTCAATTTTGTGTAAGATTGTAACAGTGAAATGACCTATTCAATTTTGACACTTTGTGTTGGTTCTCTTTGGTAGTGACTGTGGTGTGTGACCCTCTCTCAGCATGTTTTGTTGAAACAGAACTAGTGTCTTCAAATTACTTCTTGATTGCAGTCATTGATTTACATTTTCGGAGAAAAGCCAATTTGATGAGCGTTCCTCATCAAGTAAACGTGTTGCTGAAGAGCTGTTTCCTTCGACTCATAAATAAATTTAATGATAGATGTACGTTGCTTTAAAACCAACCAAAATACACCACTTTCCCTGCATGCCATTGTGAATTATCGCACGTTTACCATCGCAAATGTTGAATGTCATGAGGTCTCACACTGACTTCTGGTGCCAGCCTTAACTTTGGAAACTTTTATTTTTTGTGAAAACCTATAGATCTCGAAAATGGCTTCCAGGAAGAAGTTAACGGGTTGACAGGGCCCAATTGATACACACTGTATATTAATTAATGTTCTCTCAAGGTGGCCATAATTAAAGATGAGATGTTCAGAGCCCTGTAGCAAAAAATATAGTGAACGAAATTCATTCCAAATGTGGTGTGAATACTCTCTGGAACATCGGGCTTCGATTAAAAAAACAAACAAAAAAAGAGCAATTTTGTTTGGAAGCACTTCATTTTGGATTTTTGAAAGAGTAACGACTATAAAAGATACTATAGATCAATTTCGAGTTCGTATAAGTTAAAGATGTGGTTCAATATGTCCTCTGTTCATATATTCTACGAACTGCATTGTGTGAAGGACATTTTATACAGCAGAATACAACAGATCTGCGTTGCTTTGCCTCATATGCTACGTTATTCTATCTTTCACCGTTGCTAATTTAGGAACCTGTCCTTGATATACAAGATGACCAAACAAAAAGCCACAGAAGTTGATATCAGAGGAACGAGATGGTAATGCCATGGGAAATACACTACTAATCTCTCTGTTTTCTATGATTTGTTGTAACAGTCACTGTATGTAGGGCTATGTGAGGTCGTTATCTTTACTGCAATAATATTGTAAAGTGGAAGCATCTATGCTGCCGCAATTGCAAGACAACATTGAGCAGAAACTATACAAGTCTAGTCCAAGACAGATCCTGTCTGGAGATTTTTTTCGAAAAAGAACGGACCGATGTTGCGCGATGCAAGTAAAACCGCACGACTCTGTGATTTCGGAGAGGAACACATGAGACTTATTCACATAGCAAGTGCGACGATTTCGGGTGCTAATAATGCTGTTCACATAAAAATGGGACTGTTCACTCCAGAACATATTCTAAGGTATTCATCATCCACTTGCATTCGACGTAAGAATGTCAGGACCAACAGTAGTCGTGTTTCATTTGATGGAGGATTTTTCACATCCTGATGAATATGGCGTATCCTATTATCTTGATATTACCCGAGCACTGCCAGATCATTATGAGTTATTCATTCCATGTTCCACGACGGCAGTTGCAACTTCTTCAACTTGTTTAGAAATAATCGGTTTGCGCTCTCGTCCTGGTATCATTGCTAAACATCCCGTATTTTGAAATCTTAAAATCATTTTTCAAAGATTTGTCATTATCACTAGATCTTTTCTCTTGTGCTGCAAACGCCGAAATTCTCGGAGCTTCTAAAGCTAAATTTTCCCCTGCAAAATTACGCAAAACGTCGTTCACGAATGCAGTTGTTAGATTATCTGTACGCAGGACATGTTGAAGAACAACTTTAACTTTTCAAACCTTTAGGTTGGTTGAATTTCGTCGATTACTTTTTTCGCTATAGGGTTAAGAATCTCTCTTCTTTAATTATGGCCACCTTTAATATTTATTTTCTGAAAAGAAACTGAATGCAATGAAGAAATTAGTTTCCAAAACCTCTTAACTATTTTGAAACGTTGTTTAGAAATCAACATTGATACCTAAAATAATTGGTATAGTCAATAAGAGCATATCTGTGTATGTGTGTGTGTGCTGAAAATGCGTTTCAACAGTTTTTCTTTTTAACAGCAAAAGAAGAGTATTACAATAATAGAAATGAGTGAGATTAAATGTTTTCGGAGAGACTAAAAGTTACTGTTACTAAGGTTGTCAATTAACAGTAGTTATCTGTAAACACTGGAATATCAGAACTGAATATTACTGGAACACTCAAGGAAATAAATGTGATACCTGAAATTAAAAATGAAATTTCCAAAATTTGATTCCACGAGTTCTGTTAGGGAAGAGTTTTTCTTGGTAGCTAAGATTTTTTAATTTTTTTCCCCAGACATCTTAAGAGTAATTTCGAATTGGATGATAAAAAGTGAAATAGACTAAAACCTATGTTTAGATGGAATGTTTAGGTGTTAGGTCATTAATGCTTGGATTTATTTTTAATTTCTAGTGATTAAGAATTTTTTTTGTTAAGTTTCAAAATATTATTTTTAAAGCAAGTTTCAATTTGGTGAAAGATTTAATTTTTTCTTAATTTATTTGCTTCTTAATTAATTTTCCTTTTCTTATATTTAATTCCATTTTTTCCCTGAGTAAGAAGCATCTATCCGTGCACTCGACTTTGCCATCTTAATTTGTTGATCTTATCTCATACTTTACTTCATTCTTGACTGAGAAGAGAGGCGTTTCTAATTGTTTAATTTGCTGATATTTCAGATCTTTGCGGCTGTTTTAGTATAATCTTTTATTTTGAAAAAACTATGAAGAGTCTTATTTTCCATTTTATTTCTTTAAAATTAATACCATTTCTGTTTTGATTTTTACTGTCAAAATTCTTTTATCAGTGATCTTTATCACGAAACATTTCAGTAAAACTCTTTGGTTGAACGGCCAAGACCATCATAACCGTTTTCCAATTCAAATTCTTGGTCACGCCTCTAGTTGACTGAAAATATTTTAATTTTAGTTTATTACGCTAACAATTAGTAAAATCTCAAATATTGAAATAATAATCAGCTTTTCTCATGAATTCACTTTTGAATTTTTGCAGAATATATTGAGCTCTACTGTATGGATAAAGAAATTACATCTGCTCTTTTTTTAATTTCCCAATGTTCAAAATTGAAAGGACTGAAGTTAGTTGGAAGACTTACAATTGAGACCATTAATTTATTGGAGCAGCTCAAATTGCTACAATTGACAGGTATTAAGATATTCTAATATGTTGTGAACTTATTTTTTTGCTTTTTTGTTTTCTTTTAATTTGAATACAGCAAAACCACGCTTTACGACAATTGCTTTGTGATCCTTCGATCATAAGATAGTTCTGCTTTGCAACTATTCCCCGACTTTTTAGCAGCTAATTGCGATATTTCGCTATCGCTTCGGCGTCACATTGCTTACAAACACGCGCATTAAGCATGTACTGTATTAAATTATTTATAACTTTTATTTTCTTTTTTCTTGTTTTTTAAATAATTTAGTACTGACAGATAAGAGTGAAAAGTCAGTCAAGCAAGTATATGTGTGGAGTGTATTTACATTCGTAAACAGCATTGCCGATTCACTATCGATAGAACCAAGATTTGTCCAATTGCTACGGTTTTATTGGCTCGGTCAGTGGCCATCTAAAGTCGGATGAGGGCTGGACCGAAAATCGGGCTCCGACAGTTTGAGCTGTGGCGGACATTATACACAACCACATGCACACATAAATGTTATGTACTTTTTGACAGCTTTTGCATAGTTCTCACCACCGTTTATCAGTTGCTTTAATAACGGAGTCCTTAAAAGAAAGCGTCGACAAATGCTTTATTTTTTGCGACGATATTCCTCTTTCGTCCTCCTTTCCTATTGCTCATTGGCGTTCTCATCACAAAAAAAAAGTCATTCCTTTAAATTAAAAGACGGTTCCCACGACCGCATTTTACACCATGGAGGATTTGTTGCTGGACATGTGTATAATCTCCTGTTGATGCAGAAAATCCCCCTGTTCGGTGTTTAGTTGAGTGATACTGGTTGGCACACATCCTGGCTGTTAGAGCTATCGGCTAATCATACCAAAGACGCTTTCAACACGTGAAAGATCGCAACATTTTTGACAGACTAAAGAGGGCTGTGGGGGAATGTGCATTATCTTGACGATAAAAGGTTCCGAACTGGTGAAGAAATGGATACAAAAATGTCGGTAACATATCGTTGAGCAGCTAAAGATTCCCTTTTGATGACCAGCTCTGACAGAGATCGCCGACTAATAGCACCCAAAAACTAAGTGCTGTACTACCACACTCACTGGATGGCGGAAACACATTGTCTGACATCGAAATTCATCACTAAACATCACGCTTCGCAAACCTGTCACGCAAAGTCATGCATTCCAAATGGCGGTATCATCCTCACCGTGGTGATACGTGGCCGTTTTGATCCTTATAGTGGTATGCTGGATCCTTATTGAGCCCACTGGCACGATTGAAAGTGCTGGGATTGTGGCCTATACGGAGTGTTACACCACTGCAACACAAACTGACTTATTTAAATCAGATCATTTGAACGACTGTCATCATCTCAGTAAGATATACAGTATTTAGAGGTTTAGAACAATAGCCACAATAAACATAATGGAATATCTGTGTTCAATTCCTCTTGTTCATTTTCACTTAAGGCCAAAAAGATGTAGCTTTCTTTAGAGAATCAATCATAAATGCTATGATATAAATTATTTTTTACTATTACTTTAAAGCATATTATCACTAAGGAGATGCGCGATTAGATTTTGACGTCTCTAGGTTAGTGTTAAGAGATATTTTATTTATGACCAAATCTTTCTGATAAAATTAAATAAATTAAATAAAATTACCGTATTGTCCGGCGTATAAGACGACCCCCAATTTTTCCAATTAATATATAGAGTTTGGGATATACTCGCCGTATAAGACTACCCCTCTTCCAATGCACACCAAATAAAAATTTAAAAAAAATCAGATTTGATTTCAATATGGTAATTTTAATTCAAATGCTTATGAGATACAGATACTTAGCAGAAAAACTGTCAGCGTTATAAACATAACGCTGTTTGTCATCAAATATATAAACATAAAACAGTGCAAGTGTAATAAACTTTTCCTTTAAAAGCGATATACCTTACCGGCGATTGGCTGGTTGTTGTATACAACGCCTGCTTGGATTGGTCAGCTCTCCCTGTCTCCAAGTAACTTCTGCTTTGTTTATTCTGGTGCATTATTTAATGCTACATGTTTTTAGAATTTCACTAAAATCATAGTATTTCTTAACTGTAGCCTTTTTTATTCTGTCCCAGCTCTATCTCTTTTCTCCATATCCCGGGCGTCCAGGACGTCTGCAGCTTGCTCCGCCCTTCACTTACACCTCCCCGGTGAGGCGCCCCCTCACCTCGTCATCGGAATCGCGTTAAGTCACTTCTTTCCACGAATCCTGGTGAGTGAATTTTCTTCTACCGTACTTGTACAGCGCCGTCCTTGCTGCTTTCATACGGTTGCCGCATACGGCGGGGTTGCGACCGCGGCCGTTTTCGAGCTCCGCCCACCACATGCGGCGACCGCAGATTCTCCAGTTCGGCTCGGAAGTTTCAGCACCCGGCGTGTAAAACGACCCCCGACTTTTGAGAAGATTTTCCTGATTTAAAAAGTCGTCTTATACGCCGGACAATACGGTAGTTTTGTGTAGAATATGTGAAATTGTTTTGATTGGTATGTTTTTTTAATAAAGTCTCGCCATGGTTCAATTGCTATTTATTTTAAGTTAAGATATGATAATTAGGAAATAAAAATTTATTTTCTTGTATGTACAAGGTTTTGATCGCTAAGATATGTCTTATTATTCTCACTCATAGAACTCGAAGTTGTTTATCTGCTTTTTGATGCCTGGTGGTTGACTGATGAAGTGAAAGAGCGAAGAAATTCAGTCAATAAAGATCTGAAATGGTTTTTCAAGATAATTGACAGTTCGGAGACGAAAGCATATCGACAAGCTATTGGAACCCACTTGTCTGACCTTACCAATATTTATTTCTAATTATCACTTTTCAAATACCTTAAAAACGTAATGTAATTTGAAAAATAACTTTTGAAAATAAAAAAATTAAAAAAAATTACAAGTTAACTTGCAATTAATAAGAAATTACAATTTATTCCTAAAATATTCTGCTTTTAATGAAGAATTTGTTTAAGACAGTAAATAGCTTTGTCTTTCTATTATTTTGTACATTTTCCTGAATTTTGATTATGAAAATTATCTGTGAATTGCAGTTTGTGCAATATTAATATCTGTTTTATTTCAATGTAAGATATCACTGAGACAAATTAAACAGTACTTGAGCAAAGAGCAGTTGATTTTATTTATTTTTTAATTTGTTTTTATAAATTTTTGAAGAATAGAATTTGGTTAATGTAAATATTAAAGGAATAAATGAAATAAACTTAAGTAAACGTAATGTAAAAAAAACAACTTTTGAGTCTTCTTTACATGTATTCTCTTTGAATATTTTCCTAAATTTGGAAGTATCCTTGAGTACTGATGCTTTAAGTCTAAAAAAGATTTTGTAAAAAAGTGGACAAAAATATATAATATTTGCCAACGCTAACATATCGTTGTGAAATATTTTACTGCAGTAAATAATCCGTAGCTTGGGCAACCTTGTAATTCCTACAGAATAGAAAAATTAATAAATAAATTATTACGAGAGTCGTTTACTAAGTAATGCAACACATTTTTTTTTTCCTCGGCTAATATTTGATGAAACAAGATAATTTATAAACACGACTTTATCGGAAGTGACCACTTTTGACCTCCAACTTCCGGTCAGGGAGTTGTCTTAGAGGTCAGATTTTTTCGACGTGGTCCCGTAATTTTTGATGCTGAACACAATGGTGAAGGTTACGGTTCTTATGTTTTACAGGCAAGCTGTAAACTAGGGACAGCTAACATTGCTTTTATGCTGTCTGGATGACACACACTGTAGCGACCAAACGGTTAGAGATATTCGAATGAAACCTTCACAATTGTGTTCAGCATCAAAAAGTAGGTGACCACATGTAAAAAATCAGACGTTTGCGCTCCCTAACCCCCCCCCCCCCTATGGCATTGTCTTCCTTTTAAAAAGCCTTATAAGGGGGGGGGGGGTCAGGGAGTGGTCCTAAATATCTGATTTTTTTGTACTACTTTTTGATGCTTTTTGATGCTGAACCCAATGGTACAGGTTTCATTCTAATATCTCTAATCGTTTGGACATACAGACAGTGTGTGACATACAGACAGGACAAAAGCAAGAGCGGTCTCCTAGCGGTTTTACATCGATTCATTGATCAGTATCTTGAAACATTCCCGCACTTTCTCAGCACTGTAGGTAGCGATCAAGATGGCGTCTGTGAATGAGATGCATTTTAAACAAAGTGTAGTTATTGAATTACCTCTTGACGGAATAGGAGACCGTGACAAATTTTCACAAGGGCTTACAGAAAGTCTACGGAGACCAGGCAGTTGATCAGACGTTGGGCGAATCGTCTGTCGTCGTCGAAAGAAGGAAAAGGGAATTAGTCTGATCTCCCTCACTCTGGGCGACCGCACACAGCTGTGACTCCTGCAATGTTGCAACGATCAACTCAGAAGCCTACGTGCAGACTCTTAAGAAACTGAGGAAACGAATCCAGAGTATTCGTGGCCAGAAAGACGTGAACAAACTTCAGCCAGACCCCACTCAAGTCTGTATAAACGAGAGGAGATGACAAAATTTATCTAGACTGTTCGTCCTCATCCACCCTACATCCCTTATCTCTTACTTTCGCACTTCTACCTATTCGTACCTGTAATGGAGGAAATTCGCGGGAAGTGATATGGCAACGATCACAAAGTTCTTAACTCAATTATAATTTGGCTGAGGCACAGAAGAGTAGAGTTGTACCGTCAAGGCCTACAAGCTCTGACATCTCGGTGTTGTAAGGCCAACTACTTGAACGGAAATTTTGTTGAAAAATAGTTTTTTATAGCTAAAGAATTCAGGAACAATGTGATCTATTTAAAACCGTAAAAAACAAATCGACTTTGAGAAACAAAATTTCTTGCATTACTAATTGTACGATCCTCGTACTTCATTTTGCCTAAAAAAACAGCGAATTAGAGATAACAAATTCTACATCGAATTTCTCATAAGTGACACACAAAAATTAAATTTTTCTTTGAAAATATTTGTCTGGGACCATTCGGACCATTTTCAATATCACTTAGAACTTTTGTTTCTGTATATATTACATTATGACGTCTCCTTAATGAATATCTTCTCTAACTTAAAATTGATCTAGTATAATTAGAAGAGAATGATCGTAAATGAAATCTCATTGAGAATGTCCTCAACATTTAATCAACTTTTACAGATTTTAGTAGTTTTTGTATTTTGTAACAGTTTTGTAAGTAAACGTTTAATTTTGTATAGGCCTACAAGGTGTTTATAATTCAAGTTCAAATTTCCAAAGGTTGTAACTGGAGATTTAATAAGCGGAGAGACTTCATATTTCACAGGAGGACTTTCTTGGTAGGCGTGCGGGCTTCGGGCTGACTTCCCGGCCTCAACTTAGTCCCGTTGGCTAAGCTGCGAGAGCCTAACCTCCCGCGATCCGACAAGCCTGTATTGGTCTATCGAAGGGAGCACTTTAATTAGCTTTCTTGGTGATTGAATTTAGTTTGGGGCAACAGAAAAAAATACTTCCGAAGTTGTCAACTACGGGGTTACATACCGCAGCAATACTGAAGTGGTTAATGTAAATGATAAATTGAATAAGCCATGAAACGTGATTGAAAACTGCTACAAAAGCAGACAGGTGGAATACTTCACTTCGTTGCATAATTACAATGTTACTAAAGGATCGCTCACTTCTTGTGAAGCTGTTTCATCAAAATAACAGCTGTGTCTTAGCAGAATTGCGACAATTTAACAGTAAAGGGACTAAAACCTGGCTCTGTGATCGCAAAAGGTGTTCGAAAAAATGATCCAGAAATAGACAGATTTCTTACAGGTAGAGCTTGGCAGAGGACGGAAACCGTCGACCAGCAGACAGTGGAGAATGTAGCTTTATCAGGGGAGGAAGAGGGAATGGCAAATGTGGGAAGCAGCGGTGCACGATGTGTTGCACGGTCATTAGACAAACCCGTAAGCACTGTTCACAGAATTCTACGACAACTTTTGCGTTGGTAGCCCCTTCAAGATCTTCAATGTTCAGCAATTACAGACAGAGGTGCACATGAAACATTTGCGTCTGCAGTTTTTTGCTTGAACAGAACTGGAAGCCGATTGGCCAACGAACATTTTGATGGAATTTCAGCAGAATTTGAGCACTTACTAACCCACACGTCTTTCGACAGTTGCGACTATTTTCACCGTTAGTATGGTTTAATCGTCGGACCTTTCTTTTTCGAAGATTGGTCCTGAGGCTCCAATTCACCTGAAAGTTACTGGCCAGCGTTATGCATCTCTGTTAGCCAACCAGGTAATTCCCATGTTTCAATAGCGTCAATGTCTTGATGCAAAGGTTTTCATGCAGGATGGTGCCCTATCTCATACCGCCACCCCTGTCAAGCAGTTCCCTCGGGCTACTTTTACCGACGACAGAATCATCAGTCACCATTTTCGTACAGTGTGACTACTACGGTCGCCGAATCTCAATCTCTGCGAGTTTTCGCTGTGGTGGCATCTCAAAGACCTTGTTTATCAGGAACACTTAGGCAATTTAGAGAACCTGAAATCTCTACAACCTGAGCATGCCATGTTGCATTTTCAGTAGGTTGCCGACACCTCGGAAAACCATATCAAACATGTCCTTGTGTAACACACAACGAATCATGCACGTCCACGACAGTTAAGCAGCGCCGTATCTCGCTCTAGCGGCCACCTTCGGCCACCTATTTTATACATTGATATTTTATGTAATAGTTGCTAATTTTGCACCAAAAAAAATATAAATAGGCTATATTGTTGCATTTATCATTAGTAAAGTTTTTAATTATCATTTTTCTAAAATGAAAATTAATCAATAATATCCCTGATAAAACTAACTTCTATAATCATGGATAGATATTAAACTTTCATTGCAATGAGAAAATGAGAAAAATGGAGCTTTAAAAGGGTGTAAATCCTCAAAGTTAACGAAATCTAAACGGTAGGGTTAAACATTTAAACAATGCAAATCAGTGCATTGTTGGTTGAATTACTAAAGGTCATAATATTTTGGCACTTATTTGAAAGTAATTTTTAAGATGGTACACACAATAACTTTAAACTTCCATTATAGGAAATTTCCTATTTGAAATTAAAACATTCGTCTTTGAATTACTGAAGGACACAGAATTTGGATCTTTTTTTGGGAAGTGTCCATAAATACACGCTCCAACCATCAAATGCTAATATTGTTGGATAGTTTAACTAGCTATAAAAAATAGTAAGATCTACACAACAGCAAGAACAATATTAATTTAATCTCCAATTTCTCCTGAAAAATATGCAAGCTTCCCCAAAATGTTAAGCCTCATTATCTGGCTTTGGAAAATTTCACATTCAATCTTTTATTTTCTTTTGTTAATTAGATCATTCTGTGATAAATCAAAAACAATATTTAAATGGCAGTTTGGCATTAATAACTTTTAAAATACATAATTCTCATCCAATGGCATTAATAACTATTATATTGTTATTAATTACAACCATCATTCAATTTGAAAGATCTTTAATCATAATAAATGATTAGGCAACAGTAGCAAAATTAAAATTAAACAAAATAATTAATTCTATGAAGATACTCTGCTGATCTATCATTCTTCAAGTATTGTAAATACTGCTGTATCCAAATAATATTATAAAAAATCTGAGATCTTTCATCGTCTTTAGTTTGTTTTCAGTTCTTCAGGTCATATTTTTCTCAAACTTTCCAATTAATTAATTGAAATGTAAAATAAAATATTAATATTTTTGGATTGACATGAAGGCCCTGCAAGCGAAAAAATGTCATTTTCTCTCAAGTTTCGAAATAATCATCTTCTTCAGAATTTAGTTTTATCTTCAATATTCAATAATTGTCTTGTGAGTGAATTTTAAGAAATTATCACTTTCTTTTCTTCATCTACAAACACATTAGCAAAAACAATTTAAATAACTAACAGTTCTAAGAAGAAAGGAAAAAAAAATTACTTTAAAATCCATTGAATTCGAGATGCACAGCAAAGTATACTGATTCTTATTTCTTGTCCCAAAATTTAGAATGTTTGTAAACTTCAAACACTGTAGTCTGAAATTTCTCCTGTCTTAAATTTCTTTATGATGCAAAGCAATGGGCCTCACAAGCTTGGGAATAAGGTGCCACCTACCATTCTCCCCTCGAATTTTCGAGTTTAATATAATTCACATTTTTAGGGAAAAAAAACTCACTTTTTTAATTTCATTTTAAGTAAATTGTTTTATAAATAATTTAATTACTGTGTAGTGTAAAGGAAATTGTCAATATTTGTCCCTGCCGTCTTCACCCCCCCACCCACCCCCGAGAAAAAATTGCTGTGGGTGCCCCTTAAGCAATTTTATGAATATTCAAAGTTTCCAATTCTCTATGACAACACATTGTAAGCACCTCGAAACGAGATTTTTATTTTCTGTTATAATTTCTCTGTTTTAAGTTCTAAAATCAATTTTAACAATTTATTAATTCAAGAGTGGGCCTGGTAGCCGAGTGGTCAGGGCGCTCGGCTGCGGGTTGGAGGTGACGGGATCGATTCCCGAACTCGGCGGAAGGTGGGGATTTTTCACGCTCCTTTCACCTCCAAACGGGTCCTAGGGCCTACCCAGCCCTCTCTCGCAAGGGTACCGGGTTTCTTTCCCGGGTTCTAGGCGGGCGGGCGCCGGGCTGACCATCCGCCCAACTTCGTTCCGTGGTCATGGAAACGCTGGGAGCCTGACCTCCTGCGACCCGTACGCCAAGTCTGGCGTGTGATGGGGATTAGAGAGAGAGAGATTAATGCAAGAGATCATTACGACAGATTTCATGTTTCTCTGGGCGTGAGGTGCTTTTCCCCCAGTGGAATGATTCATTTTAGCGTTGGATTTACTGTAATAATGAATTGTAATTCGTACTATTCATTTTAATAGTGCTAATAAAACACAAGTTTTAATAAAACACTATTTTAATTAGCACTCAGAGCGAAAACAATCATGTATTATCACCTGAGCTTTCCGGGAACCATCGTTAGGTGGCTAACAATGACGTAGGTGAATCCTTTCTTTCTATTAGAAAAATGAATAGTACTAATTAAAATTCATTATTACAGTAAAATAACACGAAAGAAGATATGTACCAATGAATTTTTTTCAGGCCTTTTTGTTGCATACATAATCGCCCACACAAAGTGTAAAAGAAGAGAATCTTATGAAAATTCTGTCCGTCCGTCGGTTCATCACCACCTACAGCCTAAATTATAAGTCGAATAGACATGAGTATACCTTATTGGACAGTTTATGACTTGTATGGGTGTGGTAAAATGTGAGTTCTGATCTGTAGTTCACTAGCTTCCTACCTTGAACTGGAAGTGACCGAAAATGAAAAATGTCACCACCTCTACAAAAATACAAGTCGAACAGATATCAGTGAAACCTTATTGTAACCCTTACAATTTGTAGAGATGGGAAAAAAATCTGAGTTCCGGTTTCATGTTACTCGCTTAAAAGTATACAAAATTACAGGTCGAACTCTTCAAGAGAGACTAAAAGAACATGTTAAAGCATACGAAAACAACCACACAAATCTTTCCGACTGGGCTGAGCATTGCTCTAATCTTAACCATAACCGAGATCCTTTAGTCTATGTTATTTTTGAATCTACAGATAGATATAGGAGAGAAATTAGAATCATGTACGATAAATTGTTGCAAATGTTTCAATAAAACAAATATCTTAAAGTTAATGAAATTTCATTAGGCTTTTTTCGAAAAATTTTAAAAAGAAATAAGAGATTAAGTGAAATTTAAAAAATTTAATTAATGATCAGATTTTTCCCAATAATGATCTATTGTTTTAATTGTTAATAATGTTTTATATTATTTTGTAACAAAGACACGATGTAGTGTAAAGACTATTTGTTATATTTTGTAATGGTTAGAGATAGATAACGATTCTTTTCTTTCTCCTCTCTTATTTATTTTGTATATTTTTAATTTCTTTACGTTTGAGACCTAGAAAAAGTCTATCAGTTAGATTGACGAAATATTGGTCATTTCTGGAGAGTTTATATTTGTTTTTGGAATAAAGTAAGCATTTAATAGGATCCCTAAGCTTTCGTGCACAATATCAAACCAGTTTTTTTGCCTTCTTTAAAATAACAGGCCTCTTACGAAGGGTGATCAGAAACTAAGGTTACAAAGACTGCAGTGAAAGTTTACATTTTATTTCATACAACCAATACAGCCGACTGATAGTACAAACATTAGATTATTTTTCGACATAGTCTCCATCCCGGTTTAGGCACTTGTCGCTTCGTGGGATGAGTTTGAATATTCCCTCCTTGTAAAAATCCTGTCCTTGCCTGTTCAGCCTCGTTGTCGCGAAGTGAAGAGAATCGTTGGCCTTCTAGGTGCTCCTTCAAGTGAGGTGGCGCAGTTGAAAGTCGCTGGGAGCGAGGTCCGGGCTGTAAATAGGGTGGTCGATGAGGTCTCAGCGAAACTGCTTCAGCAGCGTGGTGGCTGTATGAGGTCGCGCGTTGTCGTGAAGGTGATGACGCCCTCGATGAGAAGTCCTGCCGTTTTCACCTGATTGTTTCGTGCAATAGTGTCAAGGTATCGGTCAGCGGTCACTGTGAGCCCTTTTTCCAAAAACTCCACGAGGATAACACCCGCGCTATCCTAAAACACAGTGGCCATCACCTTCCCGGCAGATGACATCACCTTAAACTTCTTTGTTTTTGGAGAGGAGGGGTATTTCCACTCGTTGTGGATCCATGTTTCGTCACCTGTGGCAATGTGGTGAAGGAAACTGTTCCCTTCCGTAGAGAACCGTTGCAAAAGTTGCAGACTTGCCCCCATGCGCTTCTGCTTGTGTTGGTTGGACAGATTTCGTGGAACACATAGGGAACAAACTTACCGGTACTGCAGAATATCGTGAACAATGTGACGAACGCTTCCGAACGACATTCCCAATTCTAAAGTCATATGCCGTAACGTGATTCTCCTGTTGTCCTGAATCAGCTCCTTCACGCGAGCTGTGTTCAAATCTGTTGTTTCCGTGCCGGGTCGGCCACTGCGAACCTCGTCGGTGACGTTGTCTCTACCGGCCGCAAACTTTCGACACCATTCTGAGACATGCTGACGAGACATTATAGTCTCTCCGAAAACCTCTACCAGCTGCCGGTGAATTTCAGCCGCAGTTACATGTTTCGCCTAAAGAAATCGAATAACGGCGCGGATTTTTTCAAGGGACCAATTTTCCAAACGAGTCGTCATTTGTGCTACCTACCACAAGCGCAGTAGGCGGCGGGCAGCTGAAACTCTGCACAGTTGCCAACCGCATACTACTAATTTCTCTACAACCGACGAAACTCCAGGAATATCGGTCTTATAACCTTAGTTTCTGATCACCTGTGTTCACCTGATTACCTGATCAAAATGTATCAATAAACAGCTAAAAATTAGCTAATTGAGGAATTCTTCCCTATAAAACCCCAATATAAAATTCCTCAGATTCAGCGTTGGAAATGTGAGTTATTTATAGATTGGATTTATTTACTGAGAAAGTTTTTTGAACTACATGTTTCATTGACAATTTAGTTATACTGTTTTTCTAATTACATTTTATCTTAAAGCATAATTGTTCATTTTCAAAATCATTTTAATAATTAGTTGATCATTCATTCCATACTCACACAATCATTGTTGATAAATATTATCACTACAATAGGTTACAACTTTTCACGGTATAGATGAAGTCGTAAATGCTGTTTTAAATGAATTGTTAGAAAGCAGTGTTTTTCGAACTTCCAATTTACCTAGTTCAATAAATGTAATGAATATTTTTAGTAATTAATGATAGAATGAGACAGTCCTGGGAAAATCTTCCGCTAACTACACTTCTTGAGATTTTCCGTTGTCTAGATATAAAAAGTCGGAGAAACGCTTCCCTAACTTGCAAATCATGGTCTGAGGCTTTTAAACATCCTCAACTTTGGAGGTTTCTTCATTTAGAATTCTCCAATGAAAGATGTCGCTATATTTGCTGCAAGAATGAGATGTGTAAGATTGTGGTAATTCAGTGCTATCAGTCATTGCAACATATAACAGTCACTTGGGATCAGAATGAATTGAAACTAGGACAGGAACGTTTTGTGGCTATGCTAACAGATTTCTTTAACAGGTAAAGAGAAACAAATAGATTATGTTCTTTTAAAAATTGATTCATTTTAAGCCTTAATTTAGTTCAATGTTGTTGATTAATGAAGTTTAATATTTATATGATTTACAGAAAAATCGCATAAATTCTATTCAAAAATTAAAATTATAATCATTTATAAGGTATTTCGTCAATGCATACAGCAATTTCGTAATGGAAAGCATCCTTGAAGCATCCTTAAAAGTTTTCCAAAACAACAAAACAAACTGCAAACGATTATTAATTCGGCAAACAATTACTAATCGTGAATCGAAGTTAGAAGTTAGATGCTTTGTAAGAGCTCATGGTTTAAATGCAGTATGTGGTAACCGGAAGTTAAAAACATACTCGGGACTAATCAATTAACAACCATAACCTTTTGTAAATACTAAGTACGGCGCATTCTAGCAAAAGATCCTTTAATTTGTATTCGATTTAGATTTTTCTACTAAATTTTAAACATTTAGTTCCAAAACAGCCATATTTCGCAAAGGGGAAAAAAAAACACTTCCGATTACCATAAACGACAGTTTTACCAAGTTCATGAATATTAGACTCTTAGACCTATGAAAGTCACCGCAGATAGTGTGGCGTAAGATGTGCTATAATAACTTCTGTACTTTCATTGGTGGGCTTTGATAAACTCAAAGGCTCAAAAAACTAAATTTATGACTGCGACTTCGTTTTAATTCTGTCGTAGTTTTCTGCTTATAAACTCTTTGAATACCATTTGCATAACATTGTCTCATTATATACATTTCAATCATATATTATATAAAATCTTCTATTTATCTGTCTGTCCGGCGCATTTGTTGTGATTTGTGAAAATAGAAATAATTTTTACGAGAACCGAACCTGCGACCGTCTGATTCGAAGTTAGACGTCTTATCCATTAGGCCACGGGGACTACATTTTAATTCCTATAAAAAATACAAATATGTCATAGACTCACTCGCTGGTTCTAAAAGCAGTCGTGGTTTAGAACAATCCACTTTTATCGGGCTAGTTTTATTGAAGAACGTAATTAATCAAAATTAGGTTTCTTAAGGGGAGGCGGAAGTCACTTTAGATGATTTGGAAGTTTAAGTCCAAATCATTCTGTAAGTGTTAAAAATATAACTAAAAATCTAAAAATTTAAAATATAATGGTTTTTATTGTGAATGAATCATATTCTACTATTCTGGATTTTAATACGATGACTGAATTAATTACATTTAAGCTCAAAACCAGCTGATTTTTTGAAAGAATTTCAAAAACAGAAATGTGATAGTTTCATTTATTGTTTATTATTATTATTAGTATTTGATTTATTATTTTTTTTAAATCAACTATTGGGAAAGTAAAGGAAATCTGAATACAGGGAAGAGGTTATTTCTTTATTTCTTCATAGAATGAGAAATGAGAGTTTTTTTAAGCTAAAATAATTTAATAGAAATCAAATTCTTTCGAAAAATTAGCCTATTTTGAGCTGAAATGTAATTAATTCAGTTATTGTATAAAAATCAAGAATAGCAGAATAATATTCATTCATATTAAACTGTTATATTTTAAATTTTCAGATTTTTAGTTGTATTTTTAACACTTACAGAATGACTTGAACTTTGACTTCCAAATCGTCCTTACTGACTTATGCCTCACCTTATGGTATTTTTCTCAGATTTCACAGCTGTTTTTGACACTACAGTTTCCACACTACATTTCTTGACCTATTTCTTTTTAAAGATAAACAACTACAGCACTATTTTTTTTTTCGACAGCTTGATACAAAACTGCACTTTGCTTCAACTGAAGACACTTTTTCTGCAAACATATGTTACTCCACCTCCGAGGCATTTAATAACTTCTGAAAATGTTGATAGTCTTGTAGTTTCACTAGCAAGGTTTCTTCGTACACAGAAATGCTTGGAAAATTTTTGGATTCTGTGGGAACTCGATGTAATTCATCAAGCACTTCTAATAGATGCAGTTACTTGTTGTTCAGTCCAAAGCCTTCTCTCACTGCATATAGAAACAGGAAGCATTTTTTTCACAAATAATTGGTAAGCATAATTCTTGAAGTATCTCAAAGAAAAATTGAAATGTAAGCAAGAGATCTCGATAAGATATTTTTGAAAAGAAAACCACATTATTTGGTATCAGCTATTTTTCTGAATTTTAATGTAATATCAATATTGATTGCTTTAATATGATTTACGAAGTATTTCATGAAGAGAAGATTTCTTGATTGTACTTACCCATTTAGAAAATTTTGAATTTCATCTTTAAAGACGTATAGCATCACAGAAGTCTAGAATGTATTTCTAAAATGTTTATGTCTCCTGTCTGCAAAATGTCGATTTAGCCTAAATTAAAAATATCCAGGTATGAATGAACTTGTTTTTTTCGAGTGACTGTGTTACAGTTATTCAGGTGCTATTGAAATATCTGATTAAACGTTAAATACCCAAATCTCTATATAAATGCTACAATTATATTTATTAGCATTTGTAATAAAGGTATGTAATAAGGTTATCCATTTTGAAATTATATAAGTACATCAAACGGATAATGGTTCATTTTAAGTGTGAGCATTAAATCCAAATTTGTCATTTTTGAGTATTCCTATGAGCTTTAGATCATTCAGATCTACATACACGGTATTCAATGAATATCGTTAATGAATATCTTCTGTAAATTGCAATAGATCTAGTAATTAGAAAAGAGTGAGCTGGCATAGTTTGAGTAGCAAGAAGTTTATTCAATATAATAGATTTAAAAAAAAAAAAATTTCAAAGTGGAATTAAAAATTCGAAGGCCGAATTTCTAGTAAAGACATGATGAAAGAACAATTTCGAAATAGAGATTTACAAAATTAGACATGTTGTCTTATCTGGGGAAACCCTATTATAGGAACATTTATATAATAATAATAATAATAATGTACTATTTAATATACTCTTAAAATAAAATTTTAATCGTCTTATTATTATTAGGATTATTAGTAAACATCTATTAGAAGTGAATTAATACGAAACATCTAATATTTCATTCTTAGCTTCGAATCAGTCTTGGAAAGCAAATCTAACAGGAGGTTTTGATAGTCAAAGATAATTACTTAATCGTATTTGACCTCCGTTTAACTGTGAAAAACAAATTATCCCTTTATAAGGAATGGTCAGTATAATCCCTGTGCAATACCAATTTTAAACTAATTCCAGAGGATATTACCATTTCATCTAACTTCAGAACACTAAATTCTGAACTCTGAACTCTGACTATTGTAAGAAACGAAAGAATCGAGAATTCAAAAAAGATGTACTTGTTACGGACATTTGACACCCAATCTGAATTATATTTTAAAAGAAAAAACTAGATTGCTGTTAATGTGAAAACTAAATGTGAAATAATGTTTTGTTGTTTTCTTCATTTTTTTCTTAGTGATCCATCTGTCTTCCAAATATCATTTCAGCGCCTATCTAACCTGGAACGAATTTATTTGTCATATGAAAACTTAGGACAGAATACTTTGGATAGCCTGAGCAATAATTGTAATAAACTGCATTCTCTTAAATTGGAAGTTATTGGATCGTATTTGGAGCATGTGAATGGAAAACCTCATTTGATATCATCTGCGAAATGGATAGAAATTAAAAAGAAGTTGCCTGATTTGGTTGTAACCTTCATTATGAATATTCCTTCGTCAGGTACTTTTTTTAATTATATTGCGGTTCAATTATACAGAGTGGGCCATATTTATATATACGATGTATATACACTAACCTATGGCAATGGAATAAAGAGTGCAGACTGACCTTGGGAATTTCGAAACCCATCTGTGTACAAAGTAGAGATGGCGGCAGTTATTCAAAACGGAGGCACGTAGATTAACCATAAGAGAGAAAGTGCAATGTGTACTGCTGTACTCTTTCACCAGTAATGATGCATAGGTAAAACGCTGTATGGCCATCGAGTTTGAGAACCCTGGACCTTCTTTGATAACAATTTGGAGCGTGAACAAGAAGTTTGATAGAACGGGTAGCGTACACGACGCCAAAGGGCCCAAGTTTAGCCTAGAAATGAGGTTACTAAGGACAACAAAGCGCGATTGCAGGCTTAGCTAGCCAGCTCGACCGCCAAGGACAAATCCCAAAGGATGTTTGTCTGCCAAGTTGGACATATCTCGAGCTAGTCTGCAGAGAATGATTAAAGAGTGCAAAATGAGACCATACCATCAGCGTTGGTCAATGCACTGAATGAAAATGATCCCCAAAGACGTGGGCAGTTCGCCGCGCCATATAATAAGAACTGAAGAATCAATATACCGTGTAGCAGATAGAGTGAAACGTTACAGATGCGTCTATTGGGGCCCCGTATGTGGAATTTGAGGTGAACAGCCTAACCCTTGGTTCATGGGAAGGAATGGAGTCAAGTCTCGAAGGAGTTATCGGCCCATTTTTCTTTGACAACACGATCATAGAGACAGCTATGTTGGATTTCTAATGGACACTACCTATCCACTATTGCTTCAACGATACGACTTGGACACAATCTGTGGCAACAGAAGGTGCTGTGTCTAACTACGGTCGCAGAGTTCAGGAATGAACGGGCGAAACGTTTCCAGATCAGTGGATCGGCAGAAGAGGGCCTCTGGATAGGACTGCTCGATCCCCAGACTTAAGCCTACCAGCTTTCCTTTTATGGGAGCTTTACTTATCTAGAAAGACTAGAAAGACTAGAAAGACTAGATGTATCATCATAGCATCCACAACATTCCAGAACTTCGTGCCGCAATAATTGAGGAATTCAACAATATTCCTATGAGCCTGTGTCAAAGGGCGAGTGAAAACGTGAAGTTGCATCTGGAGGCGTGCATAGATCTTTACGGCATCATGGTAAACCATGCAATGGAAAATCAAAGCTAACTCACTTTCTGTGTTCCAGCACTGTATATTTTCATGAAATAAATTTGCTAATTACAGAATACATTATATCTTATTACATAACAAAAATACCATCTTCTAATAATCTTATATATAAATTTGGACCACCCTGTATTATTGACTGATCATATGAATTATGATCCACTTTGAATGTTTATCCACTTTGAAAAAATGCTTTTTATACAACTTTAAACATCTTTTTTGTTTCTCTTGTTTGAACGCGAATCGTCGATAACGACTGGACAGATTTCCATGAAATTTGCTGTAAAAAGAAACACTACGCTTTGCATCTCAGTCAATTCTAGTATATATTTTAATAACGTGTATTATATTTATAAATTTCAATACTAATATTGGTACAGGCAAAGGAGGGTTTTAGAACACATTTAGTTCTTATAAATTGCTGTAATAGTGATAAAATCTAAAAATCTAAGAAAATATTGGATTGGCCAAAAAGTTCGTTCGTAAAAATAAAGTAAGTAAAAATAAAAGACACATTTTTCATTTTCACTAATAATTTTAGTGAACAACATATACAACGGTTTGTTCTACTACCTTCTTCCATCTTTCAGAAAACTTCATAATTCCACCTTTCCCAAAAAATTTTCTAAGCAAAAAAAATGTTCCAGGTGCCTTTGGTGTCTTCCAGGGAATTGATTTTTTTCCTTGCATTAAGAGAATTTTGTAACGACCGAAATAAATGGAAATCTGAAGGTGTAATATATGGTGAATACAGTAGATGAATCAAAACTTCCCAGCCAAGCTGTAACAGATTTTGCCTGGTCATCAAGAAACATGCGTTCTTGCGTGCTTATTGTCTTACATCTTCAATATTAAATTGGCGATAAAAATTCACGAATATTTAATAAGATTAAATTAAATTTTATTTAATTTAATCAGTTTTTGTTTTAAATGCACGCTGATATGACAGCTATAATAATACAATCTAACAAAATGGTATAGAATGACGTTAAAGACACCAAAGCGCTAAAAGAGCTAACTAAAGTAAAAACCGAACGAACTTTCTGCCCAACCTAAAATATACAAGACATTTTATATAATTGATAATTCATTTTTTTGCTTTGAACTTTGTATTATTATAAAATTCAGAGAATTTCTGATTGCTATTAAGGAACTATTTTTGGTTTCTTGCTAATATAGGTTATTGGCCATGGAAATTGGATTTGTTTAAGAGTCTTCTTCCTTCAACCGTTCCTCTACATTCTTTTATTTCTTGTGAGTCCAAATTTCAGAAGGAATGCATTGCCCATTTATTGAATTTCGCAGGATCATTAAGTATGTTTATTACTGTTTGTATGGTAATTAACTTCTCAAATTCAAGATGGCCATAATTAAAGAGGTGCTTAGAGTTCTAAAGCAAAAATTGAAGTGGATGAAATTCAACCAAACATTGTTTAAGTACTCTCTGGAACATCGTGTTTCGATTTAAAGAAACATAGTATAAACTTTTGCCGCCTGTGGAAGTTGATGCCATGAGTGCTTGATCAGAAAGACAAATCAATTTGCGTGGTCAAATAATTTACATAAGTGGTTCAATATATCCTCCGTTCATATTTTCAAAGAACTCCATTCTGTGAAGTAATTTTCTACTGCAGAATCCAACAGGATTGATTTACCTTTCATGCTGCGTTATACTGGGTTGCTAAATCAAGCACATCTCCTTGATACATCAATGTTGGGAGGTATATTCATCATCCACTTCTATTCGATCAAATCCAGTTGCCTTCATATTGCCTGAACACTGATGGATCCTTGTGCATTAATTATTTCATGTTCAACGAGTAGTTCCAACTACTTCAACTTGTTAAAGAATTCTCGGTTTTTTAGTCTCGTCCTGTCCTAAATTGCTAAAGATCTGATATGTTCAAATTATAAATCTTTTTTTCAAAGATTTCTCATTGTGATTGGACATTTTCTCAAGAACTCAAGAACTCGAATCTCTGAATCAGCGTTAGACTTGTTGATAATAAAACTTGATCACCAAGAACTTTTGTTCTTTAAGGAGAGAGCAATAGCACCTCAGTCTTATCAGGTAAATCAATCAATTTATCATCTTTCATGCATCCACCAACTCGTCATTAGCAACAGTGAGACTCGTCATTAGCAACAGTGAGATTTCAAACTTCTAGCAAAATTCACCTGGTGTCAAAATGCTTTACTGAATCAGAAAGATTCAGTATGATAAATGTTGAAAACGTCGGTCATAGAATGCAGTTCTTAGAACATTTGAACGCAATACTTACTGAACCACACATGTAACATTACGAACACGAAATTCGATTTGTAATATCTCTCATAACCATTACTCTGTCAATTTTTCCAAATCAAATGCTTCTATCGTCAAATTGCCCTGACAAAATTTTTTAATTTCTTTTTAATCGAAACTTCAAGTTCCAAAAAGCATTTACACCATGCATGTTGAAATTTGTCAACTATATTTTTCGCGAAATCGCTTTGAACACCTTCAGTTTTATTATGGCCACCTTCTATGCAGGGTCGGCATAAAAGAATGGTGGTATTTCAGATTATATATATTCTGCATTGCTTATCTTAAAGTATACAATCATAACAAATGTCAATTGGAAATACATGTTGTGGAGTCCATCACAGCGTCATGGGCCTGGTTCATCGAGCCTGGCAGAAGGTAGATTACTGTTTGGATATTTGCCGGATGACAAAGGTGCTCACATTGACCACAATGATGCATATCAAACTTCGACAGTTGTACTTCTGATTGAGATATGCCATGACTATACAATATAGATAATACATATAGAAAATATAGAAAATACAAAAAGAAAATATAGACTGTGCAATTTAGAAAATACATATCTTTGAAACCCAACCATTCCTTAATGCCCACGCTGTAGTTATTTTCTGAAGAAAACTGAATACAATTCAGTAATTGTTTTACAAAGCCTCTTAACCTTTATAAATGTTTTTCAGAAAACAAAATTCAAAGTAAAATTTAGTACTATAGTCAACAAGAGTATATTAATCCCTGTGTGTGCTGAAAATGAGTTTCAATAGTTTTTCATTTTCAAAGGAAAAGAAAAGTAGTGTATTGATAGAAATTAGTGAGACCAAATGTTTTCGGAGTAACTAGAACAGCAGTATCACACCGGTATCTCAGAACATAGGATGAAAAGAATACTCGAGGAAACAAATATCGAAGCAAAAATAAAATTAGAGTTTCGATTATTTGTTTCCACGAATATTGATTATATGTTGGGAAAGAGTTTCATTGCTGTAAATAAATGTATTAATTTTTTCCTAGACTTACAAATAATTTTCGATGTGAAAAAAAAATTCTTGTTAAAATATTATTTTCATATCAGGTTTGAATTTGGGGAAATATTTACTTCCTCACAATTAATTTTCTTCGCTATTTCCTTTTTAATTAATTTTCTTCTTCTTGTATTTAATTCCATTGCTTTCCATATTAATGAGTGAGGAGCATCTTTCCAGGCTGTGGGGTTTATTGTCTAATTCGTTGATCTTATCTTATAGATTACTTCATACTTGACTAACAAAAAAGATGTTACTGGTTGTTTATTTTCCTGACACTTCATACCTTTATCGCTTTTCAACATGATCTCTTATTTTTAAACTGTAAAGATTACTTCATTTATTTTCTTTAACATTGTTATCAACTGCACCTTGTAATACTAATTTTTTTTATCACTGTTACGGTACACTTCAGAAAGTTTTTTTTTATTCTTTTTTTTATTTATTATTTTATCCATGTATAATCTGTAAATTATCATTGTCTTATTTGTTCTGTTAGTTCACTACCACTTCAGTAAATAAATAAATGTCACTACCACTTCAGTAAATTCTTTTCAGACATATTTTTTATACGTTGTTGTTTTATTTCGAATCATTAAAGTGAAATTCTGGATGAAATGTTTGCAATCAGTTTAATTTCGACCTGAAGTGTTTGTTTCTTTTGGGATCAAAGAGGAAAATTCTTTTTCTGTGATTGTTTTTCCAAAAATTCAATGGGCTGTTTATTTGATAATAATAAAAAAAATCATTTAGTAGACATGGTTTCCTTTAGAATGTATCATAAAACCTTCATAGTTCCTAAAAGAAATATCTAGCGATAAATAACACTTACCTGTATCATCTTGTAAATTCGACAAATAGGAAACGTGATAGGACCCAAAAACATCTATCCATTGCGGTTTATCTGTGATCTAGAAGTTTACAAACTTATATGTTCTTTAAAATCTGAAACTTTCGTAGAAGGATCAGATCGTTAAAAGAAAAAAAATCACTATTTTTAAGGCCGATTTTTGATCACTTATTATTTAGGCACTTATTGATCAGCAGATTCGGAACGACCGGCAAAACTCTTCAATGCACGTGAAAGAGCAGCTGTGAATCAGCAGAACAATAATGTTTTCTTTTATTTTTACAACTTTGTATATAAGAAGTAGCACTTATATTTCATGAGGGCAATCCGAATTTGGGAATGTCTGCTATATCTGGACAAGGTTTTCGATTATAATTCTAAAATTCTATCATTCAATAACTGAAATAAAGCATGGTACATGGATTTAAAACTCGGACAGCAGATCTAAAAATCGGACGTATTTCTATTTCTATTTCTTCTTTCTATTTCTATTTCTATTTCTATTTCTATTTCACTTAAGGGTTTCCTTATATGAACATTCATTTTATTTTAATTTGATTTTCATTTATTTTAATTCTCCGAAATGAATATTCGTCTTAAGGAAACCTAAACGCTACTTTGATTTTAAGAAGAAAAGTACAAAGACACAAAAGCCGTTGTTTGTTTGAAATACACTGAATTTTCCGAAAACAATGTCCGTCTTAAGGAAACGCTTAAGTGAAATAGAATATGTCCGATTTTTAGATCCGCCGTCCAATTTTTGAATCCCAGTGGAATGCGCTTAAGGCAATTAACTTTCAATTGAGATGAGATAGTTCTTTTCTGACAGCTAATTTGTAATTATATATTAGTTAGTTAGGGTATCTCTCTACACGTCTTTGTGGGGCTTTGGGTGGCGTTAGGTAAGCCTCTCGGTATTTCCTGACCAATGGAATTAATGTGAAGTCCGCAGGTCATCCCAACATCCACACACCTTTAACTCCTGGGATAGAAACCCTGTACCTATTCTTTAGAGATCTGGGTGAGTTCTTCGACACGTCTGAAGGAGAATACAGTGTAAAAGAATCCTCGACCTTCGTAAGGGATTGATCCCGGCTCCTCCAGTCCGTAGTCAGATATATACCACTTCCCTACCGGTCCTTAACACTTGCTTCGTTAGAACAATTAGTAGTTTGTAAGAATCTGATGAATGGATTAAAAAATAGACTAAATAACTTTGTCCTATCAAAATCCTTAATTACATTTTTATTTCCAAGTTTGATTAAAGTAATTGTTGATTTTTTTTACTGGTCTTTTATTAAAATTGCTAAAAATTTTATAGTTATAGTGCTTTTAATTTTAATAGTGTTAATATTATAAAAGAGAACGTCTAACAACACATTATATTGACTTCCCTAGTTTGCCGAACGGCTGCTTGGTAGCTGTTGCAACCATGCTAGCTGTAAATGGAAGGAATCTCGTATTTTGGTCTTGTGTTTTTGGTTGGAAAGCTAATTTCTTTGTTTGAAACTCTCTCCCGATAATACATTTTTACGCTGGATTGGCCAAGACCATCATAACCCTTTCCATTTTAAATTTCTGGGCTTGCTTCTGGTTTACTGAATATTATACAAAAAATTAGCAACATCTCAGACATTGAAATAAAAATAAGATTTTCTAATGAATTCACTACTAAATTTTTGCAGAATATCTTGAATTATACTGCTTGGATGAAGTAATTACATCTGCTCTTTTTGTGATTGCTCGATGTTCGCAATTGAAAGGACTGAAGTTAGTTGGAAGACTTCCAATTGAGACTATTGATTTGCTGGGACAGCTCAAATTGCTGCAGCTAACAGGTATTAGAATATTTTAATTATACTGTGACTTCAACCGTTCTTTTATTTTCTTTTAATTTCATCACCGTCAAACCCTCTTTGAGATCATTCGTTTTACAATGCGACAGTTCTGTTCATATCCATATCACAGTTCTGCTTTGTAACCCTTCTCCGATTTTGCAACAGGTGATTCTCAGATACGATACTTTTCCAATGATACGTTATCGCCTCTGCATCAGACGCCATCGTTTTACTTAAATACACTGTAAGCGCTCCATCTCTTGATGTTGTACAACTGGGATTAAGAGCATATTTTACTTTTTATAACTTTGATTTGCTTTTTTAATTATTATTAAAATACAAAATAACTTAATAAATAAAAAAGAGACAATAGTCAGTAGAGAAGTTAGTTATATCTTTTGCAATGCAGAAAATGCATCGATAAGTGAAATAAATCAATTCACAGTTTTGTGAAAGCCGCAAAGCCCAACGATTCCGTACAATTTCCAATCTTATCCAATGCTTCCATTTCTTAGTTCTATTTCCCCTCAGATTGTTGAAGAGATAAATTCATCTATTTAATCTGTTTTAGTCTCAATTTAAATGTCGTTCGTGATAAGAATAAAGGAATTTTAAGAGATTCACTATCAACAGTTACTTACTGAGAGTACTTGTAATAGCAGGGTGGCCGGGAAATTCCTGTACCCATTAGGGGGTACGGGGACTTCCCGGCCACGCTTTAATAAAACATAAACATTGAAGTATTTAGTTACGGGTTCCCACGGTGCTGAAAAAAAAAACCAGAAGAAAACCATTTCTTTCCAATCTGTCATTTCTTTCCATTAATATTCATTAATTTTAATCTTATGGAAGGTAAAGTAATCCATTAATAAAAGGATTAATTAATACCCATGTTTAAGATGTCAATAGAAATCGGTTCCGATTCTGTTTTTCTTCACGCACTAATTTCTCAGCAAGGACTACACGTAAAAGTTTTCCAATACAACGATGTAGATAGATACCAAATTCTTCAACGATCTTCTTTCTCTCCGTTTCGAAAATATTAGACAAATATGAACTCCTCCATGCATCACATAAGTATTTAAAATATTTATTAAATACTAAAATAAAAGACAAATTTTCAAGAAGTATGCATCTTCCTTTTTTCAAGTCAAAAATTAGAATAAAGTAACAAACAAACAAAGAATAGGTTGAACAGCATAGTAAAATAAAGGCACGTTCAACCTATTCTTTGATTGTTTGTTACTTTATTCTAATTTTTGACTTGAAAAAAGGAAGATGTTTACTTCCTGAAAATTTGTCTTTTATTTTAGTATTTAACAAATATTTTAAATACTTATGTGATGTATGGAGGAGTTCATATTTGATGTAGATACTTCCGTAACATTAGTTGCGGGGCAACATGTCATGAAATTGTTGAATGTATGTTATTATTTGTGTGTATGTCCTTTTCTTTAAAGATGTAGATAGTATCTTATCCATAACAATGCATGTCAAATTCCAAAAAGATCAGTTTAGCGGTTCAAAAGATATTGAGGGAGTGGCACACAAACACACACACACATACATACTGACTAGTTTTATGAAACTCTCTTTCCCAAGTAAGTATGCTAAGAAAGAGCTTTCTGAATTAGGAGTAGGCCTAATGCATTATAGGAAACTTTCATATTATGTCATGTTAAGATATTTCATGTGAATACTTCCATCTCCTTCGCTAAATCATTAATCATTAATCATTAATCATAATGAGGAAATCATTAATACGCTTTTTCTTTTCAAGTGGTTATTTTCTATGGCATTCAACTTTTTATTTACTTGAAAAGATGGCTTCATCAAATCATTCAGTCTGTGAGTGTGTGCGCGCTCTCCACTATTTCTTTTGAACCAAATCTTCTTCAAGCCTGGCTTTGCAGTTTAAGGACAACGAAGGATCTAACTTTTATATATGTATTAGGCTCAGTTAGGTTCTGATCAAGAAAACAGAGTGAAAGTGGCAAGAACTCATTAAGAAATGCATTAAAACCAGAAACAGTGTTATCTAGCAATGCCTTTTAATCCTTTTCGGTTATTTTCACTCGCTAAAAGGCCGATCAAAATGCAGTTAAACAACATTGTTTTTTTGGTTATAAGGATTATAAGGTTATAAGTAAATAATATCGAATTAATTAGAGTTTTCTTTTAAAAAATGTTACACTTTGATTTCGAAAGATTTTATAATTTCAAAAATAAACGGGATTTTCGTTTATATTTGTTTTCAAAACAAAACAAAGATAAGCAAAATAGAGAAATTTTAAGGATATTGTAAGGAAATCAAAAACTAGTTGAGTTAACTTTAAGATTGAATTAATGTATTTAAATGAAATAAATTTATTCTAATTTAAATTTACATGTCAGTATTTTTAAGTCAGTTTAAAAGAAAAAGACTTATGACCCTGTGGAAACTACACTAATGAGAAAAAGTATATCTAATAGTATGATAACATTTTATTGAAACTGAAATAGCTATTATCATAACTAAGATGTGGTATTTATTATAATAGCAACAACAGATAAAGAAAATTACTACTGTCTCAAAACGTTGAAGTGGAGTAATTAGTAAGATGTTGAAACGCCCCGTACAGCGATGCAAGCCTGAACACGATGGGGAGGCTATTATACAGCTGTATAACATCCTCAAGATGCATAGAACTCAAATTTAGTGATCAGTTGAGCGATAGTGGTTGGTACAAATTCTGATGTTCTAGCTGTCGGCGAATCATGTCCCAGACGTATTCAGTACGTTAAAGATCGGTACCCAGTATCGCAGACTAAAGCGGTCTGGGGACATGTGTTATTTTCCTGATAAAAGGTTCCGTGCTTGTGAAGAAATCGAACAGCCACTGACTAAAATTTTGGCAGGAAATCGTTCGGTAGTTAGAGCTCTTCTTATGATTGACTTAAGATGTTCGACTAACGGCGCCTAATAGTTGGAGCCAGATATGTTTAACACGACCGCAAATACATCATAGCGTTCTATTTCTCTAGGCAGCAGCGTATGCCGTTATGGTGACCAAGAATAACGAGAATCACTAAACATCAAGCTTCCGAAACTGTCTCGCGAAGACATGCATCTCAAACTGCAGTCCTTTCACTGTCGTGATATGTGGTCTTTGCTATCCTTGTAGGTGTGTGCTGGATCCTTCTGTAACCCACTAGCACCATTTGCGTACGACGGTGGTGGGATGCTTATGCCAGCGGTACATATGGTACCACTACATATATGCTATTTGTAATCATCGGCCTTGAATCAAGAATTAGCTTCTCCAAGACCGATGATTCCCCGAAGTTCAAAGTTAACTGTTGGAACGCCTGTGTCATCTGCGTAAGGTATCTATTGCAAGTTTAGAACAGTATTCACAAAAAACGTAAAGACCAACAGCGATGTTTGGTAGTTTTTTGGGTCTTTCACTGTTCTGGATCAGTCTTCTTAAGGTCTAAAAATGTAGTCGCTTTTATAGAGTCAACTATGAATGCTGTAATGTAAATTTTTGTTTTTATTATTATTTTAATATATATTATCAGTGTTTGGAGATGGCTGATTATATCTTCAACTATCTACATTATTGTTAAGAACTACTTTATTGAGGGCCAAAGCTTTCTTACTGAATTAAAAAAATATTTTTCAAAAAATACAGGGTTATTCAAAATGATTGTTGGGATTTTGAAAAATCACCACAAGTAAGAAAACTCAACAAGTTACAGACATTCCGTGGCAGGCACTCAGAAGTTCCGCGGTTGCCCGTTAGGAATCATTGATTGCAAATGGCGGCCAACGGTAGGGAGAAAGCGTTTTGCACCCTCGAATATCATCACTGTCGTTCCGCTACCATTGTTCAACGCCAGTTTCATGTGAAATTTAGGGAGGATCCTCCCTCCGACAATTCCATTCGCAGATGGTATGGACAATTTGTTTAGACGGGGTACCTGTATAAAGGAAAAAGCAGTGGGCGTCCCTTCGTGGCTGAAGAGAAAGTGGATCAGATCAGAGCAGCCTTCCTACGTAGTCCTATCAAATCAACTGTGAGAGGCAGCAGGGAACTCAACACTAGGTTCCGGAATGTTGTTAGGGAAACGTCTATGAATGAAGCCATATCGCCTAATGCTGCTGCAAGCAGCACCTGATGATCACCACCTCAAGGAACTTTTCTGCACGGAACTGCAGCAATTGATGGAAACAAATGATTTTTGTGACAGGCTTGATTTTACTGACAAGCAACGTTTAATTTGTGTGGAATAGTCAATAGGCACAATCTTAGAATTTGGGGGACTGAAAATCCCCATTGTTTGTTCAACATGAGCGTGCATCCCCCAAGGTCAAGTGCTCAGTGCTGTTTCCAAATTTAGAGTATACGGGCTTTTTTTTGTAGACTAGGCAGTAATAGGAATGACTTACTTCGATATGGTCACTGAATACTGTCAACTCCTACCCCAGCTGAGTGATGACAGCGTTGATTTCATACTACAACAGGATGATCCATCCCATTTCCATCGGGACATCAGTGCAGTTTCGACCAAAACCTACCAGAGCGCTGGATTGGGCGCGGAATCGACGGTGATGAGAATCTCCTATCGTGGCCACTCCATTCACCGAACTTAAAACCTCGACAATCATTTTGAATAACCCTGCATAGTTTTTAGAAAAGCATTTAGTTTTAGTTCCTTAGTAAGGAGGAAGTCTGGTAATGATTATATTGGTATTCATTTTAAGTTAGAATATGACTCCTTAATCAAATTATTATTTTTTTTTTTATGAGCTGGATTGCTTTTAGATATCTCTTATTTTTCTCATTCATAGAACTTATAGTTGTTTATCTCCTCTTCGATACCTGGTTTTTGACCGATGAAGAGAAAGCGCGAAGAAATGCAGTCAGTAAAGATCTCAAATGGGTTTTCAAGATAATTTCAAGATCGGAGACTAAAGCGTATGGAGAAGCTTTTCAAAGTCATTTGTCTCATCTTACCAATATTGATTTCTAATTTTTGCTTTGGTTTTTGAGATATATTGAAAGCCTCTGATGATGAAAATAACTTTTGAAAATAAAAATAAACTTGCAATTAATAACAAAGTATTTGCTCTGTATCATGAAAATGGCTTTGTCTTTTTATTGTTTAGTATATTTTTATAAATTGTGATCATGATCGATATCAAGAGAATTTCATTTTGTGAAATACTTGTCTATACTTCTTTCAATTTATTTCAAATCTAAAATTAAATAATTCTTGAAGGGCTTCATAAAAATTTAGAGAGAAGTTGAATTTGTTTTCATTTTATTTCTAGAGGTTATAAAAATGGGGTTTGGATTATTGCAAATATTAAAAAAGAAGGGAGAAAAAAACCGAAATGAAGTTATTTAATAAAGACTGAAATTAGATCTTCCTTACTTATATTCTATTTCGATAAATTTCCTACATTTGAAAGTATTGTTGAGCACTGATGCTTTAATTCTAAATGAATTCGTAAACAGTCGACAAAAAAAAATATAATACCGGTTTACACTAACATATAATTGTTAAATACAGTATGGCCCAAAACAAACGAACAGTTTTGAACAGAAAACGCTGCAACTGAATGCATAATCAACGGTGATTGTTGATAAATACATGTTCAATGTGATCTCCCTGGCGCTCTAAACAGTACTCGTAACGATTGCGTAGGTTATCCACCATGTCCCGGAAGAGAGGTTGCTCTGTTCCCTAAGAGTTGTCACAATTTTTGCCGCAGCTCAGCAATGTTTGCCGGAGGTTGTCCTTGAAAAAGCATTTCTTTCAGCATTCCCCAAATATACGCATCAGGTGGAGTTAACAATTGTACTTCCCGATCTCCTCAATAATGGGTTTACGAACTGTTTTACAAAGGTCAGCATATTCCACTCTCATTACAGGATCATCGTTATTCATCTTCATTTCTCTTCTTTTGATCGTTTTCTTCTCAGATTTTTTGCTTTTCAGATTCTCCAAAACATATAGCTGAATAATGGTTTTTAGTTAAACCCATTTAAATTCCTCCAAAATATTTTCTTCTTCAACAATATTCTTTAATGCAGCGATTTCTCAAGTATAACTTAATTTCAGAGGAATGTTTCCTTATACCCTTTAAATTAATAGGATTCTGTCTTTCCAGCTTGATATTGAGATGTAAATTGCTGTAGAGCTTTTCCTGTAAAGCTCCCAGAAGGACTTCTCTATGTCCACTTCCATTAAGTCTTTTCTTAGAAGGAGTTCATATAGAAAAGTTTCTCATTTTTGATAAATACAACTGACCTCTTTCCTCGTTAATTTTTTCTCCGTATCCAAACCTACGAACTGAACTTTCGTCTTCCTGTTGTTTATCAATTCTTGCATTAAAATAACCCATAATAATTCTTTACCTTTCTTGTTAGCTTTTTATATCTCATCATAGAAATTTTCAACTTCCTCTAAGATGTGACTAGTTGTTGGAGCCGTAATGTAAATATATTAAGCTGATATCTGATTGATAGAGTGGCAATACTTGTTTTATGACTATATGTAATACTGTCAATTGACACTACATTATTTTTTAGCCTTTTATTAATTATGAAATTAACTCCACTATTTTCTTCCATTTTCGTACCCCTTCAGTAGAACAGATGTCCAATCCTTTTGTCCCAGCAACTCTTCTCCTTTCCTCCTGACATCACTAAGACCCACGATATCCTGTAATTTTCCCTCACTCGAAAGCATTCGAGAGTTATACATAGGAAGCTCATCAAAGAATAGCAACCCAAGTCCTACACCACGGGATTTTTTGTACCCTGTGCCTTCAAGTACCACTAACTGCCTCCATGGTCAAGGCCCTGCAACCTCCGGGGAATGAGGGCCATGGTTTGTTGTTTGGACACATTCGAACTTGCTACTGTAAGCCATTGCTCACCACGCAGTAGTGTTGGTGAGTAACGTCTTCTAGTTCGTTCACCATGTTCTCAAATGGCTAATAAAAGCTACACCGGGTTCATAATGGAAACTATGCAATGGTTTCAGTCGGTTCCTATAAGCCTTAAAAAGGAGCTAAATGGTCTCCACCCTGTTAACACAAAGCTCTTATGTAGTCATATATGACTTGTCAAAACTGACACATGGCACTAAACTATAATAGATACCAATTTAAATACAAAATTATGAAAATGATTTAAATTTTTTTTAGAATTTAAGAATAAACAAACGGTTCCCGACCTCCATAGATCCGGAGTTATATAGAAAACATTAAAAATTATTTTATGCTAGTATTTGTAAAATTTATTATTAACAATGACTGATGGAAAGTGTGCATCTCGTAATTTAATATTTATAAAGTTAAAGTATCCCATTATAGGCCTATGCCTTGCGGTCACGGGAGGTAAGGTTCCCGGCGCTTCATGACTAACGGGACTACGTTGAGGTCGGGTGGTCACCCCGAGGCCCGCCCGCCTTTAACTCCCGGGAATGAAACCCGGTACTCATTCTACAGAGGGCTGGATAGGCTCTAGGACTCCTTTGGAGGAGAATGGAGCGTGGAAAAATCCCCGACCTCCACGGAGGTCGGGGATCGAAACCCATAACCTCCAACCCGCATTCAAGCGCCCTTACCCACTCTGCTACCGGGCCCACCATTTAATATTTAAGCTTTAGTATAATTGTTTTTATTTTTACATCTTTGCGACATACTAACACAGTGTGTTCTGACATACGTATATTTCGATTTAGTGTAAGATTTTGTGGAATTATCCATCTACTTTCATTACTAAATGAATAAAATTTTCAGGCTATTTCCTAAAAGCAATTGAATTGTAGTTAGATAATAATTTGGAATTCAGCTATATATTCAGCTATATTTAAACTATATTTAAAATTTTAAACTTTCATTATACAGTTATATATTCATAATTAATCAGAAAGTAATGAGACGAAATTTTCTTGGCGACAGAGTATGAAAAATTCTTCGCGGGTTTCAGGCCATGTCAGAAGCTTTCGGACGTCATAGCGTCCATCTTCAGGGAATGCGAAGCGAGATCACTGTGAGCTATTTAAATCATCGAGGAATGCTCTCTGTTCGATCCGCTCTTTCTTTTTGAAGATTTTGGCTCTAGAACGGTGTCTCTGTGAGGTTTGTTACGAAGAGCGATAGCTGAGACCCACATGCTGCTATGTTGCATCTAATTGTTTCAGTTGACTGCGTTGATTTCATCTTTAATGGTTCTGATTTTACGGATAAGAAGGTCCCAGAAGCAGCGGACTTGGTAATGATGGAGGTGTCGAAGAAATCAGATTGGTGTACCTGGTTGATGCAATCTTCAATTTCAATTTCTCCTAAAAAAAAAGGCTTAAGGTTCCGAGGCGAGATGTTAGGCAACATCACCTGTCATAGAAAAATTTCTCATTCAATCTTCCTACGATAATTTCTTTTTGTTAATTATCTCATTCTGAGCTAATTCAGTATCATAAATGTTAACATCATAAATGACAGTTCTGCATTATTAGTAAAACAATCATCATTCATTTTAAAAAATCTTTAATCACAATAAAGGATTAAGCTACAGTTAGCAAAACTTATGTTTCAAATTAAACAAAAAAACTCGGATTAACGAACATACACTGCCGTATATCATTGTTCAAGTGTTGTTAAAACATTTCTTTATCCAGAAAAACATTTTCAGATTACCATGAAGCTTCTGAATGGCGAAAAAATACCATTTTCTCTTTTTAAGAGTCGAAATCTTCATCGGAAGGTAATATTACCTTTAATAGCCAGCTTAGCTGTTTATTGAGTGAATTTCTACGAAAAACCAATTTCATTTCTTCATCTGCACGCAAATTATGGAAAACAAGGTGAACAACTACCAGGTCTAAGAAAAAAGGAAAAAAAATATATATATTTTAAAATCCAAAGAGATCTAGAATAACATAAACAGCAAACAAAGTCAAAGAAATTTAGAAAAACATAAATAGCAAAGAAAGTTAATTGCTTCTCGTAAATCCCAGATATTTATCCTCCTCCGAAGGAAAAAGGAGCAAAAAGAATG
The DNA here is from genome assembly GCA_023159025.1 of Thereuonema tuberculata. NCBI lineage: Eukaryota > Metazoa > Arthropoda > Chilopoda > Scutigeromorpha > Scutigeridae > Thereuonema > Thereuonema tuberculata. Next base: position 18,604,447 of record JAFIDM010002131.1, on the reverse strand, counting down.
TTAAATCACCCAAAGAAATTCCAGCATAAAAATTAATAAATGGAATCGAGAGCTATCAATATCGCAAATATGGTTGGATTTTAATTGCGATTATAAGAGTCTGATGGGAGTCAGAATCAATGATTTGGAGAAAATTTGTACGCATCAGTTATAGAGCGTTTGTCATTAATGCCGGTCACAAACTATAGTAGTTTTTAAAAAAGAAGTGTTCTCCGTATATGGTTATCACGTAGCAATCGATTTTGTCTGGAGCAAACGTCACCAGTCAGGACGTCATCAACTTGAACTCCGAGCAGTCAGTCCAAGATGACGTCGTTTTGTGATCGCATACGTGTGACCAATAAAGGACAAACTTTGCATAGCCAAACAAGGGGAATAGTGTGGAACGTTGGTAATTATTTCAATTATGATTATTAGTATGTATTCGTAACTAGAAAATACAAAAACCAGAATGTTTTCTAATGTTTATAAAAGTCAGCTACGGATTTTAGGAATAGACGGCGCTGTTACGTCCTGGAAACATCATTCTATCAGGAAATTACGTCATCAAAACTCTTCTTTCATGAACTGAACTATACTTCCCTGAAATCTCGCTATATAACAGGCGAGCGCTGTACTAAAATTTAAATAAACATTGATGTGTAATTAATTATTAATAATTCTTATTAATTTTAGTAAACTAAAAATAAGAATTAAAATCAGGAACAGCTAAAAACATGTTTAATATTATATAATGGTATTAAGATAGCATTGTTAGCCAAGTTAAAGTATTTCACTAAAGCCATATGTTGCCCTTCGGATCGTTGGAGGTAAGGTTGGCGTTTCGTGATCAACCTTACCTCCAGTGACCCTAAGGTCCACATAAGTTGGGTCAGTTGGGTCAGTGGTCACACACCCGTGTTTAACGTACTGGAAAGAAACCCGATACCTACTCTAGGTTGGGTGGACCCTAGGGGCCGTCTGGAAGATAATTTAACTTGGAAAATTTCTCCGTAGGGAATTTAACCTGTCTCCTCCAATCAAATGTTTTACCACTAAAGATAGCATTATATTACCTATGAACTGACTCATTTTTAACTGCTCCAGGGAATCTATGATGCCAAATGGCAAATCTCCTGTTAACCTCATAGCCATGAGATAGGGACATCGGGCAATTACGTCAAGAAGAGTCGGAATGACTTCCGATTTGCACCAAAGTTCCAGAATTTCTATAGAAAAAATGAAATTTAACTTTGCATTAGGTTAAAACATTTCTTTTTTAAAGGAAGACAAATGTTTAGTCCCTATTGCAGAAAACAAATGGTAGACATTTGTTAAACAGAGTGACTAATTTTGAAAAGAAAACAAAAACAAAAACCAGCATTATAAATTGAAATACGTTTATCGCGCTCTAAAAGATATTTAGTTTAATTTATAAAATATATTTACCTGAAAAACACTACAATTGCTTGACCTTTCACTTTTATAATTAATTTCAAATTCATTGCTAATAATATTTTGATACATATATATTTATACGCAGTTCAAATTTTAATCGCCCAGTTGACTTAATTAGGTCTTGATAAATTTATAAGGATTTTCTGTACCATATCATTGTGGATCTTAAGAATGTTTTTCATGCAGTACAGTACTATTCTTACGACATGATTCCTTCTTGTAGCAGTTGTGAATCTTCTTTTAGATAGGTTTCAAGGCCTAAAAGCTTTGAAATTTCCTGAAAAAACTGTTTCAGAAATACAAGTCTTCCCTCCCAGTACAGGCCGGAGAGTGAACAGCTCTGACTAAGCTTATTTTAAGAAACGATTAAAGTCAGTTTCAGAAAAAGATCGGAGTGACGTCAGGCGTAGGAATCTCGATTCTGTGGGGTCGAGATGATCTAAGCATCCGTCCTTCATGCTAAGGTTCACTGGATCGATTCTCCTACATGCCTTTTTTTGTTTTCTTTCTCCCTCTCCAGGTTTTTAGTTTTTTTTAATTAATCCTGTTTAAATAATATATTTAATTTTAGTCAAATCACAGTACCACGCGAAGACTGACTATTACGATTAACTTTAAAGTATATTTTAGAAGACACGTGCGAGCTAATGGAGGCAGCCATGATGTCAAGTAGTTCGACAAATTAATAAACAATAGCACGATTGATTTTTACTAGTTTGAAAATTCACATAAAAAAAAAAACACTTTATTACATATCAGTACAAACTTAAAGTAATTTCACATCTCAAAAAATCTTTGTTTGCGGAACGATATTAAGGTGGAACTATGTTTCGGGCTGATGGATACTGTCTAACTTAGTTCAATGACGTAATCTTTTTCTGAAACTGGCTTTAGTAGTTTGCATAAACGTATCAGGCATCTGATTCGACACATGCTCTATGCGCTAAAGTAAATAAAGCTAGATTAATTTAAAAAGAAGTTCAATGCTTATAAAAATATAGAGGTATTATTTTGCAAAATAAAATTATTTTAAAATTAAGCAATAGTGGCATTTTCATGGAATACAATATCGAAGGACCTTTTTAATAATAATAGCGAAATTGAATATATTTTTGATTTTCATCATGCTTCTCCTCAAAATAACCTAAATTTCATGTTATAGATTTCATGAAAATCATTAGTAATAACAAGAAGTAACGGTCTTTATATGAAGTTCTACGAAACAAGATTCAGTTGCAATAAGAAACTGAAATTCAGTGAGCTATTGTTTAAATAATATCCTGTATATTACAAATAAAAAGTGATTCTTGTATATTTATGAGCATATGTGAACATAATCCGTGCTTTTGTTCAATCAGTGAGATATTGTAATATGATGTACAGAAATTCTTCGATTTATGAGCTTTCGTTACAACAAACTTAACCTACATAATCTACATCTTTCACGTTCTTTCCCGATTGTCAATCATGTAGCTGCATTACTAAACAAACATGTTTATGACTGAAAAAATCAAACTAACTATGCAATCTCCTCAAGACACATTTTTAAAATTTGAGACCAGTTGTCAAACCCTCTTTTTTTCATTTGCATCTCGAGCAATTTATGTGGAAAATGTGGCCTCCGAGCAGACAATAAATCTATATATGCGGAAAGGCAGTAAAAAATTATAAAATATATATTATCATCTTTACTTTTGCTTATTTTTTATATTTTCTTAAATAATAAAAGGTGCTTAACACGCATAGATCAAAAACGTATAATAAACTATCACTAGGAATTAATCTCGTTCGTAAATGAAGAAATACTTGAATTATGATTTATCATTATATTTGCCAAGCTTCAATTCTTAGTCCCTTGCGGTAGTAGTAGAAGTGGAATGTATCCATGGCCCTAATAGACAATACAGTGTTCATAACATAACTTATTGCCTTTATGAAACTTTTAGCTAAAGAATAAGTTGGAAAGTAAAACCAATTTTTCTTAGTCATATTTTAGTCCTGATTTTTTAAAATTTTTTTTGAAGTCAAAAAAGCAATACAATGGGAAAGTATTTGTAAATTATATTCCAATCCAAATAATCCACTTTCAATTTCCTGTATCCTAAAAATCCATTAAATCCTAAATGCTGCTGGATATTATAAGAAACTTAATTTTGCTGTCCATGAGTATCAATTCAACTCGATTCTAATGTTTTTTCATTTAGAAGTTTTCAGTAGACACAGAGATTCGCTTGGAGTATTTTTTCAAATGTCGAAGATACATCATTTCTTCCATAAATATGCATGCCATATTTGAAATTCACTTATTCAGAAGTTTTATTTCATAGGAAATACAATCTCCCTACGAAATAAAATTTCTGAATAAGTGAATTTTACAAGTTTTTTTTTTAGCCAAACTTTCCATCGGAAAGTATACGTTAATTAAAGAATATATATTACAAAACTAACTTTCCAATAAACTTACGTAATGTTTCTGAGAAATTCACCAAATAGTTAATACATTCTGTAGGTAATTTGATATCCTGTGATAAAAATCCCACTAGAGGAATTGTTACAGGCAAAAGATCTTCGAATAAATCCATCTGCCAGGGCCAAGACTCTTTAGAAGAAATGAAAAAGAAATCATAATTAAATACGTCAAGTCTAGGATTCATGATATAAAGAAAACAATTAAAAATAGTTATAGCAAATCAGTGATAATTAAAAACAAAATTTTATTTTCGAAAGCTTTAGTTACAGCAGTTTCTTGAAGGTACTTGTTCTTTTCTATCAGAGCTACATATTTTAATCTTTTATGTCTTCAAACAGTATGTCTTGTGCAAAGTTAATTGTAAAATTAAATTCCTATTTATATTTATTAAAATAATTATTTTTATGCCTGTAAATATTTAGTGTCTACAATCGTTGGGAATTAACATTGTAAGAAAATACTGAAATGATAATGACACTTTTCTTAATAAAAAAAAATCGATCGTTGTATGAAAGTATGTTTTTTGTCTATGATGTTCTCAAGAGTTTCTTTATATTTTTCTCTTTCTGTTGCTGATATGAGGTCATAACTCTTCTTTGGATGAGGTTTCAAACCAAGAAGACCAAATCAGCAAATATGTTATATGCTAAAGATACTCAGCAATTCAAAAGTAAAACAATGTGTTACTTAGAACGAATCCATTCTTTGTTTCTGGACAATCAAAACCAAATGACCAAATTCAAAAGGATTTTTCGTAATTAGTCAAATTATAAGGAAAATTCAGAGCATTTGAAAATCATGTCTATTCATAATTTCTTAGTAAACACAAAGCGACTTTACAATTTGCACCATTTTGCTGCAGCACAAGCGACTCTCAGTAAGTGGCTAATGGCCAAAATGAAGCGATAACAGGTCACATTTGGTGGAGAGTATCATATTTGATCATAATCGATTCCGTATAGATGACCCCAATTCCTCCAAATAGCACTATCTTCGTGTTGGGTCATGGCCACCTGAAATCGGAAGTGGCCTGGACCGGAAGTCGGATTTTTTTCCCCAAACCTCCGGATCATGGGAAGTTCAACGAAGTTTACTGGTGGGGCTCCGGCTTCCAGTTAGGACTGTGGAGGACGTTATACACATACATTCTTAGACACCTTAGCTGTAATAGTTCATCTCTATGTGTCTATAAAAAATGAAGATTTTGAATAATAAAATCTGAAAACAAGTGACTTAAGTGCAACTGAGAATTGAAAGTGCAGCTTAAAAACTAAGTTTAAAAACATCCGTTACCCGTAACAGTTAGCATCTATATAGATTTGAATTTTTGTACTTTTTTTTATATCACAATTTTATATCACTATAATGAACTTTATATCACTATATTTATAAAAAAAATACGATTTCAACAATGTGGCCCTAGTTCAGTAGCACATCCAGTCCAAACAGTATCCAGGCTTTCATTAATGCTGTGATTACTACCTTGGCTTTTCTTTTTGTACTACATATGATATTCTGTTTCTTGCTCTTAACAGTTCATATATTGCTGTTATGCTATTATCCTTCATAATATTGATTTCCATCAATAATATATTATGTAAAACTTTTATTCCTCTGTCTGTCTGTCCGGCGCAGTTCAACAATGGAAAACTGTTGTTCCTGTTTCATTGTTGCAGCAATTGTTGTGATTTCCAATAATCACATTGTTAATGCAACACTGGAAAACGGTTTTTCATTGTTCATTGTTGCGAGGAAGTCGACAGATGCAAAATGAGCATTGTTGAACTTCAAAATTTCCTGTGAAAAATTTCTACAACGTTTGCGACCGGAATCGAACCTGCAACCTTTTGATCTGAAGTCAGACGTCTTATCCATTAGGTCCACGGGACCACAATCAAATTAGAGTTTCTTGTCACTCCCTTTGTGTATGTGCGATGCAATGAGAGAAGAGCCAGAGAAAAAAAATAACTTATTAATTTAGCCTACTAGATTAAAATTTAAATTTCAATGTTCGTTTTTTTTTTAGCTTCTCAATAGTGGCGCGCACTATCAAATAATGAGTTCATACAAAAAAGAATAAAATATCACTTTTTGCCATAACCGCTTGAAATCGATTCTTCTTGGATTATCTCATACTTATCAGGGGGAGACAGGGGGATGACCTAGTATACTCAAAGATAAACGTAGTACAGTGTAGATATAATAGATCTAGTAAATATAATAGATAATATGACAAATTCATTAAAAATATTATTATATTGTTTCCTAAATACTGTATGGGAAAATATACTGATACTTTATACATAACTTATTTATTTCACTGTATAAATAGTAAAAACAAAACCTACCTAATATACCGTTGACTTGATTGGTTATCTCAAACTTCACTTCCAAGTCTGGAAGTTTTTGGGTAGCTTCTTTCCATTTGGCAGAAGATATCAAATGAGGTTTTCCATTACTAAAATTCAGAAATACTGTAGTAACTTCTAATCTAATAAGATTTAAACTCTTGCAGCCTTTGATTACGCTATCGAATAAGTCTTCCCCAAAATTTTCGTATGATAAAATCAATCTATTCAATTTGGAAAATTTGCAGACAGACAACTTCAGAACATTTGGAAATCTACAGAAATTAGAAGTAATATTTTAATCTAATAGAATGTAAGTAAAATAAATGAAAAACGATTTTATAGTGAATTTAAATACATTTAATATAGTGTAAAAAATTGCTTTAGAATGTCCTGTTCTATATTTTTATTTTGCTAGCCACTCATAAGTTATTTAATTTCTTTTAAAATAATTTCATCCAGTAAAATAAAATTATTTAATAAAGGATTAATATCTGTTATAAATAGTTTATACCTCTTACATCTTCAGCTGCATCTTCACTTCAATAGATTTACAATCTAATTCATCTTTCTGTATTCTGACTAACAAAGATTGCCATACGATAGAAACAATTTTGATGAATTTCGGAGTGGACGATTTTCTTACGAAAGATGCCATTACTGTTTGTGATTGATATCAATAAATGGGTGTTTCATTTATATTAATATTATTAAAAGGTAGCATCCTTACTGTATTTAAAAATTTACTGTAATGTTAGTAAATTATAATATAAAAATTTTATAGCTTCATAATATAAGAAAAGTATTATGTATAGTTAGAAATGTTACTCCAAAGCCTGGCAGCGTGAACACATGCAGCTACACAAATGAAAATATATTATATGAGATGTGGTTAGGGTGCCAAAAAATTGTTCTTTATTAAGTGAAATAAATGACTAAACATATTTTTTGGTTTATATCGAGTTTCAAAAATACTATATTACAGAAGCTCACCTGGTCAAAGGAGCTACGTATCTTGGAAGGTTTTCCAAAGTTTTTAGGCTTTTGGCGGAATTGCAGCAGAGTGCATCTACAAGAAGTGCTTCATGAACACTGCTTATATCCCATAGTAACCAGAATTCTTCCAAATGTTTTTGAGTA
>JAFIDM010002131.1:18513107-18589334 GCA_023159025.1 Thereuonema tuberculata | reverse complement strand
TAATAACATAGTTTCCCTGTGTCCTTTCTATCGTAACAGATAAAAAAATCACAGATTCAAGTGATGAAATCGAGAGATAAATAAATTATTAATAATGATAAATATCAAAGAAATTCCAAAAATAATAAATTAAACCAATTATTTTATAATTATTAATTTTATTAATTAAATTAAAAAGAAAAAATATTTAAGGGGAAAGTTAAGAAAATAAAGCAGATTTAATTAAGTTTTTTAGGAATTTGAAAGTTTGAACAGCTTGTTTTCAGTAGATATTAGAGTTGGAATAAAGATATAGAGTTTTCGTTTTTGTCCTGTCACGACTTAACAAAGAGGAAAAAATAAAGAAATTTTAAGTAATAATATTTCAAAGAAAGAAAGGTTTAAATTCTTATTCATTCTTGTTATGTTTCGCAAAGACATCATTAACATCCATTTTCGTTCGACTTTTTATCATTTAGTAACCGAAGTGCGGAAAAACGAAATTCTAAAAGAATTAAAACCTACTTTCCTTCAATTTTCTTTTCTTTTTTTTTCTTTTGTTCAATTTTCTAAATCCAACTATAGAACGCTCAGAGAATGAAGAATCGCCAAATATGGATAAAAACGGATCACTTAGTTGATCCTGGAATAGAAAGCAATATGGCGGCGTCATAAGAATCGAAACACAGCCACGGTAGAGTTTTAATTTGGAACAATTTCCACTGTTTTAAGAGTCAGGATGATGAAATATGTATTTCTGAATTGCTTCGAAGATCGGCTGGTGCTCCAAAATTATCTCTTTTGACGCTGAAGAGAATTGTCAACAAATGAAATCGACGTTTTGCCTTGACCGCGCATTTCATTTTACACGTCCGAAAACTTTGGAGTTGGATGATATTTATAAAAAATGTGAATAATATAAAAATAATAATAACAGTACATAGGTACTTTAAAGATGTAATGAATAAAAAATAATAATAATAATAATAATAAAAAATATCGAAAATCTTGTTCTCTTCTTGTTCTACATTTGCAGAATTATTGGAATTAGTTACAATGATTTGCGATAGATGCCACTGAGAATACATGGAATTACTAATCCATAACCCACGATTTTCATCTTTTTTTAATCGTAGTATAATTTAAATTCAATTAAAAAGCAGGCGAATTTAAAGTGGAGTACAAAAGATATTACGTATTTACACACATTAATAATAAGTCATTGTAAAGCCATCAGTGTCAATTACTTGTTTCAATTCTGATACTTTACTGTTGGAATTTACGTCAGGAAGACATTTTCAATTATAGATAAAACTTAAATTTTCAGTAAGAGTCATTCACAGAATCAAAAGTTGTTTTTAGTGGAAACAGGTATATTGATTTTCACACGCACAAACCAACTACGATGGAAGACATATAAAAATAAATCTCAGTTATCGCTATTCATTATTCAGTTTGGGATGACCTAGTAGCAAGAAAGCATACGTCACTGACATTGTTAGCACTCTATCTAAAGGAACCTGAGGTGGGCATTGGAGGAACCGCTTCAGTTTTAGCATTTGAACTTTCGAAACTGAGGAACCAGAGTTATGAGTAACTGAAGCTGAAACCGTATGTTCACATTTTTAATAGTAACAATTAATATTTGAATTGACTTGAAAAAGATCGGCAAGTCCGATCGAAACCTGGTCGAAATTTTAAAGTTTTTTTTACGTTTTTTAATTATTTTGTGTCTGTTTTTTTTTAAACTATGCAAGAAATATTTTATAATCTTACTAATAATAAGTTTTCTATTAAACAAATCTTTCGCAATTTAATGTGCGTCATGTATGTATAAGCATTAGGGCGTTTATGGTATTGTAGAATCATAATTTTATTTCAAGTTTAATTACAATTAATTAAGATCGTAAATTATACATTACTATAATAAAGCTTTTGACAGCTTGGCTAATTAACCAGTGCAGTCCTTGTTTACTTGTTAATCTATTAACCAAATTATTATTTGTATTAAATTCTTGCAATAATCCAAGATTGCTTAGCTCTTCTATATCGTTATTTAGTCTACTTTGATAGAAAAGTGAGGGTCATCAGATCACCCAGTCTGCATGTGTGTATGTGGAGTAATAATTCGCCTAATAACTGTTGAACTGCTGGATGGATCTTCTTGTAACTTAGTATGCCTATTAAAGAGCTAAAGGCTGTCTATCTTTTTTTTATTGGAAATGAATTCTTGTGCAGAAAGTAGCAGGAGAAAGTTACAGAAAGAATTTTAATCCTCGTGGTTTGATTCGATTAAAAGTAATTCGATTGATGTAATTTAAGAAAATAATGCAGATTTAATTAAGTTTTTTTGGGGGGAATTTGAAAGTTTTAATTGTCTCTATTTAGTAGCTATTAGAATTGAATATCATTTTTTTTAATGAAAGAGCTATCAATCAAGATAATTTGAAAATGTTGATGATCTAGAACAGTGGTCGGCAACCTTTTGTTGTAAGAGGGTCAAATATTTTATATGTGGATTACTGCGGGCCGCACTTGAGCCAAATAGAAAAATCTTATTTTAACAACCAAAAAAAAAAAAAAAAAAACCCAAAAAAAACAAAAAAAAAACCGGAAAATCTTAATTTAACAACCAAACAAAAAAAAAAAAATCTTCCAACACACCTCGCGGGCCGCGGGTTGCCGACCGCTGATCTAGAACACTGTTTCCCGAAGTAGGCGATACCGCCCCCTGGGGGGCCCGGAATGATCCAGGGGGGCGGTAATAGCTTCGGTTGGAATTGGGGGGGGGGGCGGTATAAAAATAAAAATAAGGGGGTTATGGAAGCATAAAGAAAGTCTGTTGTGTAAGAGTTAAAGTTATGTGTTGTTCGTAATTTTTTATTTTAACATTATCCTTCGTTATCTTAATTTTCTGTCTGTAACGCGAATGTTACTATGGTTGATTTTAATAAATAATTTTTTACTTCAAGCTTCAAGGTGTCTAATTTACAATGACATCTTTCATTACTACATTGCTCACAAAATTTAGGGGATATGCGAAATGAATATAATACAGCCAAAAAACAGAGGCCTTTGAGTTTATTTATTAAAAAACATTATCAGAGAAGCAACTGACACGAAAATGGAAGTTGTCTGAATACGCAAATGTGATGCAAAACGTTAATTTGCATGTTTACACAATCTTGTATAAAAAGCTGGCGCTACTGGGTTATCTTCACTTTCCTGTATCAACAACAAGGGTCAGAATCGTTGAGTGTCACCTGAAAATGCCCCTGGAACGTGACTAACCCGAATCTGAAGCATGGAGAGCCATAGGGCTTCTTGAAGCTGGCCAAACACAGATGACAGTGGCAGTAGCGGTTGGAACCTCCCAAAGCGTGATTAGCAGACTCTGGAATCGCTTTAGAGATACTGGCACAGTATGAAGAAGACCAGGGCAGAAGACCGCTCACAAGGTACGATCACTACAAGGTACGATCGCTATTTGATGCTAATAGCACGAAGGAACCGGCGAAGCAATTCGACTGAGCTGCGGGGACAGTTTCTAGCTGCTACTGGACGACGGGTTTGTACTCAGACCATGCGAAATCGACACCGTGACAGTGGACTGATGCCGGGCGACCAATGGTATGCATTCCGTTAACTGCTGAACATCGCAGAAGGTGGGCTGAAATGCTTCTTCCTTTGACCCATGAAGAGTGTTCACGGTTCTCTTCGGTGACGAGTCAAGATTCAGCCAGCTGCCTAACAATCGTCGTGCCCTGATCTGGCGTGAACGTGGAACATGGGAGAATCCACGTTTCGTCCAAGAAAGACATTTCTTTGGTGAAGGTGGAATCATGGTGTGGGCAGGCATCAGCAATGGTGGTCGTACCGATCTCCATGTTGTTAGAAATGGAACTGTCAATGCTGTAAGATATCGGGATGAAATTCTACAGTCTGTAATGGTACCCTACTCTGGAGCTATTGGGACCAACTTTCTTTTTAAGGAGGATAATGCACGCCTCCACTGTGCGCATCTCGTCAACAACAAGCTGTAGGAAGCTGGAATCGAGCGCATGGACTGGCCTTTACGTTCTATAGACCTGAATTCCATCGAACACGCTTGGGATGCACTAGGAAGACGTGTTGCCAGTCACCAATCACCTTCCATAACACTTCCTCAGCTGGAAGTTGCCCTTGTGCGCGAGTGGTCACGAATCCCACAGGAACTGCTGGACAATTTGATCCTCTCCTTGCCTTACTGCTGTCAGTGTGTTGTCGCAGTCTCAGGGGACCATACACTCTACTGAACAGTCAATGTGCGACACATTTTTTACGTTTGACATGCGAATGTTAACCTTCGTCCATATGTCACATCCTGTTCAATCCCGATAAATGGATTCTGCACCGCATTTGGATATTCAGACAACGTCCATTTTCGTGTCATTGGCTTCTCTGATGATGTTCTTTAATATATAAATAAACTCAAAGGCCTCTCTGTTTTTTGGATGTACAGTGTTACCTCCTTTAACGACATCCTGAATAGCGGACATCTCTAATTAGCGGACATTATTGCGGGTCCCAGTCCCTTAAAATAGGACATTCCATGTTATCCACTCCGAATAGCGGACACTCTGAATAGCGGACAGTTATTTTAACTTTAATTTTTTTTTTCTCGATTAACATTTTGAAAAACACATCATGGTTGTAGTTACATCGGTGTCCCAAACATTGATACATTGTATCGGTGTCCTATGATTCAATGCACGAATCTGAGGCCCTTTTTTTCACTGCATTTGCTTTGTAAATATCAATCCCTCGTAAAGCTATCCTATAAACATGTTGATTAAATTTAGTGCGAATTAAAATGGCGTCAAAAAAGAAGAGATTGGCACTGAAAGAAAAAAATTGATGTTTTTAAAGTTGCTGAAAAAGAAAAGCTGAGTGTGCGTTGTCTTGCTGAACGTTTTAAAGTTGGAAAAACTTTTAATATAATTGACCTTTGAAGAACAAGGATGAGATTAGAATAATGTGCATGGTGAATTCAAACGAAAATTCGAAGAATTTGAAGTTTCGTAAAACTGAAAGAAAAATCGACGAAGTGGTGATAAAATGGTTCCGCTCTGCTCGTGCAAAGAACATTCCTATAAGCGGTGTTTTGCTTCAAGAAAAAGTCAGAGAATTCGGTCAAACATTAGGATTGGACACTTTTAACGCATCAAATGGATGACTAGAAATTAATTTTCTATATACTGTAATTAATTTTGTCATTATTTTAAGTAAGACGAACGGATAATAATTGTAGAAATTTAATTAAGATTGTACGTAATTTTTCATTAAATGGAATGCTATAAGCTAAAAAATGAAAAAAAAGATAGTCCTCCCCAATAGCGGACACCTCCCAATAACGGATGAAACTTCCGGTCCCGTGTTATTCGGAGGTAACACTGTATTTACATCGGTGTCCCATACATTGGTATCGGTGTCCCATGATTCATTGCACGAATCTGAGGCCCTTTTTTTCACTGCAGTTGCTTTGTAAATATCAATCCCTCGTAAAGCTATCCAATAAACGTGTTGATTAAATTTAGTGCGAATTAAAATGGCGTCAAAAAGGAAGAGATTGGCACTGAAAGAAAAAATTGATGTTCTTGAAGTTGCTGAAAAGAAAAAAGCTGAGTATGCGTTGTCTTGCTGAACGTTTTAAAGTTGGAAAAACTCAGATAAGTGAACTTTTAAAGGACAAAGATGAGATTAGAAAAATGTGGATGGTGAATTCAAAAAAAAATTCGAAGAATTTGAAGTTTCGTAAAACTGAAACTAAAAGCAAAATCGACAAAATGGTGATAAAATGGTTCCGCTTTGCTCGTTGAAAGAACATTCCCTTTAGCGGTGTTTTCCTTCAAGAAAAAGCCAGAGAAATCGGTCAAACCTTAGGAATGGACACGTTTAAGGCATCAAATGGATGGCTAGAAATTAATTTCTATATACTTTAATTAATGTTGTTGTTATTTTAAGTAAGACAAAAGGATTAGCACTCATTTAAAAAGGAATATACAGTGAAACCTCCATTAACGGACACTTCTGAAAAGCGGATACCTCCCAATAGCGGACAATTTTGCAATCCCCAGTCCCTTAATATAGACTTTTCCATGTATTGACCTCCGATTAGCGGACAACATTCTACAGAAAATGAACGATCTTGCGTTGTTTTTCAAAAGCAATAGAATCAGGCTACAGTAATACATAGCGTCCAGAGGAAATTTTGAAATTTTGGATCACGAACTCCAACGAAAACTCCAAACACATCAAAGTTCGGAAACGGAGACAAGTGCGATCGACTCTATTGTCTTCGATTGGTTTTGCGCTGCACGAGCAAAAAACATTCCCATTAGTGGGTCATTATTGCAAGAAAAGGCGTTGGAAGCAAAGGGGACTCTGATGGCCTTGCAAAGTTAAACGATTTAAATATTCATATTGAGAAACATGTTTTCAATGCAAAAAAGAAATGTCAAAACTCTCTTAACTGATTACTTTAGTTAATAAAATTAATTTTCTAATCCGTTTGTCTTACTTAAAATAAAGAGAAAATTAGTACTGTAATTAATTTTGTCATTATTTTAAGTATACTAACGCACGTTAAATCTCTTGTCTAAGTAAGACTAATGTAATAGTATTCATTTAAAAAGGAAAATAGTAAACAGTTTGCAATTGTTCATATTTTCTCATAGGGCAATGTCAATTGTAGAAATTTAAGATTGTACGTAATTTTTAATTAAATGACATGCTTTAAGCTAATAAATGAAAAAAAGATAGTCCTCCCCAAAAGCATACATCTCCCAATAACGGACGAAACTTCCGGTCCCGTGTCCATTATTCACTGCGGAGGTTTCACTGTATTATATTTATTTCGCAAAATCCCCTAAATTTTGTGAGCAGTGTATATTGTAGGACGTAGATAGAAATACAGATAAGTAAAAGAAAGGAAATTTGTCACTGCATCTTTCTGTTTGTTCACTAAAGAAGGTAAATTTTCAGGGGGGGGAGGTAGGGGCATTGTGTAATTTTTTTTTTTTTAAAGGGGGCGATAGGTCAAATAAGTTTGGGAACCTATGATCTAGAAGAAAAGGGCTCGAAGTACACAATTGAAGTTTCGTCAGTAGAAATTTATAAGTAGTCAGTATGAGATCATCTGACCAAGAAATCAACCAAAAATGACTTAAAAATGAAGGATAACGAAGTTGTCATTAATAATACTATTGTAGTTGTTATATAGTCTAAAACATTTCTTTAATATAATAAATAGGAATACCGCCGCACCGGCGTGGTCGTGCGGTCTTAGGCGTTGATCTGCCGTGCGGCCTGTGTGCCGGTACCCGGGTTCAAATCCCGGTCGAGAGCATGGATGTTTCATCTTTCTTCTTCTGTGTTTCGTCCGTTTCTCCCCTGGGACTTACTACCACAAGGTTATTTCTGGAAGGGATGTGAGTCTCGTCCCACTTCTGGATTTTTCTAGCCTCACCCTGACGTTGTCAGATAGGTCTAGCCCATGGTCCATAGTTGGCCTAAGTCGATGTAAAGAAGGAAATAGAAATACCCATAGGAAGCGCAGTGGTGCCGCAAAAGTAAAAATGAACAACAAAAAAACTTACTAATAAAAAATTAGTGAGAAAATTCATGTGTCCGTCGTTCGTCGGCCTCAATGAAATTTTCTAAAGCATTTGAATTATTAATATTCGAGCCAAATAAAGCCTATACAGCATGATGTTTTCGAAGAAATTTCTCAATTGATTCAGACCTCACTGGATGGCTACCATGTTTGTGTTTTTGCATATGGTCAGACTGGATTTGGCTAAACATACACAATGGAAAGCCCAAATGAAATGGATGACCGTAATACTGGTATGATCCGAAGAGCTGTCAACCAGGTTTTCGAAAACGTTGATGATCTAGAAGAAAAGGGCTGGAAAATACAATTGAAATTTCTACTATCGAAACTTCAATTGCATACTTCCAGCCCTGTTCAGTGCAAGATCTTCTGATCAAGACATCAACTCGAAAATAAAGGATATTGAAGTAACAACATTTGTTTAATATAAATAGGAATACTCATCGGATGCGCAGTGGTGCCTCAAAAGAAAAAATGAACAATAAAAAACTCACTAATGAAAAATTAGTGAGAAAATTCATGTGCCAGCATGCGCAGGCCTCAATGAATTTTTTAAAGCGTAAAAATTGTAACTGCGCATTTGAATTATTAATAACATAGTTTCCCTGTGTCCTTTCTATCGTAACAGATAAAAAATTCACAGATTAAAGGGATGAAATAGAAACATAACTAAGTTATTATTAATAATAAATTTCAAAGAAATTCCAAATATAATAAATTAACCCAATTATTTTATAAATATTAATTTTATTAATTAAATTAAAAAGTAAAAATTTATGAGGGAAAAGTTCAGAAAAAAACATAGATTTCATTAAGTTTTTTAGGAATTTGAAAGTTTAAACAGTTTGTATTCTGTAGATATTAGAGTTGGAATAAAGAAGTAGATTTTTCGTTTTTGTCGTGTCTCGACTTAACAAAGAGGGAGAAAATAAAGAAATTTTAAGTAGTAATATTTGAAAGAAAGTAAGGCTTAAATTCTTATTCATTCTTGTTATGTTTCGCATAGACATCATTACCATCCATTTTCGTCTAACTTTTTATCATTTAGTAACCGGAAAAGTGCGGAAAAACGAAATTCTAAAAGAATTAAAACCTACTGTCCTTCAATTTTCTTTTCTTTTTTTTTTTTTTTAAATCTCCTAAATGCAACTATAGAAGGCTGAGAGAAAGAAGATTCGCCATATATGGATAAAAACGGATCACTTAGTTGCTCCTGGAAAAGAAAGCAATATGGCGGCGTCATAAGAACAGAAACACAGCCACGCTAGAGTTTTAATTTGGAAAATTTTCCACTGTTTTAAGAGTGAGGATGATGGAATATGTATTTCTGAATTACTAGGAAGATCGGCTCGTGCTACAAATTTGTCCCTTTTGGCGATGAAGAGAATGTTGTCAACCAGTGAAAACGATGGATCAGGCCAATTTTCCTCGCCCGCGTATTTCAGGTCCGAAGCCTTTTGAATAGCGATAATATTTACAAAAAAATGTAAAGAATATAAAAATAAGAATAACACTATGTAGATAAGTTAAAAATCCCAAGAACAAAAAAAAAAAAAAAATCGATCGAAAATCTTCTTCTCTTCTTGTTTTACATTTGCAGAATTATAGGAATTAGTTACGATGATTTGCGGTAGATGCCACTGAGAATACATGGAATTAGTAATCCATAACCCACGATTTATCTTTTTTCAACCGTAGTATAATTTAAATTCAATTAAAAAGCACGCGAATTTAAAGTGGATTACAAAAGATATTACGTATTTATATACATTAATTATGAAGTCATCGTAAAGCCGTCAGTGTGAATTAGTTGTTTTAATTCCGATATTTTACTGTTTGGAATTTATTGGAATTTATGTCAGGAAGACATTTTCAATTATAGATAAAACTTATCTTTTCAGTAAGAGCGATTCACAGAATCAAAAGTTGTTTTTAGTGGAAACAGGTATATTGATTTTCATACGCCCAAACCAACTACGATGGAAAACATATAACAATGAATCTCAATTAACGCTATTTATTATTCAGTTTGGGATGACCTAGTAGCAAGAAAGCATACGTCACTGACATTGTTAGCACATAGGAGGAACCGCTTCAGTCTCAGAGTTTGAACTCCTGATATTCTCCTCTTGAAACTGAGGAACCAGAGTGATGAGTAACTGAAGCTGAAACCGTACGTTCACATTTTTAATAGTAACAATTAATATTTTAATTGACTTGAAAAAGATCAGCAGGTCCGATCGAAACCTGGTCGAAATTTTAAAGTTTTTTTTATGTTTTTTAATTATTGTGTGTCTGGCCTTTTATTAAACTACGCAATTAATATTTTATAATCATACTAATAATAACTTTTATAAATATTAAACAAATCTTTCGCAATTTAATGTGTGTTATGTACACTCATGGACAAAAAAATTAGCGCACCAAGAAGGAGTCGTCAAAATGAAACGAAAATTTACATACGTAATGACTACTTTGATATAAGTAAATGATAAGAAAATCAAAGAAAAAGGATAATTTATTTCAGAGAAAAAGGCAAAAGAACGGAGGAGTTAATACTCCGTTGGACCCCCTCTAGCGCGAATGCACGATGCGATACGATCGGGCATTGAGTCATACAAGTTCTGTATGATGTCTTGAGACATTTCGTTCCATATTTGCTGTAACCTTGCCTCTAGTTCGTTCAAACTCATGGGATGCCCAACTCGTCGTCCCAAATGATCCCAGATATGCTCGATTGGAGACAAATCTGGGGATCGGGCAGGCCAAGGAAGGGTAGTAACAGTGCGGAGACAGTCTTGTGACACCCTTGCCGTATGAGGCCGAGCATTGTCTTGTTGAAAAATGGCTCCTGGGAGCCGTTGCATGAGTGGCAACACATGTGGTTGGAGGATTTCATGAACATACCGCTGGGCTGTCATGGTGCCACGGAACAATACTAGGGGTGACCGTGTATTGTAGGCAATGGCACCCCATACCATCACACCAGCTGTGGGAGCGGTGTGGCGCTGTACAGCAAAGGCAGGATTGAAGCGTTCACCACGGGCTCTCCACACACGAACACGATTGGCATCACAGCCGAGATTGAATCTGGATTCGTCGCTAAAGCCGACCTGGTTCCATTCCGCTGCAGTCCAGTTTCCTCGTGCGCGGCAACACTCCAAACGGAGGCGTCGATGGGTGGGCGCCAAGGGCAGCACACGTAATGGGCTCCGCGATACCAACTGTCCTTCAGCCAGGCGCCTTCGTATGGTTCGAGAAGACACAGCGGCCCCTAGTGAAGGTGCTACCTGTGCCTGGATGGCGGCCGACGAAGCAGTTGGCTGTACGCGTGCATTTCTGACTATGTGGCGGTCTTCTCGACGACTGGTCTGTCGAGGGCGTCCTGAGCCTGGTCTTCGTGTACATGACATCTCTCGGGTCCACTGTCCCAAAACCTCCTCACAACACAATCAGAGCGGCCTAATTGACGAGCTACTCGCCTAGCTGACCACCCAGCTTCCATCATCCCGACGATTCTCCCTCTCTCAAACTGCGACAACTGCGTATACTGTCTTCGAACACGGCGTAATGGCATGTCTACCTCAGCTCTTCCTTTGTAAATGATTCAGCACACTCAAACAAGCTTTGGTTACCTGTTTTATACTCCACAGAGTACGATGTTCAACGCCCTCTACCGGCTATACGTAATGCGCAATCACGCTGCATTTCTAATCATTTGCATATCTCCCCGACATGTACCTTCATTGCAAGTTTCGTTACGATCCCGCAATTATTTCTTGGTGCGCTAATTTTTTTGTCCATAAGTATATGTATAAGCACTAGGGCGTACATGATATTGTAGAATCATAGTTTTATTTAAAGCTTATTTACAATTAATTGAGATCGTAAATTATACATTATTATATTCCTAACTATAATAAAGCTTTTGACAACTTGGCTAATTAACCAGTGCAGTCGCTGTTTACATGTTAATCTGTTAACCAAAATTATTATTTGTATTAAATCCTGCAATAATCCAAGATTTCTAAGATCTTTTATATTAGGGGTGGCCAAACTTTTTTAAAGTAAGAGCCCCATACGATAGCGTCAGATGTTTGAGAGCCGCAAGACACGAACAAATATTACACACATTTTGTTGCTACAAAAGTTTTATGCAAATATTAAGGTATGCTGTGTATGTATGTAATAAAATTTATTCATACATATAGTTTTAAATTATTCATTTTTAATTATTTTAATAATAAAAAAGCATACACAAGCACAGTCAATAAGCCAGTAATTTCAAAATTTCGACTAATTGTTGTTTAAACTTTATTGAGCGAATTGGATACGATATTGAATTACGGAAGCATCTAAGAAAAATTGCTGATCCGAATTTATTTTAATCTTTGACTCAAATTGAGCATTAATATTAGATATAATTTAATCACTCAAAGAATAGACTTCCAATCAATAAAAAGTTAAAGTATCCCACTTACAGGCCTACAAAGGCCTATGGGGTGGCTGGAGGGTAGGCTCCAGCATTCACGACCTAACGGAACGAATTGAGGTCAGGGGGTCAGCCGAAGCCCGCCCGCCTTTAACTCCCGGGAAAGAAACCCGGTACCCATTCTAGAGAGAGCTGGGTAGACCCTAGGACCCGTTTGGCGGAGAAAGGAGCGTGCAAAAATTCCCGCACTCCGCCGAGGCCGGGAACAGAACCCGCCACCTCCAACCCGCAGTCAAGCGCCCTAAGCCAATCGGCTACCGGGCCCATCTTCCAATGTATACGTGGTAAATTATTACAAAGCCTGATTTTTTTTTTTTTATTTATCTTTTATATTAATTGTAATGCAAAACGGAGATCGGCCAATATATTTCCCCGAGCCGCAGATTACATGTGGAAGAGCCGCATATGGCTCGCGAGCCGCAGTTTGGCCAACCCTGTTTTATATTTAGTCTACTTTGATAGAAAAGTGAGGGTCATCAGATCACCCAGTCTGCATGTATGTATGTATGTGGAGTATTAATTCCCCTAATATCTCTTGAACTGCTGGATCGATCTTCTTGTAACTTAGTATGCCTATTAAAGAGCTAAAGGCTGTCTATCTTTTTTTTATTGGAAATGAATTCTTGTGCAGAAAGTAGCAGGAGAAAGATACAGAAAGTTACAGAAAGAATTTTAATCCGCGTGGTTTGATTCGATTAAAAGTAATTCGATTGATGCCTCAATGAACTTTTTTTTAAAGCATTTGAATTATTATTAATAAACTACAATGGGTAAAGTATTCGAACCAGATGCTAGACAGTATGAGGTTTTGGAAGAAATTTCTCTATTTATTCAAAGCTCACTGGGTGGCTTCCATGTTTGTGTTTTTGCCTATGGTCAGACTTGATGTGGCTAAACATACACAAAGGAAAGCCCAAATGAAATGGATGACAATAATACTGGTATGATATGAAGAGCTGTAAACCAAGTTTTCGAAAACGTTGATGATCTAGAAGGAAAGGGCTGGAAAATACAACTGAAATTTCTAATATCGAAACTTCAATTGCATACTTCCAGCCCTGTTCAGTGCAAGATCTTCTGATCAAAACATCAACTTGAAAATAAAGGATATTGAAGTAACAGCATTTGTTTAATATAAATAAGAATATAAAGAAGCATCAAAACACTGCAAATGTGTACAGGTACTTGAACGGCATGGTATCTGCATCCGCATTTTCCTAAAGGGCACATCAATGAAACCCTTAAGCTGGTTGTTGCAATTTCTGAATCGGCATCGTGAGATAACTTCTCTTTAATTAAAGCTCGTGTATGGTCGGAGTTACGGACACCTTGGGCACGAAGGCGTTGCAGCAAAGTAGCTGAGGACAGCCTTCTTACTAAATAAACTGCAACAGCATACCCCCTCCCAAACTCAAAAGCCCAAGAAACATTAATATGATTGGAAACTGTAGGAGAAATCCTACACAAATTAGTGATGTTTACAGGTTTACTGGGTCTTTTTGGTTCAATTCCTGGCTTATTTGTTGGAACAGGATTGGGTTTACAGGTTTACTGGGTCAAAATTAATGGCAAAATGTGCCCTCTCCCCAATCCTGTTCCTACAAATAAGCCAGGAATTGAACCTAAAAGACCCAGGAAACCTGTAAACATCATTAATTTGTGTAGGATTTCTCCTACAGTTTCCAATCAAATTAATGTTTCTTGGGCTTCTACCTGTATAAATAGGAATACTCATCGGAAGCGCAGTGGTGCCTCAAAAAAAAAAATGAACAATAAAAAACTCACTAATGAAAAATTAGTGAGAAAACTCATATGCCAGCATGCTCAGGCTTCAAAGAATTTTTTTAAAGCATAAAAATTGAAACTCCGTATTTGAGTTATTAATAATGTAGTTTCCCTGTGTCCTTTCTATCGTAACAGATAAAAAAATCAAAGATTCAAGTGATGAAATCGAGAGATAAATAAATTATTACTAATGATAAATATCAAAAAAATTCCAAATATAATAAATTAAACCAATTATTTTATAATTATTAATTTTATTAATTAAATTAAAAAGAAAAATATTTGACGGAAAAGTTCAGAAAATAACGTAGATTTAATTAAGTTTCTTGGGAATTTGAAAGTTTGAACAGTTTGTATTCAATAGGTATTAGAGTTGGAATAACGATGTACAGTTTTCGTTTTTGTCCTTTCCGAACTGAACAAAGAGGAAAAAATAAAGAAATTTTAAATAATAATATTTGAAAGAAAGTAAGGTTTAAATTCTTATTCATTCTTGTTATGTTTCGCAAAGACGTCATTAACATCCATTTTCGTTCAACTTTTTATCATTTAGTAACCGAAGTGCGGAAAAACGAAATTCTTAAAGAATTAAAACCTACTTTCCTTCAATTTTCTTTTTTTTTTTGTTTTGTTTTTTTGTTCAATCTCCTAAATCCAACTACAGTACGCTCAGAGAATGAAGAATCGCCAAATATGGATAAAAACGGATCAGTTAGTTGATCCTGGAACAGAAAGCAATATAGCGGCGTCATAAGAACAGAAACACAGCCACGCTAGAGTTTTATTTTGGAACATTTTCCACTGTTTTAAGAGTCAGAATGATGGAATATGTATTTCTGAATTACTAGGAAGATGACCTATTGCTACAAATTTATTCCTTTTGACGGTGGAGAGAATCATTGTGAAACAGCGAAAATCGATGGGATCCGGCCATTTTTCCTAGCACGCGTATTTCATTTTCCACGTCCGAAGCCTTTTGAATATGGATGATATTTCTAAAAAAATATGATTAATATAAAAATAAGAATAGCAGTACACAGCGACGCTAAAGATGCAAAGAATAAAAAAATAATAATAAAAATAAAAATAATCGATCGAGAATCTTTTTCTCTTCTTGTTCTATATTTACAGAATTATAGGAATTAGTTACGATGCTTTGCGATTGATGCCACTGAGAATACATGGAATTAGTAATCCATAACCCGCGATTTTCATCTTTTTTCAACCATAGTATAATTTTAAATTCAATTAAAAAGCACGCGAATTTAAAGTGGATTACGAAAGATATTACTTATTTATATAAGAGGAAGTCATTGTAAAGCCATCAGTGAGAGTCAGTTGTTTCACTTCAAGACATTTTACAATTATAGATAAAACTTATCTTTTAAGTAACAGTCATTCACAGCATCAAAAGTTGTTTTTAGTGGACACAGGTTTATTGATTTTTCACACGCACAAATCAACTACCATGGAAGACATATAACAATGAATCTCAATTAACGCTATTCATTATTCAGTTTGCGATAACCTAGTAGCTAGAAAGCATACGTCACTGACATTGTTAGCACATAGGAGGAACCGCTTCAGTTTCAGAATTTGAACTCCTTTTTTTCTCCTCTTGAAACTGAGGAACCAGAGTGATGAGTAACTGAAGCTGAAACCGTGCATTCACATTTTTAATGGTAACAATTAATATTTTAATTGATTTGAAAGTCATTGTTTGGTCTTTGCGTCCAAAGACATGTATGGATATCTCTCCGTACGGACATGGCGCCATTTTGGAACCACAGCACTGACGTGAGTCGCGCAAAGCGCTAACGACGTTTTTAGTTTAATTTGTTTTTTCATTGTGTTTGAAGGAACTTTATAGTAATCTCATTGTAAACTTTATCAACAATGTTTATTTATTTTTCAAATCGATGATTTCCTGCAGTTATTATAAACGAAGTCGTTTACTTTCATATTATAACTTTCTTTACCAAAGTAAAATGAGTAAAACGAAAAAAAAAATCGTCAAAAAAATCACTAAAATAAATATATATATATTACAGTTTTTCATATTATGCTAATAAGATTTTTCCCTACCTTTTTTTGATAACTTTAAAAAAAATGCTTCGTAGAAATTTACAACAAATATGGATTCTACTAATTAATACAACTAAAGAAAATTCAACTTTTATTAATCATAAATATAATAATGAACATAATTAAAATTTTCAAGCAAGAAATACTTATATATGCGTTTTAATATATTGTTGCATTCATTTTATTATTTTTTAAATTAATAAAATTCTCATTTTTGCTTGAATTCTTTTTTTTAGGGGATTTTTACCATTAGTTCATCTGATTTTACATGCACACATATATTTATAAAATTACGAGCTGTGCCTTCCAGGGCGTATTGGTTAAATTCGGCCCTTCTAAGTAATGTTGGCTTCTCGACGGGGCGGCTTCTCCGCAATGTTCGGTTCTCGTCGTGCAGCCAAGCTGCCCCGCTGCCGCCGCAACCAGTTGGTTGACGTTTATGTTTACTATTCCGCTCCTATTGGTCGTGGCGTGATGTTATATAGCCTATAACCTTCCTCAATTAACGGGCTATCTGATGCAAAAAGAAATTTTCAAATCGGACTAGTAGTTCCTGAGATTAGCGCGTTCAAACACACAAACTCTCCAGCTTTATATTGATAACTAGCAGCAAAGCTTATCGGACGACAGGCTTAAAAAAATCTGAAAAATCATTTCATAATCAACTATCAAATATAAAGTAAATGTAATCTAAATACTGTGCTAACTTGTGAACGAAGCTTCTACGGCAAAAATGGTTTTGACTTTCGAAATCCGAAACTACAAATATGTACTTCGATAGTAGAAATTTAAATATTTCGATTGTGGAGATTTACAATATTTCTACCAGCGAAACCTCAATTTTATTTTCCATCCTTTTTCTAATAAATCATCAACATTTTCAAAAACCTGGTTGACAGCTCTTTGGATCATACCAGTATTATACTCATCGATTTCATTTGAGCTGTTCATTGTGTACTAGCAGCAAAGCCTATCGGACGACAGGCTTAAACAAATCTGAAAAATCATTTTATTATCAACTATCAAATATAAAGTAAATGTAATGTAAATACTGTGCTAACTTGTGAACGAAGCTTCTACGGCAAAAATGGTTTTGACTTTCGAAATCAGCGTAAACAACTGAGTAAGTATGCCAAATTTCATTAAAATGGATGCAGTGGTAACAAAATTATTTGGTTTTGAACGTATGTTTTATTAGAATTTCAGTTGTCGAGGTCAGTTCCCAAGAATAAAATTTAATGGAAACAACATGGAATGACACAATGAACTAATATTTTCATCCAATTTGAGTACTTTTGATTCAATGGTATCATTGAGAACCGTTGGATCTATCTTAATAGCTTAATTATAGTCTAGTTACAGACAGACAGACGAACTCAGCCAATTTATATATATATATATATATATATATTTGATTCATTTGGTGATTTGATTTGAATTTTTTTTTTTTTTAATGTTTATCAGGTGTGCTTCTTACCTGTACACCTGTAATATAGGTTCGGAGAGTTTAATCTAATAGATCATTTTCCACCCAAAAAGAAAAACGAAATATCAACCATATCTAAAGTTTAATTTATCTAAAAAATAATTACTATTTTTGACTCATAACGCCGAAAGGCATTTAAAACTCACCTTTGTATAATCTAAATACTGCGCTAACTTGTGAACGAGGCTTCTACGGCAAAAATGATTTTGAGTTTGAAAATCAGCGCAAAACACTGAGTAAGTATGCCAAATTTCATTAAAATCGATGCAGTGGTAACAAAATTATTTGGTTTTGAACGTATGTTTTGTTAAAATTTCAGCTAAAATTTCATGGAACCAACATGGAATAACAAAATGAACTAATATTTCATCCAATTGAGTACCCTTGATTCAATGGTACCATTGAGAACCTTGGATCTATCTTAATAGCTTAATTATATCGAATTACAGACAGACAGACAGACGAAATTAGCAAATTATATAAGTTGATGTTTTGCGAGATCCAGTCTGACCATATGCAAAAACACAATCATGGTAGCCATCCAGTGAATCAAATGGGAAATTTCTTCGAAAACTTATTGCTGTGTAGCATTTATTTGGTTCGAATACTTTACCCATTGTTGTTTATTAATAATTCAAATGCGCAGTTTCAATTTTTATGCTTTAAAAAAATTTGGACCTGCGCACTGCTGGCACATGAATTTTCTCACTAATTTTTCATTGGTGAGTTTTTTATTGTTCAGATTTCCTTTTGAGGCACCACTGCGTTTCCGATGAGTATTCCTATTTGTATTAAACAAATGTTACTTCCTTATGAACAGGGCTGAAATACGCAATTGGGGTTTGGATAATACGGGATCTTCTGACTCGTTGTAAATTTCAACTGACGAAACTTCAATTGTGTACTTTCATCCTTTTTCTTCTAGATCATCAACATTTTCAAAAAAAAAATCTGCTCTTGGTAGATCGCCTTCGGTCTGACGTCATTCCTTAATGGCGTCCTGGGGCAGGCAACAGGAAACCACCCCAGTATCTTTGCCCAGGCATTTCTGGGAATTCCGTGCGAATTCCATAGAATTGGACCTCTCTCCGGACAGAATACTACGGAAGGATGGATGGATGGATGGATGGTAGATCGCCGTTTGTGGCACTTACCGAACATGGAATCAAATTTTTCACCTCTGTCCCACTAATCGCGAAATAAAATGAAATACACATATAGTTGTATAATTTATTTCAAACAAATTCAGTGCATAACAGGTCTGTGATAATTGAAGTACGTTACATAGGCTTTCATGAGTAGATCTACATTTCTAACAAAAGTTCAATCTATCACTGTATTTTCTCAACATTGTGGAACAATGGGTCTTAACTGTAACTCGAACTCAGCTTGAATGTTCGCAAATAATTGTTTATTTTCGTTAGTGTCCTTATTGAATCACCACATAACACAATAGGAGTGAAGAAGTGAGGCTCCATCTCAGCAATAACTTTCTGAATCAATCGTCCGTAGCGTCCGAGTCCTCTGTGAATGAGATATTCAATCTTCAATCAACCCGGAGAGTTGGGGTGTATGTACACACCGACTAGAATGAATTTAAAATCATTCGCTCATGCTTCGATGACTGTTATGTCTCCCCTGCTATATTCCTAATGTGATCGGGCAGCGTAACTTTCACTGGCTGATAAGTACTCGCGCTCTCCCGGATTCGGAGACGCCGCGCGCTCACGATTTACATCGCGCGCGTTTGTACTGGGGCCCCTCTGGGCGTTGTCTCGGTCAGCCAATTCCCGTGCTTTCTTGTTTTCTCGATACCTCCGTTGTTTCTCAGCATTAGGTAGCGGCGGGTTACGATCTTGAATCGGTTTTCGAGATTTATCTTTGCACTTTATGCGCAGCATAGTGTCAAATGTTAAATTCAATCTACTGCTGTTCTGCTTGTGGTCGGAAATTGTTGATCTATACACCAATTAACAGTATGTTTTCTCCACTTTTAATGGTATTTAATTTATGTGCGTAGCACTTACAGTTTTTGAGATATTAACAATTGAGCACCACTCGGTAAAGAAATTTCGCTAAGAAATAGCTGAACTTAGGTGTCGCGCCACCGATGATGTAGTCGCCGTGAGTTGAAATTTCCGTTGGTAATGCCCAAATCACACCAGCATATTTTTTCATCATTGATTTGCTTCGTTGAAAATGACCATTGTTTTCACTGAAGTGATCTTTTCCTTTAATTCCACCTTATAGACGAAACATGATGAAACAGCGCATATAATTGGCAGAGCGCTAGCCAATCAGAGTTGACTCGATATTATGGCGAAAGGTTTCCCCTTACGAAAAGACGGTGTTTAATCTTTTTTTAGAGGTTAAAATCGTGTTTCGGCAACGCAATTTCGGTAGAATTTGAAATGACTTTTAGCAAGCTGTCAATCTATTCGAAACTAATTGTATATTGTATTCAAGCATCTCTACTATTTAAGCGAATGCGAGGTGAAACAGCGGCAAATCATGACAGGCATCAGCGAGCGATAACGAGCAGAAAAAGAAATGAAATCTCTCTGCAGTTGTCATCTGCAGATTCTAATGCATAAAATTAATTTATTTCAGTAAAAATATTGTCGAAAGATAATCTCCTCACTGTGAAACTTAATTTATAAAAGCCTTCCGATTCACTCGAAACGGTGGAAAAATGGCGCCGGTTGACTTCTTCGTTCTTGAGCTCGTCTGTTCTGATTGGAGCTTTCACTAATTGCTATCGTTGAAAACTTCGATCGAATAGAACAGTTTCTAAATTTTTTCATCGTTGAAATCAATGATGAAAATGGTCAAGTGAGGCAAATCACACGATCGTAGACCTCAAAGATAGGGTCAGTGATTGAAAACAATGATGAAAAATATGCTGGTGTGATTTGGGCATTATAATTCTGTCTTTTGATTATCTCATTTCTAGACGAAGAGCAATCTGCAGTTTCTGAGCAGTAAAGGACTCTCTGAGAGATGATTTGCAGACACCTTACTCTGGCACTAACAAATTCCTTTTAGTTTTTAATTGGTCGCATTCAGTTATCATGAAAGTAGAGAAATGTAGCTCTTTTTTTTCTATATTTCAGTGAAACTTTGAAAAAAAAAAATAGCTTCTCATAATAAAAATGATACGTACTGTCAATATTAAAGCGCAATCACCCCTGATCTCGTTACCCCTGAAAAAAACAAAACAAAAAAAAACAAGGTAGGATAGCGATTAGTAAATCAATCACAATGCTTCGCAACGGCTTCTGAGTCACCTTTACTTTAGAATAGATTGCGCCGGAGTGGTCTAGAAAATGCGCGCGCGAGTCTCTTTGCGACTTCATGCTATCTTACTCACCCCTATTTATATGGAATAATCGTCATTCTTAACTCAAACCTTATTAATACACTGAATTCCTAATAATGATTTAAAAAAGAAAAAAATTAAGAAGATTTAAAATGGGGAGATAAAAATGAAGAATAAGAATTGCTCATGAAGGGATCGAACCCACGATCTTCGCGTTATTAGCACGACGTTCTGACCAACTGAGCTAACAGGCCACCTACAACATTCAAGAAATCTTAAACCAGTCGCTTCCTTGTTTAAAATCTACTTTAAACAACGTGATACTATTTTTAGAGAAAATAAAGTAGTTATCAAAATCCCAATTCTAAAGAATTACATAACCAATATCTCATAATGTCATAAGTTGAGAAACTGTGAAAAGATTTAAAATAGGGAGAAAAAATTGAAGAATAAAAATGGCCCATAAGGAGATCGAACCCGCGACCTTCGCGTTATTAGCACGACGCTCTAACCAACTGAGCTAACAAAAGCCATTGCGAAGCATTGTGGAATGTGTGTCCACAGGCATAAACCGGGGACATAAAGCGTCTTTCAGAAGCCTAAAAAAGAAAAAGAAATTAGCATAATTTTACACATTAATAACAAAAAAAAGTGTTCAGATTACATATGAAAGCGAAACTGAAACAAAAAAAATATATACAAATTTATTAATTAAATTAAAAAGTCACCTATGGAAAAAAACTTACACTTTCCAAACTACTTTTCACTGTGTAGGACAGAAGTTAACGAGTTCTGAAAATAATTATTTCTTCCGTCACCCCTTTGGAATAACTATTGTCGTGGGAAGAGACAGTATTTCCTTCAGATTGTGAAAGACTGAAGATGTGATCGTAAAGATCTGGTCATGTAACACAATATCTAACATACTTCAAATGGGATTTTAAAAATGAATAATTCATAGGAATGAACTCTAACTTTTGACTACGGAACGAAAATCTGGACATAACTACTAAGGTAAATGATTTGTTTATTTGATCATTATTATATAAGCTAAGGAAAAGCAATATATCTACTATAAATGAAACATTAAAGTTCCACTTTTAAATACGGAATTTGAAAATTTCTTTATGGGATTTGAAACTTACTGTGCCTTAAATATTTAATGATCTTTTATTTTAATAATTTCAATACTTTCTTCAATCCTTAATCAAGATTGAGACATAAAGGTTGACTGTAATTATCAGCAAAAATAGTTCTAATTCAGCGACATTTAGCCACAATATTAAATAAATAAAATGTTATTTATTTAATGGTTATTTCATGTTTTTGATTTGATTTAAGGAGAAGAAACTAATTTAGCTTCGATCCATTATGCACCTGATGAAAAAAGAATTGATGTTTTTGAAATATAGTATGTTGATCTGGAAGAAGAAAAGAATTTATAGTTTTATTTATTACAAATGAATTTGTTTATTGGAAGGCTTGAAGCGGGCATTACTGGGAACTGACGGCGCTTAAACTTGAATGGCAAATTGACATGACTCGGTTGAAAATCGATAATGGAAATAGTGACGATATCACCTCTGTTGCTTTCCGAAAGAACTTCTGCTGTGATTAAATTACGATGACACTCCTTAATGACCAATCGTGTACTATTACAGAATCTTTCTTTGGATTGAGATAACGAAAGAGCATCACAGTTGATCCTTCCTTCACCCTCAGATGAGGTGACCTGCCGGAAAATGGGAGAGTGTGAAGAAACTTTGCAGGATATTTTCAAATTCATCACTTGGATCATCCGACACTTCTACATATGCGCTGCAGCGAGACTTGCCGGATCAGCTTTCTGATCTGTTACATTACACACAGAGGGATAAATACACAAAATTGGAAAACTATATATGATAATAAAATCTCTTGTCGCTCATCTACCGTGGTAAGTGCATTTTCCAAAGGTGAAACCACCTTGAGATTTGTGAATAGTATTTGTGAATAATATTTTAATAATAAAGTTTGATATTCAGTCATCCGAATTTAAGGTCAGTTTTAGCTGAAAAACCCAAAATTTACATCTGTTATCACGTCACAACTTTGAGATCATGTCTCCCTTCCAAGCCCTGCCCCCTAAAAACCCATGAACAGATGTCGACTAAGTTGCTCCTTATTTGTAGTTACACTAATGCCCTAAAAGCTGTGAAAAGTTTTTGGCAAATGCTGTAAAAACGATATAAAGATAAGATTTTGAAGATAGGAAAAACGTCAAAAAAGTGCAAATTTCTATCGGCCGCCATTTGGAATGGGCGATCCGATTTGGCTGAAATATAATACCAGCCGAGTTCTTAAGGGTAACTAGCATCCAAAAGCTCAAAATTTACGGCAGTTATCCACGTCACAACTTTGAGGTCATTCCCACTTCTAAGGCCCGCCCCCTAAAAACCCGTGAACATGTTTCAACTTTTTTCCTTACTTATTTGTTGTTCAACCAATGCACTAAAAGATCTGAAAAGCTTGTGACAAAAATAACGTGACTATAAGGCTTTGAAAATAGGAAAAATCGTCAAAAAAGAGGATATATACAAAGGCCTATCGTTTTTAATGTTAATATTAATAATAATTATAAAAGAGAAAATCTAAAAGTTTGTTTGTCTGTCTGTCATTCAATCAACAGTGCAACCGACCTGAATGAAATTTTGCATGCAATTGTCTTATGATACAGGGAAGGATATAGGCTACTTTTCATCCTGGACGATCAAGTAGTTCTCTTGGAGTACGATGATATATCTACATGGCTATATCTACCTCCAATTTCCTCCAATTACCATATACACCCGGGAATCCTAGTAGCTACTCTATACGGTATCGGTATCGCTTCAATAAGTCATGGTTGTCATCACACAGGGAAAATTCATGAACTGTCTTCACTTTGTCTTGAGATCTCCTAGAAGGCTTTTATAGTCTGTCCAAAGAACCGTGAACGGTTAAGCCACCCCTTCGCTCCGCCACGCCCACAAACAATCACACGCGCGCCCGTCCTACCTGTCGGCAATTCTTCTTCCCTTTTTCATCTATTGGGCCTTTTCTACAAAACTACGTTTTTTTAAACTGTTACCTTTACTTGATTTTTATTACAA
This sequence comes from Thereuonema tuberculata, assembly GCA_023159025.1. NCBI lineage: Eukaryota > Metazoa > Arthropoda > Chilopoda > Scutigeromorpha > Scutigeridae > Thereuonema > Thereuonema tuberculata. The sequence goes on along the minus strand of JAFIDM010002131.1, from coordinate 18,565,403 downwards.
TTATTAAATTCTACATATCATTCCTTGCAAAAAGAGTCCAAACACGGTGCAATTGTGATACTTCTAAGCATTTTAATGGTCAGTGGGTTAAAAAATATAAACGATACAATATAATTAGAGAAATAAATACAATTTAATACATTAGATACAATATAACAAAGAGCGTTTACTAAGAGTAAAATAAAAGGAACTTGTAAAAGATAGTCATTTTTTATAAGGTATGTCATAAACCAAGTGACCCTGTAAAATGACCACCTTATACAATTATATAACTCTTTTTGCGTCTTGAGTCTCACTTAAAAGGCTTTTAAGTACAACTATTTGAAAACACTGGCTCTACGTGATCGAATCTTTAGATAAACTTTGTAAGGTCTCGAATTTCAATATAAATTTACTTAGCGAAGGGCCTCCCACAATATTAAACCGCCTGTATTTCAATCAATAAAAATTTTTGGATTATTTTTAATTTGATTTTTTTTTATGAATATATGCCAGACGTTAACTTACAAGAAAGCCTATTTCCTAAAACCATTATAAATATAGCGGATGTATAACTTAGTTAATTAGGACAAAACAAAAATATGTAATTCATAAATCCTGTTTCAATCTGCCTTCACTTTTTAAATTAATCTATAATTTAAAAGGGAAATTTGTGGGTGTATATGTGTGTCTGTTCGGAATGTTTAGCGTGCTTCCCAACATGTTAAAAACTTGAAATTTGACATGTGGGTAGGTTCCATACTGAAGATAATGTAAAAAATATAAAAATGAACTTTTTTTTTTTGGGGGGGGGGGGGAATGACCATGAAGTGTGTTCCACCACCATTTCGAAGCGATCTTACAATTTCAATTTCTTTCTCATCCACATCATTGTAACCCGTACGAAGAACAGCGATTTTGCTAGTTATATAATAGGAAAAAAAAATTATCTTTAAAACTCTCAGTCCAAAAATAAAGTAAGTTTTGAATATATCAAAGAAACGAAAGAAAACATAGATCGCTAATGCAGGTTTGTTTTCCGGATCCACAAACGCAATGATTAAATAAACATCTGACTTAAATTATCTGCACAAATAAATCTCCATCTAAATTAAAGCGAAATCAAGAAGCGATAAAGAAAATTTATTAAAGAAAAAACAGAAGCTGAAGTATTTTTGGAAGCTGAAGTTTACTACTATGCGTTTTCTCATACTACTTATGATACTTATATATTTATTACAGGTAATTTTTATTATTAATTCATCAATATTTGGCTGAATAGCCTATAAATCAATAATTTGTGATTCTTTATCAGGATAAAGTATATGATACTCTTTGGTGAAACCACATGGAACAAGTTTTTTTGTTAGTTTTCTGCCTTTATTTTATTCGTTGTTTCATTGAAAAAAAACTTGAGTTCCGTTCAAGACGAGAAGACAAATGGGAAGAAATGCTTCACGTGATTGGAACTGCTTTTTATACCCAAAGTACCAATTAGCGACGAGATCCAACGAGATTTTGGCGGCATCTCTATCAAGAACTCGCACAGTCCTTATGAAAATTTTGTAAGGAAAATTTGTAAACTGATATTTCTTTGGAAAAAATTTGTTTATCATAATTAGTTCAACAGCCAAATGCTACAGAAACTGTATCATTTTTTTTTTATGGTTAAAGAAATATATTTTTTCGTTATTATTACGTATTTTGTTACTACAACTATTTGAAAAAAATTCATTAATGTTTTCCCATTACCTGAATCAAAATTCATTCCGTAATTTCGTTACGTTACTCGCAACGGTTTTTTACTCGCAAAAGCAAACTAGCACAGTTTTTAACGTTAATTATATAACGCTTAAATAATCTTTACATAAATATCCCTATTATTAAAGTAAAATAATAAAAATTCATTGTTGCATGCGCACTGCTGGCACATGAATTTTCTCACTAATTTTTCATTGGTGAGTTTTTCATTGTGTATTTTTTTTCTTTGAGGCACCACTGCGCTTCCGATGTATTATATAACTACTTTGTTTAAATATATAGCTTATTATTTCATAAGTCGTAAATGACGAATGAAAACAATTAATATATATATTATATATATATATATCATATCGTTTTCCAGATCTATCTGTCTAACGCAATTCCATAGCGCACTTTCTCTGTTTGCAAAATAATTCTAATTTCCTGTGAAAATAGAAAGAAATTCTACAATGAAACGTCCGCGACGTGAATCGAACGTGCAATCTTTTGTTCCGAAGTTAGGCGTCTTATCCATTAGGCCACTGGAACGAAATTCAAATTATTGTTGAATATCTCTTATCACTCCTTCTGTTTGAGTGACGCAATGAGAGAAGAGTCAGAGAAAAAAACAATAACTCATTAATTTTAGCCTACTAGATTAAAATTTAATTTTCAATGTTCTTTTTTTTTAGCCTACTACAAGAGCAGGTTGTTGAATGAAGAAATTAAAAATAATATTTAAGCACAGAAAAACTTCTACTTAAAATACTTTATCTCTATAGAGTTAAGATAAACTAACAGCCATCACATTGTTCATCACTGTAATGTTACTGTAAACGTTAGTATATAAAATAAAATAAATAGCAGTAAAATAAATGGCTTATGAAAACATACATAAACGCTTTATAAAATGTTTAATCTATTGAAAGAAGATTTAATGGATTAAATTAATTTGACAAATTTCTGTTTAAGTGTTATTTCATCCAGTCTGTTGTGTATTTCGAATTAATTTTATCTAATAATAATAATAATACTAAAATATTATTATTATTATTAAGTTTATTCCTGCCAAGTTTATTACTGCATATTTCAGCGAGATGGCTAATGTGGGAAAACCAGTTTCAAAGCCCTGATTACAGATTCGAGTCTTACGTAAGTACTTACATAACGACAATATAATTGAATGGGAGTATTATGGTAAAATAATAACCATAAAATTATAATAAAGTCGTATAGAACTATTTATAAAACGTTCTAACCAGGAGAGTAATAATTTAAAGAAAAGTAAAAAGTGTAATAGAATGAAAAAAAGAAAATATGAACGATAGGAAGAAGCAGATAAAGGAGAAAGGAAAGTTAATTACAGGAAGTTCGAAGAGACCTACTTACCTTAAAATGAGATTTTTTAAAGAATGTATTTATTTATTTTATTTATTTATAATTCGACAAAAACGAAAAGTATGTTTATTTTAAAATTCTAATTCGTGCTGATGTAAACAATATAAATTCTGCATTTCCTCAAAAAAAAATAAAAAAAATAAAAAATAAATAAATAAATAAATAATAATGAAATACGCGTAACTTTCTTAAAATGTCGAAATTTAATCGTAGGAAACCGCGTGCTAATTAATAGACTAATATATGGTCTCATATGATCAAAAGTTCGATAACTTAAATAATGCGGCCTTTTTTAAAAAAGGATTAAAACTTACTTTTAAAACAATGAGGCATTAATACAAGCAAGGTATTATTAAATCCTAAATCCTTAGGATTCACATTTTTATCGCTTCCTTGTGCTCAATTGGATAAGATTTCAATTATAAAAGTTCAGTTCTTAAATATGCATATTAAATTTCAAGAACATCTATCCAGCGGTTGAAAAATTATTAGGAGGACAAACACACAGACTTAGTGGTCTGATCAGCCACACACTCCCAGCAGTCTTGGGGGATTGTGAAAAGTTTGTATTGACTTCATCAGTTGTTTTAGTATAATTTTTACTTTTTTTTTTTTGTTAGTTGGTAGAAGGGTTTCTTTGTTTTTTGGTTGGTTGGTTACATGAGACCCCAGCTATCATAATATCCATGGACTAATTTAAATTAAGAATCTTTGTATAGATTGCAATTGTCTGACATATTTTACTTTTAAAAAGAACGTCTATAGTTCTTTCCTTTCATTGAATATGTTTTGGTATTTTGATTGTTTGTATGAAAAGATTATCTGCATGTAAATTTGTCTTTACATATTAAGCAATTGTCGGAAAAGCAGATATATGGCCGAGTGCACCAAACCTCCGTTAGCTTTGATCGCTGCTAAAGCAACGATCAACTGACATTTTCTGTGCACCAACGGCTAACTCGCTGATCAGATGCTAAATTTTAGCACCTCGGAAATTGCCGAGTTACAATTGCGGCATTCAATAGAAAACTCCCGTCAGCCCCCGCGACTTCCAATGTTTAAAGATGGCTGGCGTCGGCCTCGATTGAAACCGACTGCTGTGATTTTGACGATGAAGTAGCTGTGTTTATTCCTATTAAATATTCCGAAAATAATGTTGAATAAGTTTATTTCCTGTGAAGATTCTTTTAGGACATTTCATATCGACAATAAAAAAATTCTGTCCGCGTGTATTTTTTCTACTCCGTGGAGGCTGCCATTTTGTAACATACTGCGCCTATGCACAGAAATCCGGAAGTGACCTTCATTGTTGTTAACTAATGACAGCCACTTTTATAAACACGTTAGATGATTAGCGAACATCAGTAAACGACTGGCGAAACATTGTTAGTGCACAGCAACTTTTACTTGACGGCAGGTTTTTCACTATCGCCTTCATAACTAATGACTGCTTCGATTGTTGGTTGGTGCAATTGGCCCATAGTCTGGCAGATAAAAGAAAACAATCGGAAGCTGAAAACGGAATCGCGAGATATGATGAATTGTTTCCTTTTGAATTGCTAGCCTTTTAACATATCAACTTACTATAATGAAGGATAGATTTATTGCAATGATGTCCTTATGGCCATATTTTAACTACATCTTTATTAACAGTAGATATTAACGACCAATTTAATAAGAAAGTTATTTTATAGAAACTTTACTAATTTTAGGGGCTAAAAATCGAAAACAAGAACTTTATACATATAGCAATTACTTTGAATTATATAGACAATATCTACAGATGTGTCATCACAAAATATATGACATAATGTATAGTTCTAACAACCGATTGCTAGTGACGTTTTTGAATAGCCTCCTCCAAGTGCTTGTTTATCGAAGTTTTTCTTTGAGAAGAAGATCAAAGAAAATATATGCTTTCAATTTTTTTTTCAAGACTTCAAGAAAACCTGCCTTAATGTTTTTTCTCCTTATTTTTGAGAATTTTAGCAAAAACATTAATTGGAAGCAAGCTTTTTCTTTTTTGCGTGTTCTTCAGGTTTGTACACACTCACTCACTCACTCACTCATTCTCACTCTCTCTCTCTCTCTCTCTCTCTCTCGTGTAAACTGTCTTTATGACAGGTTCAATTGGACGCTCTCCATTTTCTTCTATCCTGTGCATCTTTCTTCAATTGTTCATACTTCTTCCTCTTTTAACATCATCCAGCATTCCAATCCTTCCTCTTCCTCTCTTTCCTTCCACTTTTCCTTCTATTATTCTTTGCTGTAGACAATTTCTTCGTAGCACATGTCCTAACCAAAATGCTTTTCTCTTGCGTATGGTTTCTAACAATTTCCTTCCAGATCTATTTCAGGATGTACAGCTTTACTATCATATAATACTTCCACATACTTCTTCCATATATTTTTGTGTTCTTCAACACTTGTACTACCACACCATATTGTACCCGGTCACGTCATGGTTGTTTGAACTATGACGTCATTCCACATGGTCTGTAATCGACACCACTTTAAATGATATTATGACTTACGTAAAGATTTTCAATTGATAAGCAATTAAAAGAAATTAGTTACATTATTCATTCAAACAAAAGGAATATTGTTTAAAAATTAATTGTTTTGTAATATCCAACAAAGGAACATTGTATGTGCAGATCCAAACATTTGACAAAAATGAAAACGCAGGTCCTGAGATCTGGCAAATGAGAAAATAACAAGAAAATAAAAGTAAGATTAGGTTGGGATTGCACTATAATATTTTGCAAAAAAAAAAAGGGTTTGCTATATATGGTCATTACGGGCGATCATTTTGTCTGAACAAACGTCACCAGTCATGTCGTCATCAACTTGAACTCCGAGCAATCAGTCCAAGATGGCGTCGTTTTGTCATCGCATAAGCGTGACCAAGAAAGGACAAACTTTGCTTAGCCAAGCAAGTGGAATAGTGTGGAACGTTTTTAATTATTTCAAATTTAACTATTATTATGTATTTGTAACTGTAGAAAATACAAAACCCAGAATGTTTTCGTAAATGTTTATAAGATTTAGTTACGGATTTTAGCAATAGATGGCGCTGTTACGTCCTGGAAACTTCAATCTATCAGGAAATTACATCATCAAAAGCTTTTCTTTCATGATCTCAACTGTAGGTTATATAAAATAGAAACAAGAAAACAATTTTTATTTCAACTTTATATATCCTAGAATAATCCCACCTAATCTTATTTTTACTTTCTTGCATGTTAATCTATCAATAACAAGAAAATATTTCCCGCCGAAGATCGAACCCGGTTCTTCCAATTTGAGATAACTGTTTCTTAGCTTCCGTGTTTACGAGCTATGTTTTTCCTGACAATGTTACATATTAATGTTACAATGTTACAATGTTGCATATTAGCATATTTTAATATACTGCAAGAAATTGGCAAAATTAAAAAAAAAAAATAAAATAAGGAAAAACAATCTTCAAAAATAAATAGAATATATGAATAATTTATATTTACTTTTAAATTAATTTTAAAACGATGAAAACAAAAGTAACAACTGTAGGAAGCAAGATGTGTTTTTATTCACTTGTACCCTTTTAAAACAGCTCTGAATTCTTGTAACTTTTGTTTCTGGTGTAGAATTTAATAAGATTCAGATAAAAAGAAAAAAAAAATCCCATGTATCCTTTAATCTAATCGTCAATTTAGGGCTGAAGGGCTTATCTGCAAGGTCACACAGTCGTTGAACTATCCCATCATCAGTCAACCTTGTATCCCAATTTAACTCCCGCAAACGTACCCACAACCCGTCCTTGACTGAAACGAAAAATTCAAGGTGTTTTCAGGAGCTGAGATACAACATGAGACATTACGTAACCTTACCTGAATTCATATATAATAAATAATAATAAAAACAAAGAAAGTACAAAAATCAAGTAGTTTTCGTATCATATGGTTTTAAAATGCAAAAATTGTATTAATTTTCTTAAAATGAGTTTCTTAAAATGAGTAGTGCATCATTTGGATTTGCTAAATTAATGAAAAAATAAGTTTTAGATGTTAAAGATATAATGTGAATAATGTTGGCATTGTTATTATTGTTATTTATGAAGCTTTATTCTGTCTGTGTATGTGTGGGGGTGTCACATAATAACTTTTGAATTGCCGGAGGAATCTTCATCTTCATGACTAGGCTTTCATATATGAAATATTTTCCAAATGGATCCTTATCGAAAAATATGAAACCACAAAAAATTTACAAGGAAGCATTGGAATCTAAACCATGGATTTCTAAACTATTTCTATTGCTATTAACAATTATTTTAAACAATAGTTTAATTTTCTTTTAGCTAATCCATTAAAAGTATGTGGGTAAGTTGCTGATTTATTTATTTATTTTTTTTACCAAAATTTCCTATTGTTTGTAATAAGCATCTATTTGAAAATTACTTCGCTTTGCGATCCCAACTCTTAAAACGTGCGTCTTTCCATTTTTCTTTGTTATTCTTGCATCTCAGGAACTGCCTTCTGATAACAAAGACTTATGTTTCCATTTCGTTAGTACAAATACACTCGGAAAAGGTTATAACTTTGGTCCAACGTTTGTAACATTCCTGAATTGGAAAGGAAAAAGGATAGAACGAAGTAGATAATAATCTACTCTTTAGAATTTAGGATTCCTAGGATTTTGAGTTATCGTGATCATAGAATATGCATAGTTTTAAACTTTGTCATTCTATTTTTTATTTCCTTTCCAGGTTTAAAAATATGCATATTGAATGATCACGATAACTCAGAAATTCTAGGAAGTTTAAATTCTAAGGTGGAGGTTATTACCTACTGTTTTAGGTGTCTATCAGGAGATAAGGAGGCAGAAAAACTGCCAAAATATATTGTCGTTAAAAGTAATCATGATAACCAAAAAGTATTTTATCGTAAAAACACTGAAATTGTAATTATATAAAAACCTTTTGATTTTGATAGAAAATGGACCCATAGGGGACGAAAACTAGTATCAACCAGTGTCCGAAAAATACCATTGCTACAAGAATTAAACACAAATTAATACAAACTACTTAAAACTTACTATCATTGTGTTTTCGTGGAAATATTCAAATTTTACCATGACAGTTTATTTTTTTTTTAAGCTTAGTGAAGGAGGGGGGGGGGTCTCTTAATAAAGGGGTTTTTATCCCCTTCATTATTTCTGTTCTCACAACCTTATTTACGCATCTTATATATTTTATTTATCAAGGAGGTTTTATGGTTTTGAAAGCCATACAGAATTACAAAACAAAAATTTAAATATTTCATTTTACGAGAAATTTTTGAATAATTGTTATTCAACATATCAATTTTACATCGAGTCTCTGTATTCATAATATATTGAATTTTTATGCTTAATATTTTTAAATTTTTGTGACGATTTATTACCCACCTTAGTTAAACATATTTATATACATATATTTTTTTTAACCTACTTTCCTAGAAAAGCGATAAAAAGTCTTTATAATTCAACGATAATTTGAAGGGATTTTCTTGCTTTAAAAATAGCGCATCGCCACAGAGTTGTAACAGCGATAAGAAAGCCGAAAGGGGTGGTGATTGCATATATTGTTGATTGTTGGGGAAAAAAATGCATATAAGTGGGTCTTGATGACAGAGACAAGTGTAAATGCTACCCTACAGAAAAGATAATGCGGAAAAATGACTGTTCCCTGTAAGCTAAAGACGGTTCCTATTTATGGAGAAGTGCAATATCTCACAGTATCAACGATTCGAATCCAGTGATATTTGACAAACAACCAAATATACCGAATTCAAGAGTGTCCAGGGTTGCTATGGACACAAAAGGACTAGATATATTGGATCATTGCAGAGTATTATGAGATGTGTTCTTCAAGAAGATGATTATATCAAGAGAAAATCCAATGTTTAGATATTATTCAAGGTTTTGAAGTAACCAAATACAAATAGCGTTAATTTATTTTTTGTCTCATTGATCAACTTAATTTAATATTTTAAAAAGGTTATATTTCTTGCTTCCAATTTTTTTACTTTAAAGAAATTTAACTATCTGCAACTTGACTAGTGAAACTATTCTAACATTTATGGACCTATTTTTACTATTTTCACTATATTTTGAGCATAACTTAAGATTAGACTTAATTTTACCATAGACATAGAAGTGACATTAAATTTCATGATCTTCAGATCTTCATAAAACTTCATTTTAAAGATAAAAGATGATCTAATGTCTCTGTTTGAAAATTGTTCATTTCGAGAAAAATTCTCTTAGAAAATTATTAGGACCGAACCAATTGATTTCTATCGATTGATTAATAATGGATATCCCATTAATGAATCCATTATGCCAGCTTTGAAGAAATTTAAAAGAAAATAGATTCAGACAACTTTACTGACGAGGATTTAACTTTTCAAAGTTATTGGGTTGGCCACAAATTTCGTTCTTTTTTTCAGTAAAAACAAACGACACATTTTTCATTTTCACCCATATGTTTTATTGAAACAAAGGTTCTTCAAAGGTTTGTTCCTTCTGCCATCTTTCAAATAACTTCATAATTTCTTCATCTTCCCAAAACGTTTTATCTTTTTGAACAAAAAAAAACGTTCCAGGTGCCTTTGGTGTCTTCATTGGAATGAATTTTTTTCATTAACTGAATTTTATAAAGACCGAAATAAATGGAAATCCGAAGGTGCAATGTCTGATGAATACAGTGGATGAATCAGAACTTCCCAGCCAAGCTTTAACAGTTTTTGCCTGATCATCAAAGAACAATGCGGTCCTGCATCTTCTTCCATCTTCAATATTAAATTGGCAACACAAAATTCACTTATTTTGATCAGTTTTTGTTTTAAATGCAAGCTGATATGATTGCTTTCACAATACAATCTAACGAAATGGTGTCGAATGACATTAAAGACACCTATAATGCTTGCGGCTAGAGTTGAAACTCCCAGAATGCAACGTAGATTATAGATTTTCCTTTCCTGGCCGTTCGCTAACATTCAAATAGGAGAGAAAATGGCGGTCGCTGCTTCACATTCAACATTTCGACGAGGAAAAGTTCTGAACAGTCAAGCTAGAGAAATCGACGAGCAACGTTAAGAATAATTTCCCAAGCTTGACTGTTGAGAACTTTTCCTCGTCGAAATGTTGAAAGTGAAGCAGCGACCGCCATTTTCTCTCCTATTTGATTGTTAGCGAACGGCCAGGAAAGGAAAATCTGTAATATCCGTTGCATTCTGGGAGTTTCAACTCTAGCCGTGAGCATTATAAGCGCTACTAGAGCCAACTTACGTTAAAAAAAACCGAACGAACTTTTTGGCTAACCCAATATTTTCAAAAAATAGAAAATTTATAAGGTTTATATCCAGCAAATATTAAATTCCAAAATAAAAAGGAAAATTTTTTTTTTGCATTATTTTCACAACTTTTTTTTTTTTAAGAATACATTGAATCTCAAATATGTATGTTTATATAATTAATTAACAACATTGATAAAAAAAAATGTTAACTAAAATAAGACAAATACTGCACTTTTGGGTTATAACTTTTAAAAATTTAAAATTATATACGGAGTCTGAATATCTCAAGGGAAAAAAAACTGGATAAACTGTTCGTTTATTAATAAAATTAGCAATGTGGGAATGACGGATTTCACAATTTCTCAAGACAGTGACATTTTCAAAAGCGGAAGAATATTATGGAAAATTATTGTGAGAAATCTTGCAGTTTAACCTTGACCAAGTAAGTAATTAAAGAACAAACAGAAATTAAAGATAAAAATATAATATAAACAATCGCCGAGTTGCTATATGCGTAAGATGTCTAATCAATAATCAGTTAAAAATTTTAAGATATCTAATGGATGTGTAGGTTTTGATGAAAATTTGATATAGTAATATTTAATTTCTACTGCTTAATATTTAAAAAAAAATACTGTTTTATGATCTGTAAATTAGAGATACGGTATAATGCTGTTTAATGAAATCAAATTCAGAAATAGATTTAAAACAGTATGTAAATCTCTGAAACCGATAATACAAGAGGAGCTACTTGATAATTTGATTTTCAAAAAATTACCATCACAATGGAAGTTTCATTATATATGTCTTAATTTAAAGTATATAAAAAGAGTAAAGTCTTAGAATATTTTTGTTTTCTATATTGTTTCTAAATTTTTAATTATTTTAATTTCCGTTAATGTCCTGATGACGTGAGGATAAATTGGCGGTACCTTCACAGAAACAGTGATATGGTTTTTGTATTGGATTTTTTTTTCAAATTCCACATCACTGTCCGGCTATAAATATATATTATTTATTTATTTATTTATTTATTTATTTATTTATTTAAAATTCTTTTGAAGATGGAAGGAGAAGGAAAAATTCTCCAATCATACAATCCGAAAGAAAAAAAAAATAACCTAATAATAAAATATCATTAATTGGATGTTGAATGTTGAGCGCCATTGAAATTATCAATTTAATCTTAATTAGCTTTAAATTTAGAACAATGAAGCAAACATACATATACGTTGAAAAGATTACACTCAAAATAACTAGATTACGCCGTCTAGTAAAGTGAACAGTTCTTCTTTTTCAGTTTTGTTTTAGTCTTCTAATAAGGACTAGGAGACTAATATTCCCGTTTTGTCTGGGACAAGTATCATTAAAATCTCATTAGCAATAATGACAACAATCGCAAAAATTGTTATGAGCAACAATGACAACAATTGTGTCTTTTGAAACAATCACATTTATAATAATAAGGAAATTGAGGCAATATCAATTATAATTTGATAGACGTCTCAGAAGACGTTGCGAAGCATTGTGATTGGTTTACTAATCGCATCCCTACCTTGTTTTGTAATAGAACAGTGGTTTGCGATCACTATAACTAAGAAAATAATTTTATTTGTGAATGCATATCACAGGTGAGAAATAAGTTCCGAAAAAATTAGGATCTATTCATTAGTTAGGCTTACTTTCTGGAAATGAGAAAACGGGAGGAAAAAAAATGATCTTCATTTGAACTACTACTAACGACCATAGCACATTTAGAAATTGTGCCAATGAATAAATAAGTAAGTAAATTAAACATTTATACTTTATTTTTTATGCAAAATTTCTAATATTGAACGAAAAAAGATAAACAGTATTGAATAATAATGATTCAACAATGTACATTACTTGTTTCCATTGTTTTCCATTTTCTTTTTTAGCATCCAATGTTCTTCTGTTAAGCCAATCAAGATGGTGACAGGAGATTATAATAATGCCACATTAGGATAAGGAAATTATCTTTATCCACAGGGGAAGTTAATCGTTAGCAAACGGCGCCATCTAGTGATATAAATCAGAAGTCATTTCTAAAGATTAAGATTTAACAGCTGAAATGGTGAACCTGGCTAATGAATATTGAGGGGGAGGAGTAGTAGAGGAACTGTTCCAAAATTATCATTTTCAAAATACGGTAATTTTCAAATATAAACTTTATAGTTTTTTTTTTTTCTTCTTTAAGCATATAATAAATTTATTTATTTTGGTGACTTAAAAAAAACATGGTAATTAATGCTTTTAGACAGTGTCAAAAGCAAAACGGCCCCATAATATGCACAATTTTATAAACAAAATGTTATCGGAAGCGGCCACTTTTGATCCCCCAACTTCCGGTCAGGGAGTGGTCCTACAGGTCTGATTTTTTGGACGTGGTCGCCTACTTCTTGATGCTGAACACAATGGTGAAGGTTTCACTCTAATATCTCAAACCGTTTGAGTGTGACATCCAGCAAGCATATCTATTTTTTGCCATCCAGCAAGCTTAAAATAGCGGTCCCCTATGCTTTACAGGCACGCTGTAACCTAGGAGCCACTAAAAAGAAATACTAAAAAAAAAAAAAAAAGAAAAGAAAAAGAAATAAAATTTAAGATTTCCCAGTTATAATTTATAACAAGAAAACGCACACAATCACTAACCTATTTTTGGATTTTTTGTACCGGGAACCCAAAACCGACTGTTTCGAGATTCCAATCATTCATCAGTTTGGCTCGCCCAGTACTCAATCGCTCAGTGGAACCAAAAGAAACAGAAACAAAGGACAAATAAACAAAAGAATGACCTTTAAGTTAGAAAAACATCAAAATATAAATTAAGAATAAAAACGGCAATGTAGATTCGCACGTTAAATTTGACTATCTTATATTATAAAAACGTAATTCTGTCTGTCATTGTCATAAGACTATGTTTTTTCAATTTTGTGACCAAACTATAAGAGATAGATTGGTCATGCAAATGGATAAAATGTATAACTTTTTAAGACAAACAAAATGCTACAAAAATCTTTCGAAAAAAGTTTTTGGTTTCCAAGATGTCGTCTTTTAAAGGGTCCAATTTTGACTTTTTCTCAATTTAAACGAAAAATGTAAAAGTTGGAAAAGAACAGGATATTGAGGAAATGTTGGTATTTGAAAGTTCTATCCAAGGATATATCAGTCATTCATAAACGTTTCTGCGTTTGCAAGATACATGCAAAAATATGTGGCGCAACCCGAGGTGTGAGGCGCCAAGCCGCAATACACCTGAGTTAAGCAGAGAAGGCCACAACGGGCTGGGAAGTCGTGTATTCTCCGATACATACATACATATCCTTTCCCGTTCCACCAACTGTGGGTCTAGGAATTAACTAAGCCTCTCCACCTCTTCCTGTTCTTCCAAGCCTCTTCTCTACATATTCTTTCCCATGGGATGCCTCTCTCTTCCAGGCTGTGCTTCACATCATCCAGCCATCGCTTACGCGGTCTCCCTCTTGGTCTCTTCCCTCCTTCTTTTAACTCTTGCCAAACCTTAGAAGTCCTACCATCTTCCATTCTTTTCACATGCCCGAACCACCTCAGCCTTCCATCTTCCACCTTTTTCCTCAAACTTTTTACCCCCAACTCCTCCCGGATATCCTCATTTCTCATTCTATCTAATCGAGTCTCCCCTACTATACCTCTAAGAAACTTCATCTCCTTAGCTTGAAGTCTACTCCAGTCACCCATGTCTCCGCTGCATAGGTGACTATAGGCACGTAATACATTTTATAGATTATTTCTTTTGCCTTCCTTGGGACTTTCTTATCCCATATCAGGTGTCTCACTCCCTGGTATAGCTTTCCCCCTTTCTCCAACCGTCTTGTGATTTCATGCTCCACTCTACCATCACTTGTTATTTCGGTCCCGATCTTCTTATTCTCCGATCTCAATATTAATTTGCTAAATAAATAAAGTTTTTTTTTTTTTTGCAAATTAATATTGAAGTATTTTTTTTTAAGGGTTTCGTAGCAGCCCGGCGGGGTCCCTTCTTGGAAGTTATAAATTTTCATATGTATATATTGACACAATACTTGTAGGTTTAACGTGTGTTTATAATAATACTGATGAAATTAAGGCCCCCACACATGGATGATTGATGAAATTTTATATACAAAATAAAAGACTACACGAGATCTTTCTGGGGGATCGACACCCCCTCTTCAGGTCAGCTAATACAATATTTGATATAGCTAAATATTGTATTAGCTAATCTGAAGAGGGGGTGTCGATCACCCCGAAAGATCTCGTGTAGTCTTTTATTTTGTATATAAAATTTCATCAATCATCCATGTGTGGCGACCTTAATTTCATCAGTATATTGACACAAATTATTGCTATTACAAAATTTCATAATTTTGTTTTAATATATAATAATTGTCTTTAACTTTCTTTTAAAAACAATTATTATAATTAACATATTAATTCCAATTGAAAGATACATTTTGTTGAAATAAAATATCTTATAACTACGAATTTATACACTATTAAATATCAGTAATAAATTACTGAACAATTGGAGTCAAATACAACAGCTGTAAATAAAGTTTTCATCTTTAAGAAAATACTAAATGTAATGAATGGAAAATCAACCCGGAACAAATGAGGGACAATCGAACCGAAAGAAGAATGGATAAAAGAAAAGGAAAGAGAGAAAGAGCAAAGTGAAAAGAGGAAATAAAAAAAAAGCTATTAAACTAATCACATAGTAATGGGTTTCTTTTTCGTTATATTATTAATTATTAAAGTATTTGCATGAATATATCCTTTCTTAAATTTAGAAAAATAATTAAATATAAATAAAGATGTCAGCACTATTAACATAAAAGTAAATATAATATAAATTTAAGTATTATAAATAATTATGTAATATAATTATTAAAATTTGGCAAAAGATGAAGAATGTATGCGAATACTTTTAAAAAGCATAAAATGTTATTCCACCAATAACACGTGGTTCGGTTCTTAGTCACGTGATTTTCTCAAAGGAATTTTTCTTTTTCCTTTTCTTCTCCTGACTTGCGTTCGGAAAGAAGTGGTAGCCTGTGGTCAGAAAGCTTGTTCTGAAATAGTTATTTGAAATATATAAAGGGAATTATGAGAATAATAGTAACAAGGAAATAACCTTGTAAGTACATATTTTTTTCAAATCATCTCTCTTTTCTTTCTTTCTTTATTAATTTACTTTTATTTTGCTGTTTGTTTGGTTTTTTTAACAATATTATTTTAAAGTCAAAATAACGGAATTCACATTTTTTTTTTTATGTATTTTATATAGTTAGTATATAATTAAACTAAATATTTTGAGAATAAAGTATTTGGAAATTAAAAATAATATATTATGTATTTAAGAAATAATATATCAATAAAGTTAATAAATTTAATTTTAGCATATATAATGAGCTTAATATGAAGCAATGAAAATTAGTCTTTTATTCGAATGATAAAATTTATGAACATATACTTATGAGTTTTCTACAGAGATAGATAGATATGTAGATAAATACATTTAATTGAGTAATCATTCACTCATTCTTTACTGTTAATTGATTGAACAAGCGAAATCACACGAATAGTTGAATAATTTTCTTTCCCGTTTGTCTTTTATAATCGGATTACGTTAAAACGGTTGGACGGATTACTATAAAATTTGGACGAATTACTGTAAATTGCTTATTTATGATCCAACTAAAAACCTAGGTACATATATTTTTACCTCCATTCCTCCCAGAAATCTAATCACTCGCAAAAACTTAAAGTATTTTAAATTACCACTGAAGATAATTTGTAGATAATTTAAATCATGAGAAATTTGTTAGTTAAAAGTGAATAATGCTTATCGACTTATATTTTTTTTTTTTCCTCAAAATATTGGGAGGGAGAACTTCTTCCCCCCCCTCCCCCCCAAAATCCGGCTATGCCCTCTCTAAGTACTTAGTACTGGATCCCCCATCACCAGTATACGTTGGATTTAAATAACGGTATATCTTGTCGAAATTACTGTCTCCGAAAACCCTCGTGTTCTCTTCAAATTGTTACAGTAATAATTTTTTAAGTAGAACAGTAGATGTTATCTTTACTATTTCGGTAGAAAATAATAATATTAATTATGTTTTCCGTCTTGTTTCTTATTCGATATTTTGTAGAAAAATAAAACTTTTATTTAATCAATTTGAATTATTTTGTTTAGCAGTTATGTAACACAGAAAGCATGAAGAGCGGCAAAAATAGTCAGCCTATCTTAAAGTAACATTATAAAGACAAAGTCAGATATATGGGCGATATATTTACTGATTCAAAATGTATGAAAGGATTCCAAGTATCCTGTGTTAACGATATATTTTAACGTATTTTTTTACGACATATTTACGATAATTTGATTTTTTTTGAAGTGTAAGTTAAAAGTAAACAAACATGTGAAGAATAGCTACTAAAACGTCAAATTAAGATAAACAAAAATTTCAGCAATTTCAGCACTTTCTTTATCATCCCTGTTTCGAACCCTGGGGATAGATTTAAACTCGGTCATGTCACCTCCCCTTTGGAAGAAGACCTTGAGGTCAGATTTGCAGCTATCTTGATCGGATAAAGGATTGTTAGGAATAATGGACCTATTTTCTTCCATATTTACTGTAATTTAATTTCTCATCTAATTAGTAATGCTACCCGGATTTTCATGACCTGTCAATTTTTTTTCCTGATCTTTATTTTCAGTTTAGTGGATGAAAAACAGGTTTCCAATTACTTTGATTTAAATATATTTTCATTTTTTATACATAAAAAACCAATATATTTTAGGAATTTTTAGTGATACTTTTGTTATAGAACTCCTGGTTGTTTTTATTTTTAATTTGCTTTCTAAAGTCACGTTTTGCTGTTTGGATGGTAATATTTTAGGCCATTTTTTAGATGACAGTTGATATTTTTAATTATCAAGTTTTGTTTTTGAATTGTTTAAGTTTAAGCACAATGTAATATCGAAGTTTTTTAAGTTATAAAATCAGGTCTCTAACAGTAATTATTTTTAGCCTTTTAACTATTATTATTTTTCAGAGGAATTTATTATGATTACTAAAAATATTAATCCTCATTCAATTCTTACGCTAAAAAATCTAAATACAATATTTAACAAAAAAAAAAAAAAATCACATTTTATTACATATCTCTTATGATTCTTATAATACTAGCGTATATTCCCCGTCAACAATGACGGGAGAACAATATGATGGCTTTTAGTTGAGATAGAGTATTTTAAGTAGAAGTTTTTTTTTCTGTGTTTGAATATTATTTTTAATTTCTTCATTCATTTCGAGAAATGTCTCTAATGACTCTTCAGTTCCGCGCTGAGGGCGGGCTTCTGCATCTAACGCTCGTCTGGTCTGTTATTGTATTAGGCTAAAAACATGAACATTGAATTTTAAATTTTAATCTAGTAGTTAATTAATTTCTCTGGCTCTTCTATCATTGTGTCACACACACACAGAGAGTGATAAGAGATACTAAACAATAATTTGAATGTAGCCCCAGTGGCCTACTGGAAAAGACGTCTGATTTTGGATTAGAAGGTTGTAGGTTCGAGTCCTATCGCGGACGTTTCATTGTAGAAATTATTTATATCTTCGCAGGAAATTAAAAGTATTTTCCAAATGCAGAGGAATTTAGACACAGACAGATCTGGAAAATTATATAAGAGATTAAATTTCGACAAAAATACAATCCTGTAAAACTTAAAGATATGGTATGACAAATTTGCAAAATTTACACATTGTAATAAAAAGAAATTTATGTTAAATAACCAAAGAATTATTAGTGTCAAGTAAAACTTTGCACAATCTTTTTATTTTTATCTAGAAATTTTTGGCAAATTCCTAATTCTTCAGCGATATAAAAAGGAAGAGAAATATAAATTGTAAAAAAAAAATATAACATTAAATAAATTTTTAAAAGTATTAAATTTCTGGAACGATAATTGTGTAGGCAGCAGTTACAAAGATTAAAAATTTGGATTTTTTTTTTAATTCATCAATATTTAAATAGGCCTATCTTAAATTGTTTAACTGTCAAACATGAATAATGATACGATAATGATATAATTGTCCTGTTGGTATAAGGTTATTAAAGTTCTATAATAATACTATTATTGATCGTTGGAAGCGCAGTGGTCGTTGTTCTTTATTAATACTATTATTGTGAATTATAATTGCAAATTTTTTTATAGGTTGTTTTTTTTATAGGGGGGGGGGGTTGTTTTTTTGTTTTCTTTTTTGTTTATTTTGGATTTTCGTACGATGATTAAAATTTTAAAAATGATAAAAACAAATAAAATTTAAATTAAGCTATTGTTTTTATATTTCAATTAATTTGTAGAATTTCAGTGTAAGTGTAAAAATATTTTGTTTCCCTCTCGGAAAAATTGCTGCTTTTGTCTACATGAAGACAGAATTAGAAACAAAAGGAAAGTTCTTCAACCAAAAATAATAATAATAATAATAATAATTATAATAATAAAAATAAAAAGATTCAAAATGCTGGATTTCTTTTTCAGAGGCAGTGGGAAGAGTTACATTTACATCCTCCTCAGCACATAATTAATTTTAAATAATTTCTAGTCAATTAGATGTTTCGAAATGGTATCAAAGTGTAAACTGTTTGCAGATTTTTTCTTTAATTCATTTTTTCTTCTTTTCATGCTTTAACTTAATTTCACTGAGCTTTTGCATTTCGTAATCCGTCCTGAGACGTAGAAATGAAAATTCTTTTAAAATCCTTTAAAATAGAGAGTCGTTTCCTGCATCGAAATACAATTAGTTAAAGTTGAAAAATGCTCAGAATCTCTGATGCCGATGTTCGTAAATCATTAAATGTAGTTGAAAGATTTGCACGAATTAAGTAAATTTCTAGCCAGATGCGTTGCTCGAAGGCCTGTAGGAAAACTATGAATGAATTTACTACGTTCGTAAACATGCGCCTGCAGCAATGCTTGAGTAAAAGAGATGAGAAGATAAAACACGATTGCAGGAGGTTCCCAACGTAAATAAAAGTTTTACAACAGAAGATTATTACAATTTTGACAATACTTTAAGACTTTATCACTTAAAGGCGTACGAGAATGATGTGTGAAGATTTAAATGATGAAAAAAATTGCATTTACAAAGGAATGATTTAGAAGAAAGTTCATAAGCTTTTGGATTCAACATAGAATAAAAGAAGTAGTTTTTAATGAAGGAAAGAGAACTTTCTTCATTAAATTGTAGCGCAGCATCAGCTTTTTGATACTGGCAGAAGTTCAGCTATTGCTTTCAGATAGTCTACATTGCACTGTTTTGCAAGAATGTTTGGGTTTATTATTCTGTTATTATCTCCACAGTGTAGTAAGCGATTTGCTAAGGCTGTTTGTTTTTCTTTATTAGATTTTAGGAAAATCTGATATTATAAATAACAAACATAAAAAAGGCCCAAAACCAATTTCGATTATTAATCTTATATTCGAGCTTCGAATAAGTATTTATAAAATTTGTAATGGATTTTATAGAATAGAAATTGTAGAATAAAATGAACTCTCAAAACTAAGGATAAGAAATGTAAATATACGATCAAAAGGTGGAAAACGAATTCTCTGATATATATCTTACGACAAGTATTCAATGTATGTATGTATTTTATATATATATATATATACTATTAAATAGTCTCAAAAAATAAGAAATACAGTGAAAACTCGATTAACCGTCACTCTCTATTATCCGTCATCGTTCGCAAAACCTACGTAAAATACGGGACATTGCCGCGAGAAAAACTCAAGCTCAAAGAAACAGAAGGTGACTGATTACAGCTTTAACATATCGACCTTATTATCTACTGTTTTATGTTTCTATTATTCTGGCTGAAACTTGTATCTACTAAAGGCTCCAGTCAGCGAATTTTTGACAGTGTTTCAAAATATTTCTATTATTATTATTATTACTGTTTGTTTGGTGTTTGACAATATCTATTTGTTACCGTTACATTTTTCCTTATAATAATTTATTGTTTGCCTTTCGTCCCAAACCAGCATTGAAATTGCGTTACTGTACATGTTTATTGCGAAATTTCTGTTATCCGTCTATTCGGTTAACCGTCACAGTCCCGGTCCCGGACGGTTAATCGAGTTTTCACTGTACTTGCTCCAGAAACGATTAGCATGAAATAATTTCCATCAGTGTGAGAAATAAAGTCTGTGTGCCTAAGAATAGTTTTCGTCTAACAATGCTATTAGAAATTATAGAAAGAAAACTCAGGAATTCAGAGGAGGAATCAAATAGTGGCCCTTTTCGTTTACCATCAGATTATTCTGATTGGGTCAGCAGTTTTACTCGAATGAACTTTTTTACATCCTGATAAAAGAATGCGATAAGCTGCTAACGTAAAGAATAAACGTTTTATTGTATTCAAAGGATTCTTTCATTAAGGGCCTAAAAAAATAATTGCAATGCTATAATTCTTTGTCACTTTGTTTCGTTTGTTTCTTCGATTGTCTTTACATAATAAGGAAACACAAAAATGTTTTCTTAAAAGCGAATTATATTTATGTAGTAGACTACTGATAAGAATTTCAGTGTTTTTATTGGGTTCAATGGAGTAGAAAAGAAAAGATAATGACTTGTAATGATACGAAGACTTTCCTACTATTTCTTGAAACAATGTAAATTGGTTCTTTTTTTTTCTTTTTTCAAGGTTTTCCACTTAATTGTAATTATACTTACATGATGCAAACACTGATTTGCCAGTTGTCGACATTCTTGCTTGTATATCATTTGCACATTTTTAATAATAATGCGGTTGATCCACTTTCGATGCCTTGACAATCATATTCTCATGGAAAGATTTTTCACAAGACCTTGTAATGATGCTGTTGGAATTGCGATTATCTGTCAATTCGAATACATGTTTCCGTATTCCATCAGAAAAGTAGAACATGTTGTGCAACAAACACGTTATTAAGAAACTAACTTTCAGTGAAGAAGATATATACCCTTTAATATTGGAGTGCTTGTATTACAGTTGGCAGATGGATTACTATATGTATTGTAACTTAAACCAATGGAAACTTGTGAAAACAATCAACATTTACTTCATTGCTTTCCATACAATATTTACAACTAGCCGGGCTTCGACTGGACTCGCGCTTTTGAAGTGTGTCAAAGATTTCAAATTTAAACTTAATGTAATTTAACAATTAAATTAAGACATTAAAACTACAGAAAATTGACTTCAAAATTTGCGAATCCTAATATATAAAAACACATTGAAATCACAGATGATACATGAACTTGAGTTCTCATACGTTCTTCTTCATGTTCGACACATTAAATACGTGAATTTTTTAAATTGTCAAATCTGTCAAGTGAATATGGTATTGCCAATGCTTCACTTTTAAGTATTTTAACACGTGACAGTGCAGCATAAGTCAGACTAAAACTTGTTGCGTGCAAGCTATTTGTAAGAAGCATAGTGAGCATGCGCAGTTTAAATAATTATTTTAAAAAAAATATTTTTTTTAATACACCAGGTTTTTAAGATGGATTAAAAAGTATAAAACAATTTTTCCTAACCCCATACAGATAGCTATTAAAAATTTACAAAGTTTCAGGACTATGAAAATACTTTTAAGATTTAAAACCAAAAACGTGGAGCGCAAGATAATATTTAGTCCATCCATACCATCTCAATTATCTATTATTAATAATAATATCACGTTTTCAGAGACATACGGTAAATTTCAGGTTTATTTCAGTTTCTCTTCTCTTGTTGTTTTTGCTTCTCCTTCTGTAGGCGTCGCTTGCGCGACAGCTCCAGCGCCATGCGGCCAGTTGCAAAAACACTGACACCTCGTGTCGGCAACGCAGCGCCGCACCGACCTGTCAACCGAAGAATTAGGGTTCCCTAACGAACAAACAATGTTAATATTAAGAAAGAGAGTTAATATTGCATTGTCATCCAGTTCTGAGCTATATTTAAAGTTTCAAGTCTCTAGCTCATCGGGAAGTTACTTTAAAATCAATTCGAAATTTGTACCGAACAGACAGACAGACAAGAAAGCGAGCAAACAAAAACGTGTTAATAATAATAATAAAATGGGCATTTTTCACCCTCGTTTTAAGTATTGCACTTGTGATTCTACATATCTGCGTGCAATTTTTCGTAGGTGTGCAAAATTTTGTCTTCCTACCTATTCTAGTTTTTGAGAAGGGGTCACGAAATTCAGATGTTAATTTCGATGAGAATGGATAATGGACTTCATAATTTTATTAAATTTAAATCCTTTTTTTTCTTGCCAACTTTAGAGTGTTTGTTTCAATAATATCCAAAAAATATTTAATGAATTATGAAGTTTTGTTTAAGGTTAAAATATAGCTCTGTGTAGGTAAGCGTAGTATATCACTCCCTCTCCATATTTCGAAAAGCCCTATTCTCTTTTATCATTCTTTTTTGTTGGGTTGTATAATCGGCTCTGGAGTCTTGTAGTTCTGTCCAAAATTTTTAATTTTGTTTTATAACTTCCTATGTTCGTTCTGACACCCCAACAAAAATCCCATATATATATATATGTACTTCATGACGATTAAAAATCGAAGTCACACAAGTTAAAAAAATATATTACCTGTCTTGACTTAAAAATTTTAATTAAAAATTAAAAGATACAGAAAACAGGACCGGACAGTAATTAAAATGACAGGTAATTTATTTATTAGCATGTGTGTTTTCGATTTTTAATCGCCAAAGTAAATGTTATCGAAACAGCTTACTCTTTAAGTATTTTCAATATATACTCATGAATAAATCAATATAAGGCTTAGTGTCATTATTTTTTAAATAACTTTTTCTTATAAATATAACATGAATCCTTACTCTTTTGAATCCGTTTTCTGAACGGATGAAATATTCTATTTCAAAATCTCCCTTCATTCAAATTAAAGATCACAATATCATGGAGAATAATTGATCGACTGCAATAAATTCGAAATTCCTGTACAGTAAATTGATCCTTTACGCAAATGAACTTTGATGCCACTTAAATCGTATTTTTTTTTCAGGAATTGAAAAATTCTAACGAAACCATTCCTGCGTTCGTGCTGATATTTATTCAGGCGTAATTACAAACGCTTCGAATTTTCATGAGAAGAAAAATACAAGGTCACTTCCTTTAAGACAGTAAGGAAAAAAAAAATAAGACACTCTCATTGTCTCGAAATGCCAACATTAAAGAAAGATTAAAGTCGGCTATAAATTTCATTTCTTTTATTTCCGTGTGGTAGGTAACTATCACAGCGAATTATAGATTTGGTTTATAATGTTTGTAACATCGAAAAGAAGTTAATAGAAATCACAATGAAAAAGAATTTATTACAACTTTAATCAATGTATCATACTCCGTTCCGTCTCTTCAAGATTAATCAGTAGAAGATTTACTTTATTGCGACGACAACATCCATTGAATTTGGTACTTAATGTAAGGTGCTTTGTACCAAATAATAACACCAAAATACTTTGCTACTTTTGTTCCAGTACCAAGTATTTATTTACATTTTTCTCCTTCATTCATTTTTGAAACAACTTACTTTTTTTTCTTTGCAATTTTCGTGGCTTTCAACGACTTCTTATTTTCTGTGATTTTCAATTGTTTTTTTTTTTTTTTTTTTTAATCAATGAAAATTTTTTTTAGATCAATTTTTTTTTTCATATTATCCAGATTATCGAAAATTGGCCAACTCTGAAGCTTCTTTTAAAATTTCAAGCATTTCTATTGTAAAATCATGTTCGCTTATTTATAATAGATTGTTGTTTGATAATCATGAGTAAAAAATATCATGAAAGCGTTTCTGCTCACATTGATATATATTGTATCTATGTACGTAATTCTCCATATACCTTTAATCCCTGTTTACTGACCTTTCAGTACATTAGGAATTATTCTCCATTTTTCAGATCTTTTAAGCAACCTAGGACAGATCTGTTTCGTTAGACCATTTGTCCCAAGAGTTGCAACAATTCAAACGATCTTAAAATTCACCCTCCCATGTGATTGGTGTTTAATTCACGATGACATTTGAATACTAGGGGCTTTCTCTTGGAGCAGAAGTAGAAACAAGTTTATTTAAGTGTAAAACTGCTAGTTCAAGTGCATAATGAGGTTGAATACTTTAATCCATCAATTTACAATATATCAAAAGTTTCTGAAAGAACTGCAAGCCTACTTTTCTTAAAATGTTATTTTTATTAAAAACTTTGTAGACAAACTAGTAGTTGTTTTTTTGTTTTTCGTTTTTTTTTTATTTGCAATTCATATTGAGTAATAACATAAATGTCGATATAATCGACTAGGAAATTAGGTAAGTATCTAGTCAATTAATAGTTCACTAAATGAAACGTCATCTGAATATTCAACTATAGTCTCACAGTTTACCATGGCGTTTGGAGTACTGAGTTAATCGTGTATTTCACTTTATCTTCAGTCTCACATGAAACATCCAATTATCTGGAATTCTTTATCACTTACAATGTCCACTGAATAATTGTAACACTGATATCCTGGAGCACTATAACACTGTAATACTGGAAAACTGTAGTTCACTAATATTCTTTACATATCGGTTCCAAAATTTAGCTTCGACTTGAAGCCATCAGTATTGGCTAACTGTAGATAAATATAACTAATTTATTCACTAATTTATACTTTAAATAAATAAATAAATCACTATTTATACTATTCGAATAACTTCTTATTGAGTTATATCTTTTGTTGAACATACTTAGTCTGAAGCACTAATACAGTGAGCAAAAAAAGTATTTGCACACCATGTAAATTTGTTGCATCACACATAAATACAAAAGCACCTAAACATGAAAAATAAAAAACCTTTTATAAAACAAATAAACCTATGTAATATCTGACTTAATAAGTATTTTGAAAATCTGAAAGAATACAAAAGTAACATTTTGTACTGCCAAAAAAATATTTGCATACTAGCAATAATAGAAATATAGGAATTATTTATCGGTTAAAAACAGTGCTAATATTTATTATGCTTGCCTTTTGCTTCAATTACAGCTTGTAATCATCTGGGCATTGATTCAATTAATTTGTGACAAGTTTCGCTGCTGATTTGCAGCCATTCTTCCCTAAGTGCTTGCTTAAGCTCTGATTTGTTAGAAATTTTATTTTTCCTTATTTTTATATCCAAAATATGCCGTAAATTTTCAATCGGATTGAGATATGGTGATTGTGGTGGCGTTTTCAATTGATTTTTAACATTATATAGCAACCATGACCTCGTAATGTATGCAGTGTGCTTTGGATCGTTATCCTGTTGGAAATAAAATGAATTAGGAATTCCTAATTTCAGAGCACTATTACATAAATTATCTCGCAATATATCAATATATTGTTTAGCATTCATATTGCCTTCAATAAAGGCCATTTCACCAACTCGGTTAAAAGACATGTATCTCCAAATCATTACATGACCACCACCATGTTTTACAGTTGCTTTCAAGTTTTTACTTTGAAGAGAAGTATTTGGCTTTCGCCACACAGTTTTCTTACCATCTGAGCCAAAAATATTGAACTTACTTTCATCAGAAAAAATAACATTTTTCCAAAACCTCAGTGGTTTGTTGACATAAGCTTTTGCAAATTCAAATCTTTTCACCCTATTTGTTTCACTAATAAATGTTTTTTTGCTAGGGGCTCTTCCTCGAATATTTGCATTATGAAGAATATTTCTAATTGTTTGTGATGTAACTATTGTCCCTGACGTTGAAGCGACATCAACAGCCAATTCTCGAGGACTTAGAAAAGGGTGTTTTGAAGATTCTTTTATGATGGCTCTCCTTTGCCTGGTATCTAGCTTTCTTGGACGCCCAGTTCGCGGTTTATTTATTGTCGAACCAGTCTCTCTTTTTCTTCTTAATTACATAAAGAACACTAGAAAAGGTTAAATTTAATGTTTTACCAATTTCTCGGTAACTTAATCCAGAATTGTGAAGAAATATAATCTTCTCACGGATAGCTATAGTGTGTTCACATGTTTTCGGCGCCATAACAACAAAAACTCCTCATAATCCCTGTTCCAGTTAATATATTATGTGACTTTAATGTGCGGGGCTAATGTACTGCAAGACTGATGTGCAAAATATATGCATATTGTTCACGTTTAATACCTTTTTTAACAGTGAATGTTTCGTGTGTAAATACTTTTATGGCATGAGAAAATGTTTTATTTTTTTAAATGTATAACACTAATGTATAAGGTAAAATGGTGGTCATTTGTATTTGCTAATTATGTATGTAAATTAATAGTTAAAACACTAGCATCAAATTTGCTTTCTATGGTTACTTCTGCAAAAAATGTGTGTAAATACTTTTTTTGTTCACTTTATATTGATTTTTACTTTAAATCTTCTTCACTAATTCACTCTCGATATCGAAGCACACTTGACTTGATACCTTCAGCTTGCATCGTTCTCAATTTAATATTTAGTAGAACCTCCTCTTACGTTAATTCGTCTAATTTGATTCTGATCTTGTACCGTAGAGATTTCTAAAGTTCTATCTTCGCCAACCTAGTTCCCTTTAATATGAAAATCAACACTCACTTTTCTTGAAGTTCGTCTTCTCGTTGAACCTGGCAACTCTCTTCGGACCGTCATTATTCAAACTTGCCGCTTCTTTGTTGCTACTCCGTTCGACACCCTCTTCTGTGTGGTTGAACCTCTCTCTGCAATGCGCAAAACACAATAACCAATCGGGAAGCGACGCTCCTCGCATACGTGTTCATGATGTCAGATTCGGACTGAAATCAGCGACGTCATCGCTTAATGGTGACTACCTGAACGGAGCTGCTTTGCATCCTTTCAGCTCGAGTGTCCTTCTAAGTCTTCTCAAAACGAGGCAGGGGTTACAAATATAAAAGATGGTCTTGACGTCATAATTTATTCAATAATATTTCTTCTGTTATTTTGGTTAGAAGTCATTTATTTTAATTGACATTAGAAGGCACGAATAAAATAAATTTCATTAAATAATAATACTTTAAATAATAATTCCTTCAAACTTCTTTCTTTTTCTTTTTTTTTCTTTTTAAGTCGTAAAAACGATAAACGAAAATATTAAATTTATCCTCATATTGTAATATCTGCTTTAAAAACAAATAGTGCAAATTATAATATCTGAAAAAAAAAAAAAGAATATTGAAATTCCCTTTACTTATTTAAGTTGTCTCATGAGATTAATTTCAAAAACATCAAACCAGGATCACTTTGAATGGATTAACTGATTAATTCCCATTTGTTGAAGACATTATAGAAATCCTTTATTTAAGTTCTTCTAAGTTCTCGATGGGAATTTTTATCTCCTTCTCATGCTAATTTTTCGACAAGGTTCCACTTTGAAAAGATTTTAAATATAAAACTTAGATCGTCAGTAGATGTTAAATACGTTTCTACATCAAGTTTCAAGAAAATTCATCCAGTGGCTGAAATGTTATTACAGGAGAGGGACACGCATATACAGACTGAAATATCTGAAAACATCATTTTTCTAGAAGAGTAGACTAAAAATGTGAAGCAGATCATCATTCTATCCTTTACTATAGTTACAGGCAGCAGCCATTGGGAGGGGAAGAAAGGGGTCCTTTGCCCTTCCCGAAATCTCAAAATGTTTAGATTAATCATATTTTCTTTCGTTTTTGTTTTTGTTTTGTTTTTTTCCTTTCTTGACTTGATGGCAAGTTGAAGAGATCGTGCCCCTTCCCCCACTCCGAAATTTTGGAAATTACTTTTTTGTTTGGTTGTCGCTTTACAGTCACTTGTTTGCCCCTCCCGAAACAAACGTCCTAAATATGCCCTGAGAACAGCAATCCACTATATGAAAAACCTTCGATAGCAATCAAGTATTTCATTGTATAAATTAATTAACAAGGGCTTTTCAGAATGTAAACAACTTAGTAATTAGTCTTTCCTTTTTAATAATTATTAGAATTCAATTATCTACATTTGGCGTTAATAACTATGTACTTCTAATATAGCTTTTTTTCTCTTAAATTTTTAGACCATTTTTATTTTTAAGCGAAGAAAACAAATTAAGAATGGATGGATCGGTCCAAATCGTTGTTGGAAATAAAGAATCCATGTCAAATGAAGTAAGTTCTTCTTTTATTTAAGGTTTAATGAGGACAAACGATTGCTCATTTATTAGGAACATTATCAAGCAAAATAAAGTAGCTAATGAGTATGCTGATTGAGTATAAAATATTTTGAGTAATATGTTAAGATTGATTGAGTACAGCGTATGTGTGTTAAGTATCAAGTAAAATCCTCTAAAAAAAACGTTCTGGACGATGTTATTGTCACAGACATCCAAAATCAAAGATGAATTGAAAAAGGCTTCGTTGTCGAATCTGAAGGTAGCAGATCAAACAGCTTGCAATGATTACAACAGAAAGAAAAAAAGTAATACTCCTTTGGCACCGGGATTTTAATTTAGACCATGACTTTTAGATTATCATTCCTGAATATTTAAGCGTGTTTCAGGTATCACCATCAAAAGACTAGATCTCACAGAAATTCAATAAAAAATACATCAAAATGGTGAAATTTAGCTTTCAAAGTAAAGAACACTAAAAACACTCAATGTTATAAATATAGGCCTAGTACAAGTAGGCCAAACGGTAAAAGCTTTATGAATGTTTTAATGAGATGAACTGAGATATGCATTGATTGTGGTCACAATCTGTTAGGGGGATTATCGTTCTGGCATTCCTTGACATTGAACTATAAAATTGTAGGAATAAATTTTAAACCATCAAGCAATAGATTGTCAAGTAGATAATATACTATCACACACTTTTCAAGTAGATAATGCACTACCACACACTTGTCCACATTGAATTAAGAATCGCAGCAATGCTTCATCTGCTTGCTTTCAGAGTATTAAATTTTCTATAATACAGACTTAACTTATTACAGTCTAATTTAGCTTTCCGCAAGAATATCAATCCTTTCTACCACACAACACCGAAAGAGCGATGAACTATTTCAGTCAATAAAAAATCCAATTGTATAAAGAAGGACATTTGAAAATGCTAAACATTGGTATATGATTACACTAGTTTGCATTTAGAAATGAACGTTAGTTTACAGAGTTTTTATAAGAGAGATAATCATGAAAAAAAAGTTGTATTAATGTCATAATACATTTCGTACTATCCAAGATGGAGAAAATCAAATATTTCTCACAAATTTAGACACATTTCTAGAGTTCATTTACGCAAGATTCACTCCTTTGAGCAGTAAGATTAGGATCAGCGCCCCTAATGGAATGCCTTGAGGAATGCAAGGAGTTATATGCTTTTTACATGAAAAGGTATACAGCCTTTAGCTTTTGGCAGCTAATTGAGTGAATTGAGCTAATCAGTGAATATTTAATATCATTAGTACATAATTGCTGAATACAGATTATCACTTGCAGATGTTGATGATAATTAAAACTATCTTTAATATGTGCCTCTTTACAATAGGAGAACGAAGAGATACGAAAACCAACTTCTATTATGATCTGTAATCTAATAACAACCCTTAACTTCTTGGTCATGGTTACATAGAATTGCAAATTCCATTGTTACATCTTTTATTTTTAGAGCTTATTTCTGTCATTATTTTTGTTATTTATTGTTTTTATTACAATTATCAGAAATGGATTTGTGCTTATTCTAATAGTTCCTTCTCTCTTCTTCAGCAAGAAATTCAGCAAGCCAAAGAAAATGCTTTTGCAGAGCATAAAAAGCAATGCATGGCTTCTGGTCTATTATATACAGTGGAAGAAATACCTCCATGGTATTACTGTATATTTCTGGGTCTACAGGTACAGTGATTTACTATATTAATGTTAATTCCATTATCCTTATATATTATTTCTCAAAGGTGTTTTGTTGTCGGTACGGCATATTTCCCTTAAGACTTCATCAACATCAATGATTGAGACATCATTTTGAAGATTACGTTCTCCGCTAATGACGAAAAATAAACAAATTGTTTAAAATTAATGTTTTCGTTAAAAAACTTTATTTTAGAAACTTTTTTATAAAAATGTAGACATGCTTTAACAGAAGTGACTTATTTTTCGAAAGCGAAAGAAAATTTCAAATAATGCTGTAGCGTCGTAACTTCTAATACATCCTTTTTGGAATAAAAATGCACTTTAAAAATATATTTCATCGTTTATTTAATAAGAACAGATTAAAAAACAAACAAAGATTTATGTTTTAATGAAAATAAACGACTTATTACAATAAAAAACATAACAATTTGTCAACTTCTCATATATTATTTCTCAAAGGTGTTTTTTTTTTTTTTATCTCACTTAATACTTTATCAAAATCAATGATTGAGATATTTTGAAGATTACGTTCACCGCTAATGACGAAAATTAAACAAACTGTTTAAATTATTGTTTTCGTTAAAAAACTTTATTTTAAAAACCTTTATAAAAATGTAGAAGGTGCCATCTATTGAATCTGTTCATGTATTTATTTACACATTACCATTCGGCGACTGATCAAGATGCCATGCGAATTATTCGCACGGGTCAACCTTTTTATAAAAATGGAGAAGGCGCCATCTATTGACAATGGGTTTAAATAATATGCTCGACAGCTGTTGGATTTGTTTATTATTTCTCAAAAGTGGTTTTTTGGTGCGAATTATTCGCACGGGTCAACTAGTTATTAGTAAAATGCTCAACAAATAACTAAGCAAACTACTTAATTAAACGCCTAATTAAATATTAAAGCACAATCTAAACAAGGTTTAACTGTAAATTATATTTGGAGCTAAATAAAATTATTTTATTTAACATAAAGGTCTCTTAACGGAAAAGTAATTTGTTTTCAAACGATTTTTCATTCCCTTAACAGCATAAACTAATTGACAATTTTCTGATTAACTTCTTATGAATATCATTTATCAAAGTATCAATTTTTTTTAAAAATTGATTTCACTTAATTTCAAATAACTAACAGCCCAAATACTGGTTTAAAACAGAATCCCTGATCATCCATACCAATTTCATCCGAATCTTTTCCAACTTGTCGATGCTTACGATCATTGATGTCGCAATTTTGCAGAATAAAAATATAAATAAACATTTATAATTCGTATTACAAGAAAATTGGACTAAATCTCAATGCATTGATATCAATTTCTATAAATATTGGGTTCCATGTCTTTTTTTCTATGTAGCACTACTTAGTGATGTTTGGATCGACTGTAGCAGTTCCTTATCTACTATCGCCTGCTCTTTGTATCGGAGAAACAGATCCAGCCAGAGGATACATCATCTCAACCATTATATTTGCCTCTGGAATCATAACCCTTCTTCAGACGTTTATTGGAGTCAGGTAAAGATTCGAATTCTTTCTCTTTTGATGAAAACAAATTTGAATATTTACAGTGAATTATAAGTAGATATTTTCAAAACTTAAATCTACAAGATGAAAATATTCCATTTGGTTTGAAAATAACCTGTTATTCTCGTAGACTTATTGACCTGAAGATACAAAATAACATCTCACCGATAGCTTTGTAGGGATATTCACAAACCCTTATATAGAAAGAGGATTTTACCTCTAGTTTACATCAAGCCATATACGCAAGGCAAAATAATAAATTGAGCAATATGTGTGGCTATAAAGTTAATAGTAAATACCTAATGCATAGCATCATAATATATAAATTTTCCTATTTTACAAAAAAAAGGGAAAAAGGGTGTCATGCGTCATAGTAAGCTTACTGTTCCATCAATTACGGAACTTAAATTGTTTAATATTTCCGCCCTGCAACCTAATTCTCAACCTAAAGAAACATGAGTGAATACATCAAGTTAAAAATTAAATGCGTACAATGCAACAAACGATTTAAATCTGAGAGGTTAACTTGCGGCGCTGAACAGTATGATTCAGAGAATCTTGGAAACGAATTGGGTCAAGCCATTTTCAGAGAACTTTCGGAAATAAGAAAATCTATTGATTTTGTAATGAAGGATTCTATGTAAAATACAAACGTATCAGGAAAACAAAAGAAATCACAGAAAATATAAATAACGTTTAATCAGGTGTACCGGCTACAATTTGTGAGTAAATATGAAATTATTAGGCCCATAAGGAAAAAATACTAAAATTACAGGAAAATATTAACAATTTTTAAGAAAGGAAACAAACTTACAAATTATAGGAGTAGAAGAAAATGATAATGAAAACCTAGCGGAATTGGTAGAGAAAATTGAAATACTAAATATTAAAAGCCTTACAGAAAGCCTTCACAGACATGATAAAATAAATCAATATAAAGCTAGACCTACAATAATTAAATTCTTAAATATAAATTTAATTTCTAATGTAAACAACAAAATTAGTTATTTTCAAAAATAGTAATAATGAGAAAATATAAATTAATGACAATTTAACGCAAAACTTAAAATATTTACTATGGAAACTTAAAACAGAAGCAAAATTAAAAGCATATATATAAATTTGTATGGATCAAAAATAATAAAAAATAAATAAGAAAAAATGAAAATGCTAAAATTATTAGCATCCATTGCGAAAAAGACATTACTAAAATGTAAATTGTAGAAATAATAAAAATAAGCTATGAATAACACAATGACTGATCATCAAAATACAATACAATTAGGTCAGCTGAATATTATGGAGAATATAAATTTATGTACAAAATTTAATTGAAATAATATTCTCTTTTTAAATATAAGAAGTATGAGAACAAACTTTTTATACTTAATGGCAGATATTGATCAAAATATCAAATTTTTAGATTTTATAATATTGGTGTAGGTAAATATAAATGATGATGAAATGCATCCGTTTAACATATCTGATTTTAACAAAATTTACAAATTAAGTACTAATTGTATAGGTGGTGGAAGAATAATTTATTATTAAAATCCTCGATTATAACTGAAGACTCAAACTCTATCAAATATGAAAATATAATATGTAATACAGTAAAAAAAAAAAAAAAAAAAAACCAGATAGAAAAGGTTTAATTGTTTATGGTACATATATAAACCACCGCACAAAAACAAGATTCTATTTATGAAGGAATTAAAAAAAATCCTTAGCAGATCTAAAATTAATTCAAATATAATCTACATTAATGACGCAAATATTGACATTGGAAAAGAGAAATTAAATAAACTTACCTTTAAATATCTAGACATTCAACATAACTTAGGTTTTACAAATAACAGTTATATTTTTTTTTTTTTTTTTTTTAACAGTCTTTGTATCAGTCCAAAGGCTGACGAAGGCCTTCCCCAGACAGCTCCATCACTGTCAACAGTTACATAACAATAAGAAAAGCTATCACTAAAATTCCAATTTCCTCAACCTGTATAGATCATTGTTTCTTAGAAGTTAAAAATATAGACATCATAACATATGTACTATAATAGAATGGGATATCTCTGTTCATTGCAGGATTCTATTGGAAATCACTAAAATCAATAACGCTATTAAAAATGATCAAAATAAAACAGACAAAAAGAAGAAAAAAACTATCTTTTAAATGATGATTATTTCAACAAAAACTTAACTAAACTTATTTATAAAATTAGAAATAACTACATTAATAACCCAAACAAATACAAAGGTAAGCTGTATAAAATAATTAAAAAAAGATAGATAAATCAATTGGAATAACCCCAATGATTTTAGTTTAGTTTATCCCAACTAGTTTAGGATGAATTTAGTTTAGTTTATGGATGAATAAAGAAACATTGATACACATAGAGGAAAAAAAATTAAACTATTTAAAAACCATAACGGAAACAAAACAAATAAAAGTTATGAGATAGATTATAAAAGAAAAGAAACTGGTTAAAAAAATTGTAAATAAGCAAAATCAAAATTACATAATAGCAAATTATCATTCGTAAGACTATTGGTAAGATAAAATCAAAGATAAAGACGCACAACAATTAAAAAATCCACTGAACTAACTGGAATTTTGTACCGGGAATCAAGAAAAGACTGTTTCACATTTCCTACCGATCATCAGTTTGATTCGCCCATTACTCAAAGCTCAGTGGGATCAACAGAAACATATACAAAAGACAAGCATAAACAAAATAATGGCCCTTCAAATAAAAAACATCAAAATACAAATTATGACTAAAAAGGGCAGTAAATTAAACATCCAACAATTAAAAAAAATACTTCAAAAAACTAATAAATGAACAGTAAAATTCAAATGTAAATATTTGGAAAAATAGTAAATAAAGAAATATAGTATAAGCATAGTTTTTCTATGAAATAATTGAACTAAATAATCTCTTAGAAAATTATGACATTGATACTGTCTTTAAAAATTTCAAAAAATATTCATTCAGAAAAAAAAAAAGAAACAATTAAATACAATGGATGAAAATAATCAACGAAGTAATTCAATGTCTATATTATTTCCGACTTATAATGACATATTAAATACTGTATAATTAATAAACAAAAAATGCACTTTACTTTAGGATGTGATAATATTATTAAAATTGGTGACACTTAGGAATTTTAGGATATTATTGCTGTTTTGATGGTAGAATTATTTAAAAATATTCTTGGAACGGATATCTTCCGAAACCTTTGGAAAATTGCTCATATCACCCCGATTTTTAAGGGGGGAAAGTTTAATGACTTTGAAAATTACAGATCAATTTCCTTACTATCAAACATCTGTAAGGTTTTTGAAAGTTATTTATTTAATTTCATTTATAAATACATCACTAAAAGGAATATTTTAAACAGTAATCAATACAATTATCAACCAAACAATAGCTCGGTTAAATTACTAACAAAAGTTAATGAATGAATAAATGAACCTTTAACTAAAGGGAAGGCAATTTACATAGCATTCATTGATTTTAAAAATCTTTGGATAACACTAATCGTACATTATCATTTAAAACGTTAAATCAAATAGGATTAAAAAGAAATACCCACATAATTAAAAAGCTACTTAAAAAATGAGAAATTTCTCATAAAAATTAACAACTTTAGTAAACTATATATATTATAAAATCTGGTGTCCCTCAAGGATCTAACTTAGGACTCTTGCTTTTTATTCAACATATGAATTCTATAAATAATTAAATATTCTAACATATGCACATAAGCTGATGACGTATTATTACTTACTAGCGATAAATATCAAATAAATGCTTATAACTTTTTTCAAAATGATTTAAATAACTTAACAAAGTAGGCTAAATTAAATGATAATATGGTTATAAATTGCAAAAATTATGTTAATCAAGAATAAAAATAAATTAATAAACAATGATCTATATTTCATTCTACACAATAACAATTGTATTAATTTAAAACAAAATAATATAAGTAATAATATTTCTACATGTATAGAATATTTAATATTTAATATTTGGGTATATTTGTTGATAATAAATTAACTTGGGAAGCACACTATAATTTTGTGGTTAAGAAATTACATACATATACATACCGCTTCTATAAAATTAAACATTTATTTTCATTAAACAAAAAAATAATAATATTTAAATCATTAGTTGATTCAGCTTTAAACTATGGACTGGATTGTTGTATTTTTTTTTAAATATGCAGCAAATCAAAAACATAAGCAAATTAATTCTTAAAATGTTAGATAATATTTATATTAATTTTTTTAAAAAAATACAAGAACAAAGAGAAATCAGAAAAAAAATCAAAATCTTAAATATAAAAGAAGAATTTATTTATAAAAAACTGTACCGAAAAATATTTATGATGTTAAAAGAGCAAAAAAGAATTATAATTAAAATATAATGACTAGAAAAAGGTGGCTAAGAATTTTTACAATATTTAAATTAAATAATAACTATGATCAAAGACTAGATAGTTATATTAAGTATAAACTAATTAGTCAACTTAATTGGAAAAATTAAGAAATAAAAAAATGGAAAAAAGTATCAGTTACTAGCCGGATATCGTCGCTTCGCTCCGGAACCCTTGCATACATAATAGGTATAAAAAAAAAAAAAAAAAAAAAAAAAACTTTATTTAGCAAATTAATATTGAGATCGGAAAATATACGAGTTCCCAGCCCGTTTTGGCCTTCTCCGGATAACTCAGATGTATTGCGGGTTGGCGCGACACACCTATATATCGATAAGGCAATTTTAAAGCGAAAATATAAATCCTCTTTATTCCCTATCCCATGGGAATTTCGAAAAATCCGGCCTTATTTCTTGCCTACATCATAAAGGAAACCTCTGTGCAACATTTCAGCTTTCTAGGTCCAAGGGTTTGGGCTGGGCGTTGATGAGTCAGTTACTGATTGTGTCGGGACTTTTCTTTTTATATAGATAGATATTAAAAACAAATAATAAATGGTGTAATTGGTAAAGAAATAATACTAAATTTCTAAATTTAGTTTTTTTTTTTTACTCTTTTTAATTAACTAAATATATCAATCTATCAGCACCTAAACTCAGGTATACATTGCTTGTAGGTATACCTTCTAGGACTGGTGAACATTTAAAAAAAATGCAGAACACAGACAAGTATAAAAACAAATCGTATATAATATTTCTTGTTTTTATTTACTAATTTATCGCTTTCTTACCGATAAATTGCTAAGAATTTTATTGACGTATATTTTCTTTCTAAGTATATTTCCTGTCAACAATGAACAGAGATAAATTCATTCTGTTAATGATCTAACAAAAAAAAATGGATGTATGGCGTGCATCCATGTTACCCATTTAATAATAGTTCACTGAATTCTGAGACGCCCTTAAAAATGATAGTGTTAGACACAACAGAGCAATTTTTTATTATTATTATTATTGTTATTATTATCCTTACCATACGAGTGTAAACAGCACGTCTGGTTTTCGTATCTCTTAAAAAAAAATCGACCTCAGAAAAATGTCTTTATAAAATAAAAGGAAATGAGAGAGAGAACATTCCTCACTGAGCACAAGGACGATCTTGCGGAAGGGCTGTTATTACTTGAACTGTCATTAAATAAATTTTCATTAGTATAAACAAATAACTTGAATGGATATCGTTGCCTCTAACTGTAAATACATGATTAAAACTAATTGATTAGATTTTACTATCTAATAAAGTATTTGCTCTGTTATTATTATGTTTGTATGTTTCAAAAACAATATGGCGAGTCAAGGACCAAAGCACATACTGCCAAGTATTATTATTATTATTGTTTGTATGTTTCAAACCTTGGGTTTCCCCAGCAAAAACAATATGGCGGGTCAAGGACCAAAGCACATACTGCCAAGTGTAAAGATGTGTGCAAGAATGATTAGGGATGTGTGCTTGTGTCCATAAATTTCCTAACTATGCGTGTAGTGTTGAGTACCACAGCCTTCTGCAGTTGTGCATAAGTGTTTTTGTGAAGTCCTAGTGTGCTGAGACTGTGGTGCAATGTGTGAGGCACCAGACCAGTGGCAGACAGAACGATGGGTATAACACGTACTCGATCCTGCCTCCACTGCTTCTGGAGCTCGTGTGCTAGATCAGTGTTATTATTATTATACAGGACACTACAAAACAATGTGTATCACAGCTGCCAGTTCTTTAGCTGGTGTTGGCCTTCAAACGCATCGAATTCTTCCCAAGAATCTAGGATGTCGTAATGTATCGGCGCAAAATATGTGCTGATCCAAGCAGTGCGGCTTTTTGGAGTTGACCGATGGAGATTTTGTCAATATTTAGATCTTGTAAGTGCTTACCAAGGTTTTTTGGTATAGCACCCAGTGTGCCGATAACCACTGGAACCACCACTGCCGGCTTGTGCCATAATCGTTGAACCTCGATTTTTAGGTCTTGATACCGTGTGATTTTTTCCAGTTCTTTTTCTTCCACTCTACTATCACCAGGTATGGCTATATCAATTAGCCATATCTGTTTCTTTTCTATCACTGTCAAATCTGGCGTATTGTGTGCTAAGATCTTATCTGTTTGAATTCTGAAATCCCACAGTATTTTCACGATATCATTTTCAATCACATTGTTTACTGTATGTTCCCACCAGTTGTTTGTTGTTGCAATGTGATAATTTTTGCAGATGTTCCAGTGAATCATCTTTGCAACTGCATTATGCCGCGTCTTATAGTCCGTCTGTGCAATTTTTCCACATGAGCTGAGAATATGATCCACTGTTTCATCAGATTCTTTGCACAATCTGCACTTTGAGTCCATTGACGATTTTTCAACTTTTGCTTTAATTGCATTTGTTCGTAAAGCTTGTTCTTGAGCAGCTAGAATTAAGCCCTCTGTTTCTTTTTTTAATGTTCCATTCGTAAGCCAATACCAGGTCTTATCCATATCTACTTTTCCTTTGATGTTTTTAAGAAATTGGCCATGTAATTTTTTATCTTGCCAGCTTTCTATCCTTGTTTTAATTACATTTTGTCGATAATCTTGTTTTGTTTTATTTACTTTTAGTAAATTTTGTTTTGTAACTGCAATAAGCATTTGTTCTTGACTGCTTTGAACATAATCTGCCAGTGCATGTTTTTCTTCTTCTACTGTTTGTTTAACTTGCAGTAATCCTCTACCTCCAGTTTGACGGGGTAGGTATAATCTATCAATGTCACTGCGCGGATGCAACGAATGATGAATTGTCATTAATTTTCTTGTTTTTCTGTCCAAAAGGTCCAATTCAGCTTGAGTCCAGTTGATGATACCAGCAGTGTATCTTATAACTGGTATTCCCCAAGTGTTGATGGCCTTGATAGTATTCCCACCATTTAATTTTGCTTTTAATAGCTTTCGGACCCTTTGTACGTATTCTTTACTGATGATATTCTTAACTTGGCCATGCTTGATATTATCCATTTGCAAAATGCCAAGGTATTTGTAAGCTTTATCATTATTGTTTCTAATATTTTGACCATTTGGTATTTCAATTCCATCACTGTGCAAAATTTTTCCTCTTTTTAATGCCACACTTGCACATTTTTCTAGTCCAAATTCCATAGAGATATCAGTGCTAAAGATGCGGACAGTGTTAACAAGTGATTGGATTTCAGCGTCTGATTTTCCATAAAGCTTCAAATCATCCATATAAAGTAAGTGTGAAATTTTTGTTGAATTTTTGGAAGTTTGATAGCCAAGGTTTGTTTTCTTTAAAATCATTGAAAGGGGGATCATGGCAATGATGAACAATAGTGGTGATAATGAATCACCTTGAAAAATTCCCCTTTTGATGTTAACTAGTCCATATTCTTCATTTCCAACAATTAGTTGTGTCTTCCACTTCCTCATTGTTTTTTTAACAAATACTGTAATGTTTTTACTAATTCCTATTGTTTCCAAACACTTTATGATCCAGTTGTGAGGCAATGAATCAAATGCCTTTTTGTAGTGAATCCAGACCATATGTAAGTTTGTTTTTCGTTTCTTGCAATTTTCTAGTATCATTTTATCAATTAGAAGTTGATCTTTTGTACCTCTGCTATTTCGTTTATTTCCTTTCTGTTCTACAGGCAGGATATTATTTGCCTCCAAAAAGTCTTGAATATTATCACCAATGATACCAGTTAACAATTTAAATAATGTTGGCAAGCATGTTATAGGCCTATAGTTTCCAGGTGTCGCACCTTTTGCTGGATCTTTCTGGATAAGATAAGTTTTGCCAGTTGTTAACCATTCACTTATATTTCCACTTTGTAAAATTTCGTTAAATTGCTTGGCTATGATCGGGTGTAGACTAGTCAGATATTTGAGCCAGAAGCCATGCAATTGGTCATTACCAGGTGATGTCCAGTTTTTGACTTTTTTTACTCGCTTTTTAATCATTTCTGTAGTAATAAAAAGATCTTGCATTTGATTTTCACAAAAATCATTTTCAAAGTCTTTTATCCATCCAGCATTTTGCTTAAAATGTTTTTCATTTTCCCACAGATCTTTCCAAAACTGATTTGTTTCATTCTTATCAGGTTTTTTACATTTTGGCTGGTTAAGGCAGTTAATGCTTTGGTAGAATCGTCTTTGGTCTAATTGAAAAAGCTGGTTTTGTCGAAATTGAACAATTCGTGCATCATAACGTTCTATTTTTCTGGCTGTTGCTGTTATCTGCTGTTTTACAATTTCTAGTGCTTCATCAACTTTTCTTGTATTGAGCCAGTATTTCTTTATTAATTCCTTTTTGATTTTTGCATTCTTCAATTTTTGTTCTTTCATATTCTTCAAATTGCTTGCATCAGAGCGTAATTTTTTTATCTTTAATTCCAGTCTAATTTTCCATTTTGGTGTTGATTTTGCTAGTCCATTTGGCTTGTTTTTTTTGAATACCCAGTTCTTCTGTGACAATTACAGCTGTGCTGTAAGCAAGCTGATTGGTTTGCTTCAAAGATAAAATTGGAACTGTTGCTAATGCCATATTCACATCTTTCATGATTGGTGCAAGGTCTTTTTTTGACACCACTTTTAAGGTTGTTATTATTATTATTATTATTATTATTATTAATCAAAGTTTCTAAATTTAGTCACTCTCCTTTTGAAGAGAATTAAACTATGATCTTGAATTTCAACTTATCTTCTTCACAAATTACTTGTGTATGTGTATGTAGTACTTGTCTATATACTAATTGTATGTGATTATATGTGTATGTATATTACTTGTAAATACAGATATGTTTTTATATATACATCGGTATGTAATCTTATAAATTATTTATCACATTGTCTCATATATATATATGAAGTGAAAGCAAATTGGGCCGTGTTTTCACAGAAACAGTGATTTGAATTTTGTATTGGCATTTTTCAAATTTCAGATTACTGTCCGGCTGTATATATATATGTTTCTAAATATTAATTATAGATTTTTTCAATGTATAACATCTCAGAATTCAACAAACTTGTATACTTAGTTAATATTTATTGTCAATTTACTATGTTCAGAAACTTTCAATCCTATAATTATTAATTAATATATATAATCGGCAACTTTAGTCTTTTTAGTATATGTCAAAATAATTGTATCAAATGTAACAGAATTATATCAATATATATGTAATCATTTCTAGCACCTGTTGATAGGAAGCTACACAGATGCTTCCTAACAGGACTAGATTAGATTCTAAAATCTAATTGAAATAAAATGAATGAATGAATTATTATTATTATTAGCTACTAATAAAGATATTACTAGATAATTATTTATTACTGCAATTTATTATTCAATTAATTAATAAGTAATAGCAATAGTTAATTAATTTCTTAATTTGTTCTTTATTATTGATTATTTGGTTCACAGGTTGTTTACTTAACATAATCATTGATTTTTCTTTAATTGTTCTTTGTGCAGGTTGCCAATTGTTCAAGGGGGTACATTTGCTTTCCTCGTGCCAACTCTTGCTATATTAAATCTTCCCGAATGGAGGTGTCCAGAAGATTTTCACGGTAAAATTAATTATAATTATTTACACACCAAAATTTAATTTTAAAAGTCTTGTTTGATGTTCATCTTTAAATCTTTAACAAATCAAATATTTTAGTTTAAAAGAAGTTAAAGATACAGTTCCGGTAAAAGTCTGTAGTGTGTGTATCTTTAGCTTTAATTTTGAAAAATTTTGAAAAATGTTATAACTTATTTCAAGGATATAAGTTATACGTTTAAGTTAAACGCAATTGCTGGATTTCTCAGTAGCTTTCAACAGCAAGTAGACTTGATAAATGCTGGCCTCTAGTGTCGAAACGCGGAATTTTAATTTCAAAGTCTGACAAAAGATGGCCTTGGATTCCAGGACACGAAGCTTTTTAGAGGGCTTCTTTTTTTTCTTTAAAAAAAATAAAAAACAGCTTTAGGACTAATCAAAACTTTTATAAGATTATTATTAACTTTTATAAGATTATTATCATTTTTGCATCATTGTTTAACTATTTCAAAGAATTCCTTCAAAGCTTCTTTTACTTAAAAAATTTATTTGCTTTAATATGGTTAGACGGAAACGAAAACATTTTCTCAGGAATTAATTCTTACATTTCTTTTTCCATGCAGAGGGACCACATGGCGTTATGATAGGGAATCACACACTCACGCAAGAAGAGAGAGATGACTTGTGGATGACAAGAATGAGAGTGGTAAATAACATATACAGTGAAGGACAGCTTTCATTAGCAGATCTTACATAATACAAAACCATTTGATGTCTTACCTTACTTCCATAAAAACTATTATCATTTCTCTTCTATAGTAACCTTACAT
Organism: Thereuonema tuberculata; assembly: GCA_023159025.1. Taxonomy (NCBI): domain Eukaryota; kingdom Metazoa; phylum Arthropoda; class Chilopoda; order Scutigeromorpha; family Scutigeridae; genus Thereuonema; species Thereuonema tuberculata. Next base: position 18,522,615 of record JAFIDM010002131.1, on the reverse strand, counting down.
GCATCTATCATTGCATTATAATAATTTTATAATCAGAATAGTTTTCATAAGAAATTATCAGAGAATAGTTAATCGTGTTATTAAAATACGAAAAGTCTAATTAAAATTCCGGTGACCTATTATCAAGCTTTTTTTTTCCATTGTTATTTTAAGTTGACTTTGTCAAGGTTTCTAGTTAAAAACAGAATGATTCTCATTCAACAGTTTTCGTTAATGAAATTCAAGAAAAAAGTGCAATAATTATGGTTTTCAGAAGATGAGATTAAAATGCGTCTTACTTAAGTTGTGGTTTTGATGGGAAATAGAAATTAAGATTTCAGCTACTTCCTGTCGTCGTTTCACTTACAGCGACGTCGTGTTTTTAATTTACATTAACACGGCAGCTTACATAGGATGCTTTCCATACTACGGCTAGATTGCAGATACTAACTAGATTTTTTAAGAAAAAATAAAATATATCCATCAGAAATTAGCTTGAATGAGATTAATGCGTCTATTAATTGTGAATTTAGAACTGATAGTAGAAATAAAATCTCAAGAAATGACTTAAAATTTTAGTATATAACTTTTTCTAATATCTAGTATATTGGTAGAACTAACGTTCTTATTTAAGCAGTTAGCCACCAGATTATTAACTTAATTTAAAAAATGGAGACTATATATACCGTTATATGATGGCAGAATTGTTGAAAATTTATAATTGTAGTAAATTTGTCATTTGAACAATAAATATTAGAAACATTGTATAATATCGTTTTTATCAGCGCTGAGCATTCAAATAAATCTGTACTGGGAACCGCTCAGAATAAGAAACAAATTGTTTTCTTAAAATGATCGATATTAAGATCTCCCAGACTATATAAAATCGATAATAGAAATAAAAATTGTATCTTAGCAGTTTAACTAAATTTATCACATTCCTGATGTAAAACTTCACATGACGAAAAATATGACGCATTTTATTAAATATAATAAATTGTTATGACATTCACAATTTTTTAGATGTGAAATACAAATAACTCATTAAAAATAAATATCAGGAAAGCTGCAATAAGATTCAAAGCAATTAATAAATGCAATTAACTAAACATTGCTTTAAATATAAGTTAAAGAATATGCAATAATTTTAAAATTTTAAAATAATTCATTTTCGAATTTTGTTTTTTGCTATTGCACACTCCGTTGCAATAAAAACGACTCATTTCTAAAAATCAATGGTGTTCCTGTCATACAAAGACAAATCTTTCCACACATCAGGCAGCATCAAAAGAAACCATTCGGCGATGACTTAAAACATCTATCACTGACTACCCAACATCGGAGTACCACCTGGAGTGGTGTCAGGCTAGGGCTTCCTCGACGGCGTCTAATTACATTCGTATTATATTCAGCGACGAATCCCGCTTCTCTCTTGGAAAAAGATGAAGTATCAGTGTATAGTGAAGACGTTGTCATTGCTTCAATTTGGCTGCAGTGGTCGAGCGGTACACCGCCACCTTTTCTAGGGTTACAGTCCCGGGAGCTTTCTCTTATATCAGCCGATCCCTAGTTTACAAGGAAGGAAGGTATTTTGCTACAAGGTACCGAGTGATACCATTAGCGGCCGAAATTTGAACGATTTTTTTTCCTTCAAAAATCGAAACCGCATACTTAGGAAAGTATGTGCACGAAATTTCGTTGCGATTCGCCCAGTAGTTTTTCCTATGAAGTGGTCTAAAAAATTCCTCTTTAATTAATTCCTCTTTTTAATCACCAGTTACTTTGACAGTGCGCCTGTACTTTGACTTACGCTGTCACGACTTCTAGTGGTCACCATGATAATTTACCAGAATGATAATGCCAGACCTCACAAGGCTTGATTCTCAACTATGCCACGGCCAGCTGAGTCTTCAGACCTCCCGCCAATCGACCAATCACCAATGTTTGGGCTTTTCTTGGAAGGCAGTGGCAGCCATTACGGTTTATGATCGAACTCGCTCAATAATTGCAGAGCATCTGACAGAATCTGCCACAGGACAACATTTGATTAGTAATTGACTCTACATCGCAAAGTATGTCGGGTTGTAACGCAGTAAGAGGAGGATTTACTTCGTATTCACATGTGCCCCTTATATTGTCACTGCTCTAATAAAAAGTCCTTATGCAATGAAAATGTAATCATTTCTATATCTTAACATATTCATTGCATGTGCGAATTTCATAGCAAGAGAACACTTTCTTTGTGGTGCATCGTTTTTTTTTTTTGTTTTTTTTTGCAACAGAGTGTATGTTTCAAACACTTAAGCATTTCAAACATTTAAAAGAAAATAGATATTACTTATAATTATATGTTAAGAGTTTCATGTAAAGAGAACTAACAAAAACATTGTATTTTTATTTTCTAGATCCAAGGGGCAATCACTGTTGCTCCATTAACCCTCATCTTTTTGTCTGTGACTGGACTCATTGGTAAACTCCTTCGTTTCATCACTCCACTGACTGTTACCCCTGTTATTACTTTGATTGGTCTGGCATTGTTTGAAAGTGCTTCTACAATGGCGAGTGGCCATTGGGGAATCTCAGCATTGTAGGTACTTTTTACATTTACAGTAATATATTATTTTTTAATGAAGCGTTTAACGCGTGTATGGTGATGTACTTGTAATAATAACACATTTTAAAAATTAAAAAGTTTAAAAACACATTTATTAAAACATTAAAATTGAACCTAGTTTTGCTAAGGGACCTTAGCGTTATCAAGCGTTAGTGATACAACAACGCCGGAGGTTTTTATATAATACTATCTTTGCGTCATATGTTATCCTAATTTTCATTAATCAGTGTCAATCATAAATTGGATAGTGTTGTATAAAAACCTCCGCCGTCGTTATATCACTAACGCTTGATAACGCTAACGCTAATTTTAATGTTTTAATAACTGCGTTTTTTAACTTTTTAATTTTTAAAGTGTATGTCATATCATTTTTACAACTATATTTTTTTTTTTCAATGAAGACTTAATTTTTTCATCTTTGCAGAGTATTTGTAACATGACATTTATTTGTATTATCTAAAATAAGTTAAACTATTTGTCCATTTCCAATAGTCCATAAACAGAATAATTTTGAAAAGTTCGTATGAATTACACATGGATTGCCAAACTCTGAAGCTCAACTTAGGGAGTTAACGTTAATTTGCAGCAAACTATCAAAATCCCAACTCAACAATTCGATTTTCTGATATTAAAGAAGCTAAGTGCAGATATGCTTAATAATTGAGGTGCAGATGTACTGATAGTAATAAAATTCATAGGAATATAGATAATGATTTGATATATTTGATTAAAATATTTTGTTATCAAATATAAAGATTACAGCTAAATTATATTTCCTAAATGGATTGACATAAAACCATGCTGTTGCTCGAAAATAAGTACGAATCCTAAGGAACATCTTATAATTTGTAATACTTTCAGATTGATTTCGCTTTTAAATCAAACTGTCAGCTTATCAGTAACTTGGAACTATGGTTATGTTTTGCCTTCACTTAATAAATTCTAAAAATTCATAATAAGATCATCTTTGAGTTCAAAAGGCTGATCATTGTTGCATCAAGTAGTTGCATTCATGTATCTGTAAAATTGACAGAATAGAAGGATATCCAACATTGTTTATTCATTCGCACTTTTCTTATTTCAAAGAAATAAGTTACTTATTCCTCATAAAATATCTGCAAGAATAAACTGTTCAATCTCCTCTGAAGACTGATATGATATAAGAAACCAGTGTTTATCATTCATAAAACTACAGAATATCTGTTAAAATTAGCTTAATGTCAGCATGTGGAATGTCGTCTAACAAAGATCATGAAACATGATATTAATGTAATGCTACTTCTAACGTGTAATAGTGTTTGCTAACATTTACGAAACTAATCTTCATTTTCGGGATAAACACATTTACGTTCCTTCAGAGATTCATTATAGAAGCTCATTATCGTGGCAATGTTTAATATTTGCAACTTAGTTCTTCTGGTACTTAACGAATCTCTTTTCCATCACTTTGCTGCATATATTATGCATATGCTGATGGAAATCTCAATTATATTGAAGAAAGATATGGCTAAGTGTGTAAAATATTTTGCAATTTGCTATATACTATTTAGGAAATACTACTGATATTTCAAGTTTTTTAGTGAGGAAATCTTGTTACTCATTTGCAAAAATCGGCAAATGAAATATATTCCTGAAATATTCTTATTCTTGAAAGTAAAAGAAGGAATTTTACCTAATATTTTTGTTAGTGACAAATAGTGTGTGACAGAACTGTACCAGTCAATGACGAAACTAGAAAACTTTTGAAGACGGGAAGAAATATTTAAAAAAAAATGAAACAATAAAATTTATGTAATAAACTACAGAATATCGAAGTTTCACTAAATTATGCATTTTTTTATTTTTTATGTTTATATTTTTGTATGTATTTTCTAAATATATATATACACATTTATACTGGTATATTTTTATTTTTTATCCTCAAAAAATATAATTAATTTTTAGAATATTAGCAAAATTGGAGATTTCACACAATACCTACAGCTGATCATCCTAAAACAACCATAAAAGCCTTACTACGATGATACTGTGATGTACTTATAAATTGTAGTTTTGATTGTAGAAGCTGTGCTTTGCTGCGCATTTCACTACTTCTAGAATGTTCTGTTATGTCTGTTTCTATTATCATTATTACATCTAAAATGTTTGAATCAGTTGTTCCCAAAATTTTGAATCTTGTGACTGCTTTTAGTTTTCTAGAGAACCATCTACTCCTCTTACAGTGTTTGAAAATAAAAATCATACCATAAAAATTGCCTTTGATGATAAAGATTTCAATTCTTTATTAAAAACTTTCCAAATAAAATTCAATTGCATTTTCTGGCCTAGAGCATCAACTTAAAAAAGCATGACAATATAGTTCTAGATGTCGTTATTAAAACTATGTTAATATACAGAAAGATATGTTACAGAGTGTACGGTATTTCCAATATCACGTTATCTATAGCTGCTAACTGTAAGGGATTATTGTACAAACAGAAATGAATTTTGATGTCATATACAAATAAGAAAAAATAAAAACATTGAAAGACATGGATGCTATAAAAATTATAAAAGTTAGGTATTCGTTGACTTTCATCCTTTCTTCTACAAATGACACATCATTATGCCTTCATGAAATTTCATGAAGTCACAATACGCTGAGAGCAGGCATTGATTTAAGTACTTCTTAAATTTTGTATATTTCTTTTTATTTTTTTTTTCTTAATTTTTTAAAAAATAAAACTATTTGATTTCTTAACAATTACCCTTTATTTTTCAGCACTATCTTTTTGCTAATTTTCTTCTCCCAGTATCTCCGTGAAATTGGGATTCCTTGTCTTTCTTATTCCAAAGCAAATGGATTCCAGTTCCCACGATTCCCGTTGTTCAAACTTTTTCCTGTAAGTATTGAGCTCTTTTCAGTATTTAATGCATTTTATCTTTTCACTTAGTATATTGCGCGGCTGGATGTTGGAAAACGAAGAATTATTAATGTTTCATTTAAATCGCTACTTAAATACGGAGGGTTGAATCAGTGAAGAGGCACAAATTGAATAGTACTGATCTGACGTACTGAAATTCATTTCAGAAGTAGGATTATAGAAGAATAAAGAAGTTTAGGCTATATTCGGCCAATAATCATAAAATTATTTATTCTTCTACAATGCTACTTCTGAAATGAGTGGCAGTACGTCAGATCAGTGTGAACCAATCGGAAGCTCTCGACATCGGGTGCAATGTGACCTTTGGCAGTCCGAACCTAAAAATATGCAAAAATAATGTTTTCTGGTCTTAATGTTTCTCTTAAAATTCTCAAAAAAAAAGGAAAAAAATTCCTAAGGGGAGCTTTCTTGAAGTCTTAAAAAGTGCATTCTGATAGTTTTTTTTTAATGTTTTGGTCTTTTTCTTAAAGAAAACCACGATTAACACCGGCTGTAATCTAACTATCTAATCTATTCGCAATGCTAAAAGCCTAGCAACGGACTCTTTGAACCGTAACGTAGTTGTGACGACACACAAACGTTCTATTATCGCATTGGTGGAAAGCTCGCAGTGGCCGTAGTTGAGGATAAGGGAGTGTTAAATGGTAAAGGCAGAATGGTCGTGCGGCATTCACTTACGACGGGACTTTTTTTTGAAATTGTATGTTTTTGGCCGACATTTCTTGCTTTAGTATTCAAAGTTTATTATTTTTGCTTTACGTACATTCTAAGTAAAATAATTGTTAGTTAATAGATTCATATAGATTATAGGTAAGCGAGAAATTTGTAAACCCATTCTTTTTGGAAATTGTTTGCAAACAACTTAAACGGTCAGTGCCATGAAAAGCGGAGGCACTGATTACGCCTTTCCTCGTTGTTAATAAATCATAATTACTGAAAACATTAGCCTGTATCGATGAAACAAACTCTGTTAGCATCCTTCAAAACTCTTCTGCATTTTTTAAAAGTTTCGTGAAAATCGATAAATCCAGTAAGAAGAAATGGGGAGTTAAAAATCAAAGTCGATTAAAATATCTTCATAAAAAAAATCTTTTTATCCCTGTTTCCTAGGTGATATAGAACTGATTAATGAAGCACAATCCTCTACAAAACTCAGAAAACTGCATCAACATTGATTGAATGATTTTCAATTGCATTACCTAATAACTATGTTAATTTAAATGTTTCTTTAAATTAGAACTGAATCAAGTAGAATTCTCCCTACTATCATTTCTTTTTCATCTATCATCTAATATTTATTTTAACTCCATTAAAATTCGTTACAGAAAAATTTCTTCCTTATAGAAATAGTTGACTAATAGCAAAATTATATTTGCTAATCTGATGTTTTCTTTCTATTATGCAATTTCCCATTTAGCTGGTAAGTATTTTAAAGATTTTGCTGCGAATGAGTGCAGAACGCATAGAAATAAGCAGAGATGCAACAAGAAAATTAGGGGATGCAAATGTAAAATCATGAAATGATTCATTTTACAAATCATTTAAAAATATTTCCTTGCAATGAATATTTACAAGTAACATATATATTGCAACAGTTCTTGAAATCACTGCTCTCAATATAATAATGAATCCTTTATGTGTATCAACTCGATACTCATCACTTATTTTCCTAATTGAACTTACTAAGGAGAATAAACTAAAACCAGTTTTAAAAGTAATTCTTGAAATACTAATAATATTATAATCTGCACGCTGCACGATAATAATTATAACTGCAAATAATATATTTAGAGATTGTTTTAAACAATATCTACAAAGTTCACGCTTACGCGAGAGTTCACATCATACGCACTAGAATCCAATGTCAAGTATGAATGGCCTTTCCCAATTTCACCTGTGTGAATATATTCTGGCTTTTCCTTCCCTTGTGTGCTAATATAAATTATTCAATAAGGCAATTCACCTATCTTGTGTGATATCTCACTAACTATAATAAATGGTTTCTTTCACCCTTGTATGCATGTAATCTATCTTTATAATCTCTATAAAGATATTTAATAATAATTATTCTTAGGCTTTTCTGTATTAATAATACCCTTGTGTGAATAAATATACTTTCATAATTGCGCTTCCTAACAAACAGTCAGTGTCCGATGTACTCTGTCGGTATCAGTATTGCTCCGCAATTATTTCTTCTTCGTCTAAGGAACGGCGTCGCACCCTCCAAAATGGAAGTAAGAAAATATTTAATTACTTACAGTTTGTCGACACCGCTGGGCTTTTCACCTTGGCGAAGTCGCTGCGTTGACAACTATTCGTTGGGACTCCGCCTATCTGTTTCCATGCACACTTGAGCTTAACTATCGATGAACACTTCACTTTTCGTTGAACTTCAAATATGGCGCTAAATTGTCACACATCTGATTTCTTCTTCCCATAATGCTTTGTGGAAAAGTTCATCTGCTCTGGAACTGATGACGCACGTTATCCATATATCCAAAGGAATTCTTCTCAATCCAAATTTATAAATAATTATGAGAATACTTCAGCTTGAAATAAATACACTTTTATATTTAATTCTTCAAGAGTTCTGGATAGAATAATTACTCTAATTTATTTGCGTCAATGTCAGCTGTGTTCTAAATATCAACTTTTTCGTGTTATACGAATAATTATTGGAACGGGAAATGCTTCCTTCCTTAATTGAAATAGTCTTATACTAATCCTCTAAGATTCCACTTAATTATTTCAAAAGTTCTTCGGATAAAAATCGCACCAACACACCTTAATTCTGAATGGCTCAGTCCAAGTTTCACTTCGCTTTATTTGAACTTGTTGAGGTTTCGCCTATCTTAGTCTTCACTTACGACAACGGTATTCCTTATTCTTCTCAATAATTGTTGCTTCGTCTATCATAGTTAAACTGGGATAGCTTCTGGAGTTGATGTGTAAATAAATTTCCATTGATCTCGTCCGACCAAATTTAATTAGTCTTCTCATCTTCACACGCAAATGGATTAGTTGACTTTAACTCTTCCACGGCGTTGAATTCACATTTCAACGAAGTCATAATTCAACTTAACTAGTTGACCCGTGCGAATAATTCGCACCAAAAAACCACTTTCGAGAAATAATAAACAAATCCAACAGCTGTCGTGCATGTTAGTTAAACCCATTGTCAATAGATGGCGCCTTCTCCATTTTTATAAAAAGGTTGACCCGTGCGAATAATTCGCATGGTATCTTCATCAGTCGCCGAATGGTAATGTGGAAATAAATAAATGAACAGATTATCAATAGATTGCATCTTCTACATTTTTATAAAAAGGTTTTTAAAATAAAGTTTTTTAACGAAAACAATAATTTAAACATTTTGTTTATTTTTCGTCATTAGCGGTGAACGTAATTTTCAAAATATCTCAATCATTGATTTTGATGAAGTATTAAGTGAGATTAAAAAAAAAAAAAAACCTTTGAGAAATAATATATGAGAAGTTGATAAATTGTTATGTTTTTTATTGTAATAAGTCGTTTATTTTTATTAAAACATAAATCTTGTTTGTTTTTTTATCTGTTCTTATTAAATAAACGATGAAATATCTTTTTAAAGTGCATTTTTATTTCAAAAAGGATGTATTAGAAGTTACAACGCTACAGTATTATTTGAAATTTGGTTTCGCTTTTGAAAAATAAGTCGCTTCTGTTAAAGAGTGTCTACATTTATATAAAAAGGTTTTTAAAATAAAGTTTTTTAACGATAACATTAATTTTAAACAATTTGTTTATTTTTCGTCATTTGCGGGGAACGTAATCTTTGAAATGATGTCTCAAACACTGATTTTGATGAAGTCTTAAGGGAAATATGCCGTATCCGACAAAAAATCACCTTTGTTAAATAATATATAAGGATGGTACTTACTTGCGCCGAAAAACGTTGATTTAAGTGAACGTAACCTTCAAAAAGACGTCTCAATCATGTGGCGCACCGACA